>QNGE01000130.1:223430-359386 GCA_008508345.1 Paragonimus westermani
CGAGTTCGTCTCCCGGGCTGGGGCCCTCGCGACTCACAGAGTCGGTGGTTGGAGACTCTAGGTGAGATGGCGGCTAGTCGAGCTCAGTGGCGTGAATGTTGTCATTGTTTGGCCGAGTTGTCTATGAAGTAAGTGCATTTAAGGACGCGGGGCAGTGAAAGCCTTAAGGAAGCTGTCTCGCTGATGACGCCTTACTCTCACTTGCAGCTCGGTTGTTTGCTTGCAAGGTGTAGGCACCTTGATGTTGAATGTTTGAATACAGACGTAGTTATTTTTCAGTAGTTAGGTCTCTTCCCGTCCCCTTCTTTTTTCCTCTTCTCTTCCTATATAGGGTTTGCTTTTTCTTCATGGTTGTGTGGTAGTTAAGCATTAGTGTGAACCACTGATGTGTTGCTGTCTACGATGATGATGATGATTCCGCCGAAACATGTACCGTTTATCAATCGAAAACCAACGAGTATATTTTAGTCGCTTCGAAGCAATACCTTTTGAGTTAACGAACTCTCTGAATAGCTAGTCCCATTGATTCTAATAAAATGTCCGACAGCTGTATTGATCTTGTTGGTTCTCGTCTTGTAGTCCAACTTAGGAATTGACTTGTCAGTTGTCCCTACTCTTATTTACTGGCCACGAGGTCACGGTCATTAGGGTTTAAAGAAGGTATGGGTTAGTTTCTCTAGCTTTAACACTTTCTCCTCTCATTGGCTGAAGTCGAACAGCCCAAATGTAGCTGGCAAAATTCCACTCGGGCGACAACAGGGGTCAAGAGAGGTTTGCAAGCAGTTGATCTATGATATCAGAAGAAATGATGGAGAGCTGCTCCGGCTTGGGGATGCAATGAGTGTTTGCCAGTTCGCACATCAACAACAAATAGCTAATCGATTCCGGCGTACGAGAATAGCAAAATAAAAGTTAAGGAAAATAACACTTCAAGTGTATCACGTATGGCTACTTGATTACCAGTGTTTCTGTGTTAGAGGGACACAGCCAAGTAAGCGTGGTGAATACTGAAAAATGATAATGCTAACATGGACAGAGTTATGACAGCTTTCAACTCCGCTCATAGCAGTGTTAAATTCACCAAGGAGTCAGAGAAGAATGGTGAAATACACTTTTTGGATGTTGGTATAGTAAGCAGGGAAGATGGTTCAATCCGATGAACGGTGTACATAAAACAGACTTGGAGTGGTCAGAACATTCACTTCGACAGTTTTGTTCCGTTAACTCAAAAGCGAAACCTCATAAGATGCCTGACGGGTAGAGCGTTAAAGATCTGCACCTCTGACACTTTACAAGCTGAGCTAGACTTTCTACAAAAAGTGTTCATGCAGAATGGTTACCCACTGCGTTTCATTCAGAAAGCGATGCAGGCGGTAGAGTTGAAACTTAAAGCACCCTCTGTGAATAAGAGACTTGCGTTTATTAGTCTTCCTTTCAAGGGAAATCCCATGGCCGAAAT
This sequence comes from Paragonimus westermani, assembly GCA_008508345.1. Taxonomy (NCBI): domain Eukaryota; kingdom Metazoa; phylum Platyhelminthes; class Trematoda; order Plagiorchiida; family Troglotrematidae; genus Paragonimus; species Paragonimus westermani. The sequence continues at coordinate 224,890 of QNGE01000130.1, forward strand.
TATCTCCAGAAAGCTAAGAAAGTCAGTCGAAACAACCCACCTTGCCGCTCAATTGTTTATCAGTTTCTGTTCAACACCCGTTATCATGTCACAACTCAAAGACAAACTTCCACGTTTTACAACCAATTATTGTGTGTACTCATTTGTTTGCTCGTGTCGAGCATCATATATTGGTCGTACTACAAGGCGATTGTCGGACAGAGTGCGTGAACACCATCCTGCGTGGTTGAACAGTGGTGTGACTAAAACGGTTTCAATCGCGATTGTTGCTCACTTGAACGACTTCAATCAATGTCAGTAAGAAAGATGCTTTTCGGATTGTCTACCGAGTGCCTAGGAATCGGTCAAAAATGGTGAGATTTCGAATGTTGACCGTTGCCGAAGCCATCAGCATCCGATTGCGCAACCCTGACCTCAGCGCTCAGATGAAGTTCGTGCGGACACTTAACCTCCCCTGGCCCACAATCAATCAAGCCCATGACTTGGAACAGTGATCACGTAACTGATAACAAACACGTAGTCTTTAACCTATACTGACCGTTTTTCTGACACACACTAGTCACTGTTTTCATATTTATTGTGTTGTAATTAGCCTGATGATCAAACACAGAAAACAAGTCTTGCTCGCTACTCTGTCGTTCTCATGACTGCAAAATTTCATGACGCAAATCTCCGAAGGTGGTCGGTCACTTGTGGGTTAAATTCTGTAAAATGGTGAGGTCGACTTTTAGTTGTTTATCACTACGAGACGTTTTGTGGCCAATTTCTTGTGCGTCATTTGAACTGTTTGATAAAATAGAGAGGGGCAGTCAAAAAAGGGACAAGTGGTCGATTTTCCTTCATGTTCGTTCAGGTTGACATTACCAACTCATCACGTATGCACGAAATAACTCACCTAACGCGGAGGAGTCCAAGTTGGATAGAACGAATAGTACCTACATATTCATGAACAACACGTTTCAAGAAGCAGCAGCTTTGAAACGTCTCCCCCCAGATGTGATCAGTTGGAAATAACTGGTGACAAGGAAAGTAGATGTTTTCTGAAGACAATGACGTGGAATACCTTCGCATCCGATCATGCTCTTGGTGAGCTAGGTATCATTGGGCGTGACACTCGGGAGCGTGGCGGTCGTATTTAGGCGTCCAGTAAGTATAGTTCTTTTGATGGAGGTGCCAGAGAAAAAACGGATTAGACGATACAGCTTTGCAAGTGCCACACTGTTACGTGCAGTCAACAATTACCTTAAGTCATCTTAATGGTAGACTGTATCCCAATGTGGCCGCGACCTGGTAATGCGGCCCTGTCGTATGAGTCGTTTACCTGTGCATGGAAGGTTGACCATGTCGATCGGATTGGGAGTTGACGGCGACCTCCATGACCGATCTACTATCCATGTTGCCTATCAAAGATGTGATCTTGAGGCAGAATTTTTAGCCCTACGTATAGTCTATCGCAACTGGCTCGCCTGATTGCGAAAGTGACCTATGACACTTTGCAGAAAATTAATCGGCTATCACCATTAGAGTGTAACGGGATGTTTGACACATAGCATACAGGACCACAAGTACCTAACCATTGTTAATCAACCTAGCAATATATTGCGTGCACTTACATCGAGAGATTTTACTCTGAAGAACAACTAGTGTAATAATCTCAACTCATTTCAACGATGACAAAAAAAGTTCATAAGCAGTGCAAATAATGATCATAATCGGTGTCGGTTTGTAAAAAATCATTCAGTTGACTAGTAAATTCAGGGGTAAGAAGACTGAGTTTGGATAGACGCATAGCAGGTGCTTGCGCATGGATTACGTTCAAGATGCAGGGATACAGTTCGAATAAACTGGATTATAGGGGCTGGTTACATCAGACGAAATCTACGATGCAAATTTATCGTACATTAAAAAGTGCTGAGAAGTGGTACATGGCCAACAGTCTCGGGGCATCGGACAGGGAAGCAAAGCTTTCCGACTCTAATGAAAACAAAATCTACGTCAAGCGATTACATCATATCATTGATCAAAAGTGACGTCGGGATACCTAACGGGAAAAAAACTTGATAGTTCGTGAGTGCATAAATGAAAACAACACCGATTTGATAGAATGATGGTCAAACTGAGTCTAACATTTGACGCCTGAAGCCATACCATTCACCTATTCGAGTTGGCACAAATTGATATGGGGAGTGTATCAAGTCAGAAAAAGGATTGCATACTGCAAAACCTCTAATTGCCTTACAAACTCCAAGAGTCTCATTGTGTTGGACCGTAAGTAGTGGTGACAAACAGAACTCTAAACACCGCAGTTTCTGCCTGTTCGTCAGTTCGTGGTTCTTATTTTTTTCAACTATTCTACTATAATCAGGTCATGAAAAAAATTCTGAGGCAGAACCTCCTTTATCATCTACAACTTTCGGTTGCAAGAGATGTCCCGTACCAGCTTCTAATCATTATCCATCGAGTATAAACTTCGACATCCACCAGGGCTTGTTTTCGGGACACGCATTTTTTTAAAAACTGCTATGAACTGTCATCGTTTCACAATTCACTCCTAGCCGAAGGCGATATTAACAGGTCTATCGGTTTCAACCTGAACTCGCGCAACAATAGAAAAAAGTTAAGGAAATCACAGATAGTACAATCGTCAGTTCAATGGAAGCAACTGATTCAAAGCATACCCAATGATTAGCCGATTGGAACTCATTCATTTTATACCCAAAAAAATTAATCACTACTTTATCCACGCATCCAGCGAGATATGAGTACACAACAGACCTCATTAATGGGGTATAATAGCTGCAATAAGTAGAGCGCTCAATCAAAACAATGTTGTTGCTGGCCCATCAGGGCTCAGTATCAGTGAACACAACACAAGTGACAAACGGTCGAGCACGCAAGAAAACCGGTGAGCAATTGCGTAACAAGGTAGAGCGATCATGGCGTAAACCAACTGATAAGTTGGTCGGTATTAAAAGTGAATTTTCAAAAGGAAAGTCCTTTATGATTTATGTGTTGTTAAATGTTTTTATTGTACACTTACGAGCCTACACAGAGTACGACGGATTGTCTATATGTCCCAAAAGTTCATAACCCTCGTGATGACGGTAATGATGTATTGCCTGACTGTACAAGCTGCACACGCTCGAGTAACCCACCCTACTTCCAACTGGTCTGTTGTTTCACTTGTTTTGACTTCTAATGCAGTGATCCTAGCAGTCACACATGTGGATCCGTTAGCCTATGACTCCATGCTCTACTTGATGTCCCTGTGCTTGATATGACAGGATTTTAACACACTCGGGACAAAAGCCAGTCGATTACTGACGTATTCGAGTTTCGACATTCGTATGCCAACCAGACAGCAACCCGATTGTTGACGGCGCCTCTACTAGATCCACAAAATATTACCGCTTTTTATCCGCATTTGTTTATTTGTCAGGACAAGCATGCTGATTTCCATACCGAACCCACTGGCATGGAACCAGTCGACCAGGTTCCTCAGAAATTTCCACAGTGCGAAGAGAATATTTATGACTGGTATTCCTGTTCGTGCAACTTAGTTGGGGGGGAAATATCACATGCTTATACGTTCCTGTCTGTATGGATCGTAAGGGTAAAGGAAGCGGTTGTGGAGTAGAAGAATGGAGTGGGAGGAGAAAACTTAGCTTGAACTATTCCAATACACTTAAGGGGCACAACGATGCAACGGATAAACATATGGCAACAAAAAACTACTACACACTCAGACAGACACATCTGATAGCCGTGGGAATGCACTAGGACGATTGCCGGTAGAAAGTCAGCTCCATTTGGCTTCGACGCATGTGCCGATCGAATAGAATTTCAGACACCTCAATAGGATCAGTGATGGTAACGGAGTTAGGCGGTGCGCCCCCAACTAGGCGGAACTTAACTAGGAATAACTTCTACCTGCACAGTAGTTTGTTCACATGAAACCTCGTTTTAAAATAATGACCCTTCAATAGTATCATGCTGGAAAACGGGTGTGTCAGCTGATGAGTGACCGGGTGTGTGCACACCTTTGCACACTGAGATTAAGTCTGCCATCGGATGTCTCTAATTCACTGAGAAATGACCGAATGATGTCAAGGTTTCTAGGCAATTGTGCACCCAAGCCTCATGGTAACCCAAACAGCCTAAAACAAGAGTAGTAATTTAAACCCCGGGTGATAAGTTTGTTTCGAAGCTAACGGTGGAGCTGTACACCGTGGAGACAGAGCCAAGAAGCTGATTGGTAATGTTCCCAGGTTTATTCGTTAAGACTCTCAGGTTGAAACGGCCCGGATGGCGGCTGCACAGGCTTTTAATTTTAAAGGCACTGGATGGAGAGTGGTTATCACCGGACTATTGAGTAAGTGATTTTAAGCTGTTTTGAAGCGAGTTCACGTCCTGTCTTCCATTATGACTCGTTCTATTTTTAGATCGCCGGGTCAGGGAAGTGGACAATGTTTGATAAGGAAAGCATCTTTGTGAACCGCTCCCATTAGAATGGAACCCAGTCCGATAAGTGGACGTTATGTTGAATTTGAGTCCGGTTAAATAATCGTCGTCCAATAAAATAGTCCACAAGATTATGACTGCTGACTTTTCACAGAATTTAGGGACGTCTAGGTAGGGTGCATCAATAGACAGCCATAGTCTGACAGTCACAGGCAGTTAGTAAATTTGGGACACCTGAGTGTTTCTTGTGAAACCCACACCTGACTTAATTGAGGAACCCAAGTTTACCTATCTCTACCATGGGAGAATAACCAGGCGGTCCACTCAAAATCCTGGAGACAAACAAAAGCAAACCTGAAGGCAGATGGCTTTCTGGACCATCTCTGTACCCATCCTTGTGGGTTTTTTATGCCATCGATAGAAAACTAACGGTTAATGAGTGACTGAAGAAAATACGGTGGTGTCTGAGAATTCATTTACTGAGGTCCAATTGATCACAGGTTGCTTTGTTTGAGGGCCAACTGTTATCTTTAATTCACCAGAGTCACAATATTCAGTTTATCATCACGACAGACTATACGAAAGAACGGCCAATTATTTCATTATGAAAAGGGATGCATTCACATCCTGACCTTGCTGTAGTTGTAAATGCACGTTTAGTTCCAACAGGCATACACGCACTCAGTTCCAAACTCGACAAAGTGTCCAACATTGTAGCTCAATGACAAAACTGTCTAAATGTGTGAAGATTAAATGCGCCAATGGTCACCAAACCTACCGACATTCATAGACCAACGTCAGTGGCAGAACATGAAAAATAAAGCAGATACTCATTAGGACAGAAATATTTTACGCTCTTTGAGACTTGTGTCAACTCGGGCGGCAGCTAACCGTCCCCCATGTGTTGACAGCAATATCGGTTGGCTACTGCAATTGCTTGCTTGTTCAGTAAACTCATTTATTGTGTAGCCAACTTCCATATTATAAGCATGCCTCGAACAGTAACCTACAGATAAACTTTGGTTATTATGCGAGTAGTCCAGTTAATTGCTGTTGAACTATCGTGTCGTGGTGGTCTTGGACTAGCCAGCCTGAATGGAAAAGGTTAGCCACTCCAACACTGCCGATAGTGAGCCAATTTGTTCAAACAAAGAACCTGAAGTGGGTAAAGTTCGTTTTGAGCAATAAGAGAACGGGAAACTAACAACAGTTATTTTGGGGGACCACTAGACCGACAAGTCAAGCGATGGGGTAACAGAGCAGAACAGCCTCACATGGGTCCCCATTAAATTAGTCATCCCTGGTAAAATCAAAATAAAACCGAATCGTCCAAGAGGTGAACCTATAAACAAAGGGAGATCAATTCATGACCGATCTTTAATAGGTACGGTTTTTGGTTGTACCTGACCAAAACATACTGCGGCCCGGAACGCCGCTCACCTCAAAAGTGACGTGAAATATCCTAGAAGAAATTCTGCTGGCAAGGTTAGCCACGATAAAAATAATGTCAATAACAAACGACAATTAGAAAGGAGTACGCGGAAAGACTAGAAATGGCATGGATGCATGTGGTGGAAATCTCGATTAACCGATTATCCAAACCCCGACACAACAGAAGATCTGACAAACGGTCAATCCAAATATCGCGTTAAAGATACTACATCAGGATTGGACGAACGGTCTCAGTGGTATGCCTTTCATTATTCGCCAATTCGTCTGTTTCGTATTCCACCAATTAACATACAGTTTATGGTGTTGCATGTGCTAATACGATCAGCCAATGATACGCTGTGACTTCTTTAATACTGTTGTACATCCATCAATTCGGCGTCTCAACTCAGGAATAACAATTGCTTACTGCTACCAGTACCAGGTTTTCACCTTATCACTTGCGTGGGAGGCTTCAATTCAAGTACGATTTCTGCGAGAACTCGAAGTCCCTAATTCTGAGTAGCACAATGCACATATGCCATTGACTGCGGCACATCGCCATCTCGCATAGCTTTTGTAACCGGCAAGTTGAGTAACCACGAGGACCCCAACCAGACAGGCGACATCTACCCGCTCTGCTCAACGGAATAGTCGGGATCTTCATGTCTCACGACCACGTTGTTGCCTAACCACCACGCGGTTCTACCCAACTGTCGGTGGTCCCACCACACAGTGCCCGACATGGCAAACGCCCAGCTGGCATGCGAAGTACGTGACCCAACCATCACAGGCTATGCAGCGTGATTAGTTGACCAATTAATCGCGCATGCCCAGTGTTCCGGAATACGCACCGGTGAATGGCCACATTGCTCACGTGATCAGTTCACTTAGTGTGGACTAAGTGGCGGAGACGACAGTGACCAAACACAACAAGCCTGTCCATCTCTTCGTTGCGAGCAGGCCACGCTTCTGAACCATGGCGCAAAACAGGACCCACACAAACACTATGCACCCTCTAATTTCAGCGACAACCAAAAACGTCTTTTCGACGCCACAAATGACGCAGACTAATAAAGGAAACATGCGCCTTTGCTATCCCCACCAATATCTCAACAGCATTATTACAGGTTGACGACGTGGCAGTACTCAGGTATGTGAATGTGTCCACAGTCTCAAGTGGACCGCCTGCAATAAAGCAAGTAGATGTGGGGATACCCCAGTCTTGATGCATAACTTCGCTATTTGAAGATGCGAAGCGTATTCCATATAGACCAACTCTGTCATTTATTCCGTTCAACACGGTCTGAATATCTTCTGCAGAGGAAATAAGTAAGACAATGTGATCCGCATGTTTCAGGTTCGTCAACTTAGGGCTAGAAAGAAGCTCAACACCAAGTCCCCTAGATTACACGAATGCATCTTTCAGAATTTCCGCAGTGGCGGAGTTTAACCGGAATGGGAAGACCAGTGTTTATGACGAACACCACTAGAAGTGATGAACCCCCAAGACAATGTCCATAAACCCCAGTAGACGTAGTGGTTGTGACAAACCGACCTATTCCCCTGAAAATCTCATGCGAAGAAGGTAGTTCCAGAGGACACTACTGGTAGTCGGATCGAAGACAGTTTGTAGATCTAAAAAGACCACGACCGTCGATTGCCCGTAAGTGTGTCGATGTTCCAAGATCCGTCGCGAGGTAGAAACGTGGTTGACTGTTTTACATCAAAGACATTAGTTTGTCTTATCCGAATGTCCGCGCCGGTTTTTCGATCTGATCATCAAACAGACACTCATGGACACAACACAGTTCATGATTGCATAAACTTCTCTAATAGTTAATTAACAGATACTGATGCCACCTGGTTTTTTTCACATAGGCGGCCACCCAGTTCCTGTTGGTATCTCATCCAATGCACGTTTCTTTCAACATCACGAGATTGATTTCCTCGACCATCAGTACCATAGGTTGTTCTCATGTGGGAGATACCCTGAGCCATGAAAAAACTTGTACGCACCAGTATACCCTAATTGTGTTTATGTCAGGATTGGGCCAGGAGGTCATTTCATCTTAAATGGGAAAGCAAAACTACGAACCACTATCATGCTCCGAGTAAGTAAATCGAGATATCGCAACACTGAAATGCGGAAGAACTCACGAGGCACACTGCGATTTCTCATATTCAACTAGCATGATACAGGACACGTGGAGTAGGGAACAGGAAACGAGCAGAGAATAAGAAATACCACACAGGTAGCGGAGCAAAGTCTTCTACAACACACTATGCAAAGTTAGTTTTCCCCAAGGCAATTTGAGTATCAGAAAGTAAAAGTCCTGAGGTCGCATTAAATTTAAAGAGCTTATGTCAATTTTTGACTTTGAGCTACGTTGGAGAGATGCAACACCCCTTGATTTCCTTAACCTTGGTCCAAACTACACGATCTGGATTCGAATTCCACAGACCAAACAATCAGGTCCACTTGTTTGACCAATGTCAGTCAACTTTGTCACATTTTTCGTTTCAAGATAATATTGGGCCCATCCGCACACGTTTGGGGATGGCCATTTGGATTAGCGAAGTAAGTAGGCCAGCATTCTCTTGGAATATGTTAAATCCGGATATCCACAGCAAATTATTACATCCTCTCTGTTTTGTAACCAGCAGCGTGGTTGACTGAATTTTACAAAGACAGTACAACAGTATATAGAGTCGGAAAGTAAAGGACGACTTGGTACCAAGCGGAGTACACATGATGCGTCGACCACACGCTCACTTGATCTAAATGCGATTGGAAATATTCAAGGTTAGCTCCGCTGCGCAGTTAATCAACACCATGGCTTTGGAAGTACCTCTCAGTCGAATGACCTCTTTGTTGAATTACGGAGCGCGATCCAGGAACACTCCGGGAATAGCACGAGGAGAGCGGCACAATTCAGATAAAGAAGCTCTGATATTCCACTGTGGGCTATCTATATGATAGCAATACGACAAGGTAAATGGCAGTTAATCATTTTGGTTAACATAATAGTTAATTAATGTATCATGCGACTGTGTTGGTTTTGATTGTGTGTCATGTTTTTGTTTTATTGGGTTTTTGGCTCGTGTTTGTTCTTTGTTTGTCTCCTTTAACAGGGCTATCGCTGAAAACCCTATTTCGGGAGAGCGATGTACCCAGGTGTCTCCATGCTTAAGAGTATAACGGATAATCGAAGCCAGAAAGTTTGGCTTGCCTGTCACAGTTAAAACCAAGGTCGAAAGTAACTGAAACATCCACACGATCACACCAAAACTGGTGTTGCCATCGCTCGTCTACACCGCTATTGGGTAGCTGTTAGAACCCGTGCGTTGATAGTCGTTTACAGACGAGTTCTTGCACTCCATCAATCAGTCGAATCACATGTGCATAGACTGTAAACCGTCTCCAGGTGAGTTCATTAGATCAACTTGTCTGTGTCGGACCGATAAGTGCGTCACATTAAGTGTAACCAGATAGCTCAGCGGATGAAACTAATCGCTAACATGTTTGTCAGCACGTGCTTGACCATCACATAGTAGCAGAATGACAAAAGTTTAGCATAATCCACTCTTAGTGAAGTGCACAAACGCACGGTATTCAAGGAGGATGTACAATGGCATATAGTGAAAGTAACAGAACGGAATTGGTTGATATGAAATTAATACACCGACGAACTGAAATGTTATTCAAATGGATAGCACAAAGGAGTGCTTTACAGACTTGATAGAACCACCCAACGACTATCACCACTAAATAACCACACGATTTAGGATGGAGGCAGATTGACTCAAATTCGGGAGAAGTTAGGATTTGAGAGACTTTCTCTAAAGACTGAGGTTTGAACTACATGCCCAGTTAGTGATTTATTCAGTTTCAGAAAAATATTGTTCGACTTCGGTGAGCTGGAAATCAGGGTCAGGCAGACCGTATTAGTCAGCATTTTTACGTTATGCGGTTAGTCATACCGGTTGGTAATTATAAATCTGACTGCAGTCATCGAGGTGACTGTCCAACAGAGTCTGCTTCACAATGACAGAAATAGCACATATACCATCACTCTTTTCAGCTAGAAAAGCGATTAGTTGTACACACTAACAGGTAGCATGGAAGTGCTATTGAATCGGTTTAGGATGCGTGGAGCTTAACTCGCGAAATTTGTACTGACGAACAGAAACTCAACCTTCTCCGTTCTGCACCTCATTCCGTTTCTCTGTTCGGTTCCAGTGGTTATTTAACTCGAAGTGTGCGCACGTCATACACACAAATTTACTGGACTAAACACAAAGAGCCAATCATTTTTAACTCTTAGGCAAGTACAGACACTGCAATCAAACCTTAACCTGTTTCCTCAGTGCTATACTAAGTGTGTTTGATCCACAGGACCACTAACAGGGCTCGGGAATCTCCACTCAATCATTGCGTTGAAAAGCACAATCAAATGTCAACGACATATCAGAGCTGAACCTCTAAAGTTATCCAATTGCAATAAGTAATCTACTCAAAATTTTATCTATTATTTTTAAAATCACTTTCGTCCACCTCGATTATCCCAAGTTGGGAAACAGACGTGAAATCAAAATCTACTGGTTTCTAATCAAGTTCTATATACACAAACAACGTCACACGGTGTGCGGCTGGAACACACACACACACCAGTCAGACAGTTCTGGTAATACGGTTTTCTGCAGCTTCAAATTAAAATAATACAATAATGATACAAACAGTCAACCGTAAGGACGTGGGTTAGATTCTAGGTTATTTAGACTACTTCTGCGCAGATATAGGTTGTCTGGCAGTGAGTAGCTTAGGTGAGCAAATATGTGACATGACAGTAAAAGCCTCAGAGTACATAGAATCAAGATCATTTCGGTGAGTAATAACCATCGCTTCGGCCTGAAACTGTGCAAAGAAGGTTTGATTTTAGATACGCAAGCGAACCACGGAAGTAAACAAACAATGACTGCATTAAGTTGATCCATTCCGCTGAGTTATAATAAATACAACACACTATGTACTACCCGATAGCTGTTGAGATAAACCACACAACGAGTGAAACCGTACTGGAAGCGGACAATAAGTCAACTGGATGTGCACAAGTAGCTACATTGTTAAACGGAAAAATGGCTTTACCAGAGCTTAGCGAGCATCGATCAGATACAGGCGCACGATTCTGTTCTCCACCAATATATCGATTTGGTGGTAACCCATTGAATTATTTACGTCAACCAACGAGACTTCATAACGCAGTTACTTATAGCTCTAAAATAAACATATTTATGATGGACGATTACTTAAACACCTGGCCACAACAGACTACTGTGGTAGAATTCTGGTTTATATACCTTTCTACAGTTTGATGCCAAAACCTCCAGAGTTATCCACACATATCGGAATGGGTTTACACCTATCCAACGGTATTGGTTAGCCCCAGAATGATCTACTATAATTGCTGGTCTTATGATCTAGATTCGATCCACGGTCCAACTCACTATCTCAGCAAGAGGTGATCTAATGTTCAACCTAGCCGAATTGACTAACACAAATGTTCCTATGGGTATCTCATCTGGTTACGACGAATACCTGTAAGTGGAAGTGAGTGTATTTATTCAGTGCATGTCACATTGAGCGAGTTTAGTGCAAACTAGTCGGCCGGTAATTATTATCAGCTTATCGCGCCCAGGAGGGAATGAATGACCCGGTCGGCGGTCTTGTGCAGCGGATCAGCCAGCGGGGGCGAACAACACCATGAGCATAGAACGTTAGTGCAAGTACTTCTTTGTGGCATGGACCTCTGGGAAAGCAGCTGGACCGTGAAACTGACGATCAATAACCTCGTTACCGTTTGGGTCAAAGTTCACTTTGTCAGCATCCACTGTCTGGCCAAGCCTCTTAAGACATTCCCATGAGTAAATTAGAAAATGAACGGATCGGCAGACGAGACAACTTGACGAGGTAAAAAGAGTCTCATGATTTCCGACGTCAGCAAATTAAGTAGAACTGAGGGTGTACAGTAAATAGCAAGCTCTGCCAGACCTACGAAGGAACATGGCGCCGCAAACTAGCAACGTTTTGCCAACCGCCGTTTTGTTCAGCGCTGCTCGTCAGTGACCACTGTTTGATCAGGCCCATCAGAAAATTTCAATCGAATAATTTAGACGAGAGGTAGGAAAACGTATCTGAAAACCGGCAGGTGGTCTCATAAGTTAACGCCACTGTATACCATTCCTGGCCCAATTGACCTAATGAAAATAGTGCGTATGGAAAGCTGAAGAAACGTTGTCTCAAAAGGTTTACAGATTGCCCACATTTGTCCTGTCTATATTGACGCAGTAGTCTGAAACAATACACCATAACCTTCCACAGAATACCCGCAGCTATTAGAATACAAGCTCGCGCAATCGTTAGTTTAAGTCTAACGTGCTCACCCAACCGCAATAGACACTATGGTCAAAGTAGCTTCAGAGAAGAAAGTACCATGGTGTAAAATCCGGTGGTCTTAATAGCCACTCAATCTGCCCTTCAACCAATCCATGTCTGACGGAAGTTAGCACTGAGATGGCTGTGCTCTGATGGATTGCAGAGAGGCAGAGGAGTCAGACACATGCACTGAATACATACAGACGTTCTACTTACGGTCTCGGTTGTAGCCAAACCAGAGGTCTGTGCATATGTATAGATCGATCGTCCCATCTGGCATCCATTGTGGTAACTGAGCGTGCACCTCATACCTGTTCCCGCGCGTGGCTCACATGTTCACTCAAATGGCTTTGACTTTCGATAAAGTGGCAAGCTCTCTTCAACGGAGTAACTGCCCAAGCATACCATCTGGAATTCTGATCCGATTCTGAAGCGGCTTCAGCATTGGGCAGCCCTTTGCATGAGCCATCTTACCACAGGCTATGTTGCATATTTAACAGTTCTCGGCATGACGAATGAACGTTAAGTGGTTTTTATTGAACAAACGTTAACATATCACCTTGAAAATGAAGATATCTTTGAATTAAACACGGTGCTACATCCGGTAAGAATGATAGGTGATTCGAATCTGCTAGGCTAAGTTTGTGATAAGTATATGGACATGACAAATCGCGACTAAGTTCTTCTGGCAGGAGGTACACATTTCTCCAGTTGTATAGTGACGAATCCGTTTTCTACAACGTTGAACAGATGTCTTTGTCCACTGAGTCAAGAAAAATCGAGAAAACGTGGGCTGAGAATTATAATGGGAAACACTTTATAATCACCTGAACATCGTACGTGGTCAAAACGGACTACTAGGATCAACTGTCAGGCAGGGGGCTGTGTGAGCTGTTTGAATGATGATCGAGTAACAGTCAGCCATGCGTTAATGATGCCACGTATTGAACTTTGATTCTTCAGTCAAAATTACGTGACCCTACATGCCACTGCATCAAATACAGCACCTCATGGCTCAGTGAAACATTACTTTCACACGGACTTCAGTCAGTAATGAAGCGCTTCTTGGGGGCTTGATGCATATGCCCTGTTATGAAAACATTGCTGTTATGGCTTGTACAACGCCGGTCCGGGTTCAGTTGAATCAGCTACGTAGTTTTAGAGAACAGTTGGTTCCGTCTACCACTCTCTTCTAGGGGCTCCCACCACCAAGTGTCCGTGTGTAACCTTGATACTCTTCAAACAGACAGACATATCTTCACAGTATTTCCGTCTACTTTCAGTACTTCTAAAGTTGATCGTTTGGACCACTCAAATCTCCATGATAAATTCGGTATGCATTGACCATGACTCGGTATTTGTGTTTCCGGGCCTAGGCCGAGTTGCGGTATCGATGGATAACAATAAAATTCTACACCGCTCACGAACCTTTATAGAAATCACAAAGGACTTAGCATGATCTCAGTTATGGCTGTGATTCTGGCGTCCGTTATACTTCACACACCAACCGCAACATGAGAAGGGACGTCAAGGAAGAACAGACACAGTTACATTACGGCTGCCAGAAAAGAACTCTAAGATTGGAAGATGTGAACCATCTTCAGGTATTCGACCGTCAATATCTGCATCCAGCTGCATGCACGGGATGGTACCAATGAGAAAGTAACGATGAGTTTAGGAAGCGAACGGCTAGCAGTGAAGCAACGAACAGATTTATTCGTGTAGTCTCCAAGGCTGTATAGACTAACCTTTTGCCGATGCTGCAGGTGAGTCACATAAGGGTTGAGATGGACAGACGACCACCTGACATACAGCGATGAAGACAACTACCAGTAAGTTGGGCAGCGTAGATCGACTTCGTCTCTTGACTCATAAGATTGGTGACTGAAGGCGTTACAAGAGTTGGCTGTGAATTAAATGAAACTAATGAGGCGAGAAACTGAAGGCTGTAAAAAAAAGTGTCCCGAGAAAAGTCTATACTCCCAGATCGGTTACTTGCAGAGTAAAAAATACCTTAATGTTGAAGGTTTGGATTTAGAAGAAAGAGCCCCGGTTGTTAAGACCCATTGCCACCTTTTAGTTTTTAGAATATGTCTTTTTGTCACACAGTTCTGCGCGACCGTTAAGCAACAGCAATCACTGATACACTGCCGTCGATGATGATAATGAAATCGACTAAAAAACACATCAAACCCAGCGGTAGTTGAGTCTTTAGGTTGAGCACTGAGGCATAAATTCTCAAATACTGAGGAACAGGTATAGTTCACGATGAGTTAGTTTAATTGATTCTCAATAACCTGAATAGACGCGGTACACCAAGCTATCGTGTACCAACAACACATGAAAATAACAACAGCATCTTAATGCACAACATAGAAATTTGTTCTGAATAGCAAAACTATGGCGACCAACCATTTCAAAAAGCCGTTTGAGTACAAATGATGTCCGAATGCTGAGTGTCCGTGGAAAGTTCAACTCGTAGCACAAGGTTGGCGCAAGCATGAAGTAGTACAGACCTTCCAAGGTCAAATTGTTCGGGTAGGTGACGTAACCCAGCAGTTTGATCTCATTGCACTCTAACGAGGGCACCAGGCCGTGCGGTTCCAGTTCGAGTGCGTCCAACATGTTCCGATATTCTGTCGAACTGCCCATGCTCGCTCGAGCTGACCGGGTGCGAGTTTGGCTGTTGAGTTCTGTGTGGAAATAACGCATACTGTTAGTGTTTCATCCAAAAAAATTCACTTGGATGGTCACCGTACTGCCAAATCCCACAAACAGTGAGAAGGAATCAGGGATAATCAGGAAGTAAGAATGGTTTTAAACGTTAAGAATGAGGATGAAGATTAAGTCACATGTCCAGATCGTTCCCCAGAAATTCTTATTTCACTCAGACATAACAGACATACGTTATTACCACTGATCAGTAATGTTCTTCCACAAAGTCATGATGAAAACAATGTGTCCAAGAAGATGGACTTCCGATTGGGAATAACACAACGTTACGAGCAAGTTGTAATACTCTACGTTTCAACCACCTCGGGTGGCCTTCCTCAGGAGTGTTGTAGTCGATTACAACACTCCTGAGGAAGGCCACCCGAGGTGGTTGAAACGTAGAGTAGTACAACTTGCTCGTAACGTTGTGTTATTCCCAATCTGTTTATCAGTAACATGTTAAAGACGACGCCCAAACTATTCAACTTCATTCGTTCTACATTTGGTGCGGATATCTTACAAGATAGACTTCCCCATATTTATCATATGAAATTGAACCACTCCGTCGTGCCTCACGACACGATAGTGCGATGTAAAATCAAAAAAGATCCACTAACTGAGATACATGAGTTACAATTCCACTTCAGGATGATACACGCGCTCCGACAACGCAAAACGATGGCGGTTCCGTCCACGTGCTATCTACTCTCTGGTAAACTGTAAGGTGTGAGTCGGTTTTATTTTATCACGAGGTCAATTGCTGAGACTTAAAAGACCCACTACAAAAACATTCAGTTCGAATATGAGAGTAAATGAATGAAGGTACTATGGGGAAGAGGAGAAGATGGAAATTGAACTATCTACCAATATTCATCAAGGTCAGTGTGAAATACATTTGTCAAGACGTCCACATAGTTCATAAATCGTTTCATTTATTCTGGACAAGCGGTTATTAAACTAATGCACGTCCACGAAAACACCAAAGGTTTAAGATACGATAATGCAGTACTGGCTGAGTACCGCAAATCGCCACGCCCATGTTTTCGTCCAAGATCGTATGCCCAAATTCGACTTGTATCGTTTCTCAGCATGTGACCACGTAGACCAATGCCCACGAAATACTTCGCTCCGCGAATATGTTCGAGAGGACTATAAAGTTAGCTATATACACAAATATATTTATTCACATGTGGGCTGCGCTTACGGCTAGTGTAGCTCAGACTGCTATTAATTCTGACAGATATTTTATGAAAAACATTAGTAAGGTGACTACTAGAAGACAGTGAGCTAGATGTCCCAAATGTAACGTTGCTGCTATTAAGTGGAACGCTGGTTTACACAAACGGAAATGCTACCTCACAAACTCCCGGAAATACTCGTGAAAACCAGATCTTTTTAAATTTACTAAACGCCACGGGTGTCAGTAGTTCCCTGCAATAGTAACTTTGCCTGTCTTCTATTATGGGACGTGGTTGGACACTCTCACGCGGGTCCAGTGGTCACCACATCGCATCTGCTGGACGTGAATGGAAGAGCAACATTCCTGAAAGTTCGAGGCTTAGCGTACAAAAAAAAGAAAGTCGTACTAAGTTCCACTTCCGTTGGCTTTACTAGGCTAGATTCCGGAAAGTGTTGAGTGCCAGTGACAACAGTCTCTCAAGGAAGCGGCTCCGAGTCGGAGGCAGCGGAAAGAGGTCGTTATAACTGTCGTTGTGGTCTTCCCTAGCCAGCATTATACAAATTCGTTTTAGAAGCCTGAAAACGCCGAAAACAAACAAACGGAAAAGCCAAAATTGCGCGCAGCACAAAGCGGATAAGAAATACTCCCATTTATTACCGCTATCCCTCTATCCGTGGTTACCCATTCTTTGTCGCAGAGTGAGTTTTCGTATCATAGGTCTCAAACTAGAGCAGGCGCTTACTATTGCGGAATCCGTCTCAGTACATCGACTAAATCCCAGTCTGTATGGCCAGAAACAGTTAGTGACTAGCCTTTTACTATGCTGATGAGGATGTAACCGCTACTTTTTGATTCTGATTTACTTTCGTATTCTTTCTAAAGCTGAATTATTTTAGACCGATGTTTTCTCATAGAACCTAACAACTGATGGATAATTCTTATCCTTCCTTAGTCCATGTTGCGTTACCTTTTTGACCAGTGCTAATCGATATACGATCTTTGAACCCCTGTTCGATCTCTATAGATCTTCCAAAAATTTCTTGCTTCTTCCATTTGATCTATACGGATTTTCTAACCACAGCTCTCTCTTTCCGGACTCCTATTACTCTTTCGATCCAAACCAATTCTATTATGTTACACCACTGTCATATTTCTTATCAATGAGTACGCCTCAGCTGCATCTGACTGACTGTCTCAAGCATTACTGCATTGCTTTGCCTTGCTGGTTGCTCATTCTGTATAATGTGCATATTAATTTCAAAACATTGGCCGATGAGATGCGAATGGAGTGTCATTCCGCAAGACATCTTACGTGCTACTGTTGACGTTTTTTGAATTTATTGGTGGGAACCAATGTTTCTAACTTTCATTTCATCGTGCCCTCATAGCACATGAGCGAGTTTGAGGCATTTGGTTTATCTCATGCGACAGCTGTTGGCCCAAATGTACGCTGAAATGCCATGCCGATGTACCATAAGGACAATTAAGAACAGCCGGCGATGAACACTGAAGTATCTCTGCTTTGAAAGAGAAGAATACCAAACATCAACATCTGCCAGATTCCAGTGAGTGGGTCACGTATAACGGGCAGTGCACGCTGAGGAAGGGTTAGCCATCATGTGACGAATTGGACAACACTCGGGTCGAATAGTACCAACCTGAAAAATCTAATTAAAAACATTAGAGTTAGGCGAGACACGCACCCACAGTCAGTGGTTTGGCAGTTCAGATTGGTGTTGGTGAAACGCAATGCCTCAGGCCGACCAAGCGCATCCATGGTCATGACGACCTGAACGAGTCAATATTTCAGTGGGCATTTAGCAGCACACACTACGTTTAGTAGAAAACAGTAGCACTGAGCTACAGGAATGAGTAAAACGGGTAAATCAGGAAACTGAACCGTCGAAACACCCTTTGGCTGATAGCGAATGGCACGCTATCTTGACACGACACATGTAAAACCCAAAGTAGAAGGCATGTTCAACCCCACCCCCGCATAAAGCTTTCGAAATCATTTAAGGTCACCCTGTGACTTTTGGGAACGTATTGGCGGAGTGAAATAACCTGACTGAGCAGACCGTGGCTACAAAAGGCAAAACGATCCCAAATGAATTTTGAAACACAGATTGTTACCATGCTGCCTGAGAAAACTTGCCGGCACAGCCTATCCCTTGGATATTTCAGTGCAGCCATAAGGGATTGTAGAGGAGATGTGTCACTCAGTTCAAATGTGAAACTTCTGAGCAGTTGGCGTGGCTTTGCAGCTCAACTGGTAGAGCGCCTGACAGGTTTGGGCATGCAGTTGTTGTCGCTGGTGTGAATCAAGCGAAAACCCAAATTCGCCAAAATTACGTATCATTTGTATTTTTCTTTAAATTTCTTTCACGTTTCCTAACTGAGGTACCAAGTGGGAGCTGTGCTCATTTGCATACTGCGGCTATGACAAACGCAGAATCCAAAAACTACCATCACAAAAACAGTATGGTTTGTAGATTGGGTTTTTTTAGCAGGCATGACTATCTACTGTTTGTTGCTCACAGAAAATATAAGTGTTCGGCGGCTCTCACTCACTGATATGCACGAAGGCTCTTGAGGCACTGGAAAAGTTCTTTAATGTGCTGAAGTATTTTTCTAGCTAATATCAAACTGGTCGGCCTCCCAAAGTCTGAACCTGAGTACAAAATGGGAGTGACCAACAACTAATACCGGTCATTTGTCAATGTTTCGCCAAGGGAATTGCTTAAACAGCGATCCATTTTCGGTGGGCACAACACCTTTCAAAGAACGGAAGTGCAAATCAATGAATCACTGGCAATTGTGATCAACGGTAAAAAAAAATTGTGCTCACTCGGTTTGAAAGTGGTCGGTTGTGGTGATCTACTCCGACGAATCTCAGTCCGTGGCTCAGTGGATCTCGATGATGGCTTGGCCGATGTGCAGCGTCTATTTCGAATAAGTTGTTCCGTGTCCAGAGAACCAGTGTCCGACTGGTTTGGAGCTTCTGTGCTGTCTGCAGGTTTTACGCTACCTTTCAAATCCGTATGGGAGTTGAGCGAGTCCATTTGTGCCAACCTCTCACGTTCCTTCACAAGTTGGCTGAGGAACTCCTCGTGACTTAGTCCGGGTGCACTACTAATCAGCTGATAGGTTCGGCACCAACGATTGACTGCGAGATAGGACCATAGTTTGAGGAATAGTATAGTATACACCATCAGCACAGGAGAGCTGAAAACTAAAAACAAGGGAAATGAGGGATGATGATATCCACAGTCAGATCAAGGCGGAATGAAAATTTAGGTCGTTATCAGAACTGGACCTCTAAAATATTACGGAGGAGCAACGGCACACCTCCTCTGTGTTCGACTGGTTTGTAGCACTATTCCTAACCTTGCTACTATCAAGAATGAACTAATGAGTTTCCAAAGTTTTTGAAACCGTTTTCCTCATCAATTGAAATCGCTCAACTGTCTGAGTTATTCTACAAAATGGAAAGTATTTGGGACCGCTGTGGATAGAGGTCAACCAAAAAAGGCTGATCGATTGCAGCCTGAGAAAGTGAAGTGCAACAGATGAGGTCAGTAACTTACATACCTCCCTCTCGTTAATTCGCTGTTTAGAGAGTAAGTATGTGGACCACCGTTGTGCCGCGTAGTCACAGGTCTTAGGTCCGAATTCCCGACACTAATGATGTGGATGCGACCGAACCAACCGGAAGTAATAGTTGGAGGTCACTAAAATTAACCGCTTGTGATAGGTTGATTCATTCAGACGAACGAAGACCATAGTGAGATTAGCTTGACTATGTCGATTGGTTTGTGTTTCGAGAATTTAACACAAACGGTTAGAGTTAATTATAAGGTGATCCACATGCATGCTCACTGGTTGAAAGGCGGCAATTTTTTCAGAAGTAGAATTCATCTACCGAAGAGTCAAGATGAACATGATTCACTACTCACCAAGCAAGGAATCATTCGATGCAATTGGGTAACGTACGTGGATTAAAATCGTGATAACAGATGACCAAAGTGGGAAACAGCAGGATGTTTGCCAGATTGAAACATGACAACAGCAGTGCCAAACTGGGATTCAGCCGTCCACGAGCTACGGCGGTCTCCAAAACCCAGGCGACGAAAATGAAAACATTGCAACCTAGATGTCAAGGAGGACGACAAGATGAAACATTTGCATATTGGATATAGAAAGGATCATACAATTGAAGCAAGCATTTTATTGTCACACTTTTCATTCGAAAAAAGCAGACAGTAAAACATTTGAACGAATGACGATCGATGATGATGGAGTGACGGCTAATACGTGATGCGGTAAAATGCAATAATTGACACGTTCTAAGTTCTACTGAGGATAGCAATGAGGTTAGATAAGCTAGACAATGGGATTATCTACAGATAGAAGCATACCCTTCAAAAGTGACATTGACATACTCGAGCACAATATGATTAGCAAAAAATGAGTGTACATTGACGAGAAAGAGTGATTTGTTCACATTAAAATAATCTATAGGGTAGTTAAAAAGTCTATTGTGCTCATAAGTATGCGTTGAAATAATACATATGAGATAGGCTCGATTGTACTTCTGTTCACTGTAAAGCATTCCCACCGAATCTGTCAATGTGAGTCGGCTGCCAACAACCGCATCCAACTTGTCTTATTCATGCGACCCAGCTTTTGAAAACAATATGCCAAGTTGAATTCTATGGGGCGAAGAATAAAACGTATGGGTACCGAAAATGTCTAGTGTAAGAGTTGCGTTTAAATGTTAGGGAGACCAATCAGTTCACCTGTTTGCATACACGTTAAATTAGTTGCAACGACAATCATTTGTAATTTCCTGATCATCTCTGATGGTTTAGAGGGAAGGTGATTTACAGAAATGGTGAAAAAGGCAGCCGAATATTGCATGCCATTATGGGTAATCGGACCTGATGGAGTGTTCTGGCAGGGAAACAAAGAATTGAGTTAAACAGTTGTTAGAGTTGTCCTCATTCAGATTCATCTTATGCATATCAAGGAATGTTGTAATTCAAACGTGCGGTCACAAAGTTAGGAGACGAAATAGTTCGTCATTAGGCATCTTCTGTGTTTTTTTAACTCTGAGGTTGGCAGTTCTCAAATGGAGATATTCTTGCTAAAAATTATCAGCTTTAAACTATGGTTCCTTTGCTTGCAAAGTAAGCATATAAATGTACAAGTGCACCTTGAGGAAATGACTGTATCACAGTATCTAAATGTTCAACGACTGTCTGATCGCCTTGAGAGAACAAATGGTATTTGCTAAAGTGACGATAGCGTAACTCTATTAGGTTCTAACAAGAGCTAAATTCAGGTCAAGGACCTTTATTCGGAGAGGTAAATTGAATACAAAGCTGTAATTAAAATCTTGGAAAGGGAACATTCACAATAGATTGGAGTTCAACATTCAAACACGATAAGTCAGTCATGTACGATATGAAGTCGACGACGCAGCGGTCAATACGTGTCCCTCACAAACATGTGGACTGAAGCTCAAAGTTTAAACAGTGGAAAAGTTATGCACTAACGAACATCCCTGATATGGGTAAAATTCGAGGCTTCTAGCTCCTGTTGTAACAGACCAGCCGGAAAGCTGCGTATAACTGTGAAGGCTGTGATCACGTGGGAGTAGTAATCAACTTATGCCGAGCAAAATTATCAAATACGCAGCAGTAGTCACTAATGATGCTTCTCTTGATCAAGAAACGCAGTTCGTTTCAATACTGGTAACCACCATGTGGACGGATATTGAGATTAGTACCATTAAATTTTAACGCACCATCGCTAACAAGCATGCTCGGGCATGGTACACTCTTGATCCAACTGATCAGAAAGTGGCATTTGGATTGTAACTGAAAAGAATGGTCATCATCATACACACGAGTTGGAGCTTTTAACCGCCCGCCCGATGGATTCGAGTATTTGTCTGAAACGGCATAATCGAAATTCACAAATATATTGATCGGCATACAGACATTCTGTCATAGTGTCAATTTGCATTGACAATGTTCAAATTGAATGACGAACAATTTAAACTTAGCTCAGAGGCAAGAAACTGTAAGATAAAGCCACATCGATAGAAACCGATGAGAATAAATGAAACATAAACAACTGGTGACATCTGTCTGTTTATTATTTTGGCTAACCAAATAAAGGGAACTCGGTGCTTCAGATACGCATAAGCAATCGGTGGACCAATGTGACCCAAGACGAAGTATACTACACGAGGGAGCACTGAATGTCAGGTCAAAATGGTCACAATAAAGTATGTGTAACTGCGGCACAGCATTCGGAATTAGTATCGACTAATCGAAAGGTCGAACGAGTCATCACATTCAGTAGTTATCAAGCCTGAAACCAAGACGGATCGACCCAAAAATCAATGAGTCAATCCACTCACAGGCTAGTAAACCAAGTGCGAGAAACTTGTCGGGCGTTTGCAGTATGAACCGCAGCCAAAACGTTGGATCCATCACGATACCGTACCTTGAATGCGGAAATGTGAAAAAAACACGTTAATTAAAGTGAGCTATAACTAACAGTAATAATGATATGCAGGTTACTCGACACCCCAAATTTGGAACACTTCCGCAGTGGCATATACATAAACATATGTCAGTGTTACATCGGAAACAGGCTGATATCTCGTTTGAGTTTCGACGTGAGGATTGCGTAAATATTTACACATCATTGTCCAGGCCAATTTTTTCTTGACAGTGAGGTTATAAATGATTGATTCGCATATCACAAATGGGTAATCTGATACCTTTACGACAGTGTTATGTCATGGGGCAACACTGATAATGTCTCCGACTGACATTGCATACAGTTAGCCCAAAAGTTGTGTTCAAAAGGACCTAACAGTTACATTACGCTTGTTTTGGTTTTCCTAGTCAGGGTCAAAGTTAGCATTAGGAAACCACGAGTAACTAGTCGCTTGTTTTCAGCTATTCGTTCGTTTAATTAGTTTTAAGTGTTACACGCTTGCAATTAGAAAGTGTACAAAATGGATTCATCTCACAAACTTCGTGTTCTCTCTGAGCTAGGTCCTGTTACATAACTGTTGGTATTGGTTTTACTTTGCTAAGATGGGCTTTGCATAATAAAAACCCAGTTTTCCATAGAGCAGTGGAGTAAACTTACTGATCAGGGAGAGATCCAATTACGGAAAATCTAAACTTCGCTTGGATTCAAACCAACGGTAGGAACCGCGTGCTCAACGTACTGTTTTATCAGCATAGTTACGAGGTAATCGGGACGGCATCACGAGACATTTGCTAATTAACAAGATAAAATGTCAATTGATTCGGGTGCAGAGTATGAATGAAAACGTTAGAAAAATATGCCAGATTAGAAGGTCCACGGGAACATTGATGAGAAAACTGATCAAACGAGAAATTGAGAAGCATGCAACTCGTTGCCATGTCTGGCAGCGTTTCCAATCCGTGAAGCCATAACAGGATACAGAAGCTTATCACAATAATTCCGATGGAAGCGCATTTAACTGTCGAGCTACAGAACCGACAGTAGGCAGCCCTTCTCAATTATCCGGTAAGTAGTCTTGTTCTGTACCCACTCACGATGCACGCAGCTGGTTAAAATGTGAAAGTTAAACACTGTGTGGGTCAGTAAATTTAAATCCCCCATTGTTGTTTGTAACCGGTAGGGAGATATCAACTGAAGGAAACGGTAAATCGTCAAAAGGAACAAAACCTTGGGGATCGCCACTCGTATGTGGCAGAAAAGCTAATCACAGTTACGGCCAGTAATTCGCTCCTGGTGTAACTTTCCCTGCTGTCTGGCTCGTATGATACCATAAATTGATCACAACAGCTAATATACAAGAAAGCACATTCACAGCAGGACTGGTCGACTGGCAAAACCAACTGTCAAAATACTCGTCTGCTTTCAGATTTGCCTACGGGGAGTTCAATAATTTTGTTACGCAGTTTAGTCGTACGAACTTACACGCAGTAACGGTGGTGCTAGTTCGCCAAGAAACGAAAGCGAGCTCATTTGGGAGCGATCTAGAACAAGTGGGCCAATATGTGCATAAAACGTCCCTTGATATCGTCAAATAAGCCAATGTCAAAAAACACCTTAAACGACTAACGGGACAATCGCGAACAGCATTACATAATTCCGGCATCAGTTAAAATTAAAAGTCACCTTTGGATCATGGTTCACACAAAATGACCATTGACGACATGGTCAAAATCCGATTTTTTTTCATGAAAACTTCGATCACCGAAATATTAGAGGTATGTGAAGACTGACCAACTCCGGATAGCCTGTGAGCTTAATTACCACCAGGTGTTCAGGTTACTAACGAAGATTTTGTCAAATAGTCACTTTTGTTGTAAATCCACTGTCAATGCCTTAAGTGAATGAAAAGGAGATAGATTGTGTCTATTTTGCCGAGGTTGCTAACCGTGAATATTAGAAAAGCACATTGCGGATGATAACAGATGATCGACTGAAATGATTGATTTTTTATCTGTGGGCTCCAATTTTCACGTGACTAGCGTATCGAGACCGACCTTTTAATAAAGTTGGAACAAAATCTAAAAATCACTCTCAGCATAGTTACGGCATTTAACCTGAGGCTTATCAGCCTCACATTAATGTGAACAGCAGCGGCCAACAAAAATACAGAACCGGATTTAAAGACATTCAGTGATGTATTAAACTAAGGGTAATCTTATGTTTTAGACAGGAAGCTAAAACAAGCTTCAAACTGGGGCGTTCATACAATATGTAAACCAACTGATCTACGAACTGCCAATTTGGTCACAGTTGAACAGTCTGCTTCTTAACATATCCAATGATGTCGAAATGTTGTCTTTACTCAAAAAGGTGATCAGTTAAAGGAACAATCTAATGATTGATCATTGCCTTGTGTAAATAACGAACCTTCAACTCAGCTCTCTTCTGGCAAGTGCATAGGGATTTTTTGTGGCAACAGTGTGACTTGGTCACCACGTGTTAATGATGTCAAGGAAGTCAGAAAGGTCTCCATTTTCTCTATCCGGCGTTTAAAATTTCCCCATTCATTCGTCAATTTCCTGGGTTTGTTGCCCAAAGAATTCAAACATTTTTCTAAGTCTTTAGAATGCGGACAGAATTAATGAAATTCTCCATGAACGATTTGTTGGCTTTGGCAGTTTTCGCTGCTTAGAACCTTGCAAAAGTAGTATTGGCCGAAACCCTATCTAATGTAACTCACCCTATTAATTCGGATTTCTCTGAATGTGCTTGCACCTCCTCAGGCAAATCCATACGCAGGTACTCATCTGCATGCACCCAGTCCTACTCTTAATCCGTTATCCCTCACTTAACTTAAAGTCCACACAAACTCTGTCCTCTGTGTTTGTGAATTAGCTACGAGACTGAACCAACAGTCCAATTCAACTGACACTGGTCGTGGCCATTCATGAAATTACCAAGGAATTTTATTACGATCATTGTCACAATGTGTCCCAATCTTCAATTTGTTGTACACGTCAGTGTGTATAAAAATTGAAAATTCACCTTGAGGTGCATCGGGTTTACCGCTGGTTCGACCTGACTTGAAGAAAGGTTCATCATTAAGATAATTCCGTAATCCGCCATTCCTTCCGAGTAGCTCCATTTGATGAGGTAAAGAAGGCAAGCTTTTCGGCACCGTAGGATTTTCATGCGTGTCAACATTTCCTTCAACTTAACATACCCAGCTCCTACTCGTGATCTTATGTGACTGATCGCTTGTCAGTTCCACAGCCCACATCCACAATGCTAAAGTTTCGGTAGGCCACCCTGATTGTTAATTTTCGCTCAAGTCCACAAGCCCATCGCTGCATCAGTTACTCAGTCCTCCTCCTACCTTGATGACATTACTGAACACTACTTTTGTACGGGCCACTATGATGTTAACAGCTCCCAATCAGTCCACCCGAAGAAAATGTCGTTAACCATATACCAGGCTGATTCGATTGCATTTCCCCACCTGGTCTTGGCATTTTATCCGTCTTCGTTAACAGTTGTCTTGTATATTTAAATGCGTAACGAACCTTTGTTGTACTTGAACCTGAGAAGGTAAACTGAGGTTCGTTTCTTGCACCTACTCATACTGTTTATCCAAACGACGCTAGGTGTCCAGACACTTGATTTGATTATGATATCCGTTACCGTTGGCTATAGATGTGTCGCTCGGCGTTCATCTGAGGACCATGCGAATGTGGCTGTGAACGGATATTTTTGCTAGATTGAAAGGCGCCAACATTCTCTATCGGCTCCTGAAGCCTAGCGAGCTAAGCCTAACAGAAGTGTTTCGAAAAGTTCGACATGCAGGACGTTCGTGAGTGGACGTAAGCCGACGAAGACTCGAAAAAACTTGCCTAGTAATGCTTATTAGGAGTTAGTTTATACAGACCGTCTTCGTGTAGTATGAAATCTACTACAGTTATCCTGCAACTCGTAAACACAATACTGGTCAATGTGCTTCATGGGATTGGTGGTTTGAATGGCTACGTTGCCATAAGAATCAGCCCGGTTTATTGAGATCAGAAGTAAACAGAAGTTTGAATGATACATATAAGTGAGCGTCATACGGTCATATTGACGAACAAATAATTAGGGCCCATTGGCCACGTGCAACACCGGCGGCAGGATCTGAGGAATATCAACAAAACCAATCCCATGCTTCTGCCAGCAGACGTCTCCACCCTGAAGTAGTTCTTCGACGTGTAGGTCAATACACTGTGTTCCAGCTGACAACCAAATCAAACACCTCAAACGGACCCGTCATATGTAGAGATATCTGAATGCTAAGAAATATACGAACTACCGATAAATGCTTTCATCTCACATTCCTCGATAATTCAGCTGGACATGACCGTGCTCAAAGTGATGACCTTGAGCATGGTAAGTTCAAATAGTTGGGTGACCATGTTACACAGGCTATCAGAAGGATAATTAAAAGCAAGTGCCAACCGGTATGAAGAAGAGCACGAAATTCTGGCTAATGCATTCGGGATGGAGAAGTTTCACAATACTCGACATGGTCATAGATTCGTGCTGCTAATAGGCCACGAACCGCCTCAGCCCCCCTTTGTCTCTATTAAGAAAGGCACACCGGTGAACACTGCAAACCGACTTTAACGTTAGGCCACTGTATTGTTAGGATTCAATTTCGCCATCAAGCATTAATCGATTGCAGGTATGGGCAAACCAGATGTTTCGCATTATTTCATCAAACCACAGACCCAAGAAACCGACGACTATGCTTGCAGTGGTTTCCGTGGAACTCAGTACAAGCCGTGTGGCTGCGGACATACCAAAGAATCTACCGGTAAATGCTACCACGAGTGTATGTAAAGTTGATACTGCCCCAAGCCCCAGAATGACTGGCTGTGTGTGCATTTGGAAAAGGTTCAGGTAGTTTTATCAACGCGAAGATTCGCCTTTCGCGTTTAAACCTTGTAGTCTGTTTGAAGTTCACGTTATTATCTCCTCCGATCAAGCATACTGCAACAATTGGGCTAAAGAAGCCTGGGGATTTCCGGATGAAAAGAGTGTGTTTTGGTCTCCAATGAAATCAAACTCCACAAGATGTACACGTGTCCGTTGATGTGAGCGCCTGTTTAGCCCACACGATCTCTTCAAGGAAACAAGCATAAGTCGATTGAGCATAACACCGACGGACAAAACATAGAAGAGCATGGCCTCCAGAAGCTGATTATTCTTAGTGCTAACTATGTGAACAAGAGCTGTTTTTGACAAATCTTTCTCAAACTAACATAACTGCAGATGCTCCACTAAAACGTGTCTTAAGACAAACCGCAAGATCCACAAAGTGAGTGTTAACCTGTGATACCAGAAACGCAAACTAGAATCAGCATAATAGATTGGACCTGGACCGGAAGTTGATTGAATGTTGCTTCACACGGTCCCGATCACATGTTTGCGTGTGGCTAGACCGGTCACGATTGAATTGTTGTCACGGCAGTTGTAAGAGTTGGACACGTCTCTCGCGGGAACACTTAGTGGTTCTCAAATGTTTCACGTCTTAGTTCAGCTTGCCAATCGACATTATCGATGAAAATTGGATGCACCCGATTATCTGATACACTAAATCACGTGGTTTAATGGTAACGTAAACACTTTGTACTTTGGCGCTTACTGGGCCACAGTAACGCCTTGGTAAATTTGAGGAAAACGCACAGACCGAATTTCGGTACCAAGAACGTTGACTGTCCGGCTTGTAATAAAGAATGTTACAGTTTTATGCTTTGAATGGAAGTATGTGATCTAGTACCAACAATCACACATATGTTTCAAGGCAATATTCTAGTAGTTTGTACACGATGGATATATGTTCTCAGATTTAAGCTCGCCGGTGTTCAGAGAAAAACGTTTTCAAATGCTCGTTCGCAGGCTATAGTACTTTGGAAATAGAGGGAAACGTGAAGGATTTTATTTAAAGATCGACAGATAACCACTTGGACCCACTCGACCTTGACAGAGAGTGACTTCCTAGTCTTATAAGAGGCATGGATGAAACACCTAGAAGGCGAACTATCAGTGCATACATACGCCGACATGACTTTGTGATTTGTGTCAAATGGAATTCTAAAAACACTTTACAGTTTGGGTAATTTTTCAAACACGCATCTTATGGTTTGAAAAAAAATCCTCATTCTCACATCCGGACTGCTAATTCACAATCAACTTCGAGTGGAGAGAATGTATGACTCAAACGAACATGCTTCGTGCTACGAGATATGACTCGGGTCCGCTCTCTTAGTTTATCAGGAAAACCACAACCTGCTACGAGACCACCTGAGTTAGTAGTGACATCCGAGTGAAGAAGCTTTCGTGCAGGGGAGACCATAACCTCACTTACAGTTAGGATTCTCGTAAGGTGTAAGCACCATAACTTTGAGTGCTGGAGTTAAGACTATTTTAGCATTCAGGTTCAATCCATTCCTTCTATTTAGCGCTTAATCACAGCGTCATCTTCTTCCCATGGATATGACAGTTATGTTTCAGTGCAAACAACCGGCATATTGCTGTTTACAATAGACGTGATGAGCCTCCTTCGTGAGCATTGACTAGGACGGATAAAACTCACCCGAGCAATGAGTTGAACTGGTCAGCGTTCACATGTTCAACAGAAGTTTGTGGTGAAAAGTGAATGTGGTCGTTGTTATTGCACGTTTGGATTACAACAGTACTGCATATTTGCTGGCCTAAAGTGTTTCAGATTCAAAGCCTTGGTTTTATTCAGCCGACTTTTGCACTCCATCATCAGTACCTATAATGCATGATGAATTTCATCAACTTGTGGACCAACCGGACAATAGTTTCGGGCGTAACTTTCCAGTTTACGTGTCGTTCTCTGTATGCGTTTAACCAGCTTAACCACATCGACCTACAGAGCACTGTGTGACTTGTGTTTTCCAAAAGCCGCTTCTTCTTGGGATACCTGACACTAACAAAAACTATCAGTTTAACGAGAAGACCGTTAAAGGTTCTCGAAAGATCCATCATCGTCCTTTATCTGACAGGATGAACATAATGCACCTCGCAACTTGTCCGATCTGATATCACCTTGTGAAACAGATGACTTGTCTTTTTAACCAACTAGACGCAATCAAGCCGATATCAACAAAATTTAAAAACAAATAACCTCATTTACTTTAACACATTTTCCAAGGCCATGCGAGATGTGGTGATGAACAGAAGGAAAGCACCCCAGTTTAATAGACCACGGAAATTGTTGAAACCGCTGGTAGTTGTTAGCAACGATTGTGTTGGTCGGTGGATACTGGGAAGGAAAATGCACAAAAGTCGAAATTCGGAATATGGCTCAGAATAGAAGCTTTATGGGCTTACCAAAAATTAACAGTCGAACAAAAACAAATACATGTCACATATCTGGGACAATAGTTAAGAAGGGAAACAAGCATGAATAGATTGGGTGAAAGTAAATAGTTGCAACGGTTCTAAAAAAGGTCAGTAACGGTTTAAAAATCATGAAGACAAATAACAGTGGTATAGTTTGATGCCAGCGTTTTCAATTGCTGCCTAAAACAAGATGCAAAATAAAACGGTCATATGATGATGGTCTTTGTAACAAACATCACAAATCCTAAAAATAATGGACATGTGACTTTCAACTTTTGTTAGGATTGATCGTTAAATACTTAAAGAGTTGGTTGCTGCAAACATAAGGGAATAGCCGGAAGGATTTTCCCTGAAAAATGCGGTTACAATGATCAGGCAACAGATCGACATAAAAAACACCCTACAAATGAACTTTTAGAGGAATGCGATAGACTGAAATGGTTAGTAAGACAAATAAAAAGTTGGCAGGGCGACTCGCGCGAATATTTGAAAAAATAGTTGAGAAAAGTAACTAATTAACAAAGGGCAACGAACGGTCCGGATTCATGATATACGCATATTCAAGTTCAGGATGAGAGGTTCTAAGTTTTGTACAGCACAGTCCACAAATTGAGCTCTCGACTTTTGATAACCGGCGGAACAAAAGTAGATCAAGTTGTAACCTCAAGGAATTGATCAGGTGATCTAGGTCAGCAAAGGTATTACAGACACGTGACAAAATAAAATTAAGATCAGCCGCTCATTCAATTGAAAGCTGCGCGGTGGATAACAAAATGTGCTGCTGACAGGAATGCGCCTGCTAGGACGGTGCGATATACAACGAGGTGCTTTGTTTTACCCAGTCTGAGCATGCATATGGCGAAAAAAAGAACGGAGAAAGCCTGAGCTGTGCATAAATCACGTTATCATAGCTGCAATGTGCTCCTTCGCACAACTGACCGTGTGGACGTAAGCAGAATCAACAGGTGCATTCTTACCATATCATTAAATATTTCTACGGCAAAGCATCGGAACAACACCAAAGATGTAGCAAACAAATTGGCAAAAAAAAACAAAGTGAGCAACGAGATTACTAACACAAAATTCCCCCTTTTTACTCTCAAAAACATGGGACGCAACAATGTTTTTTATCGACAAAAAGTGGGGAAACCAAACAGATCATCTACGCCAGGTGATACGAATTTGAAAAATGTCCGAAAGCCATAAATTATCTAACTAAGCAGAGGGTGCAAAATTTAGATTTTAACTTCTATACCAAAAGCGACTTGTCGTCATGCAACATACAAGATTACGCATGGACTGTGGAGTGTCAAAGTGTCAGAGCGTAAGCGGATCTGTACTATTCCCTCCTCGGGCAGGGACATAGAAACCATTTGTCGAAAAAATGTGTTAACGGTACAGATGGTTCTCGTTATTGTGACATAAATCTGACAATAGCTTTGGTAATGTGGGTAGTTAGGGAAAGCTCTGACCTACCCACCAACTCTCTCTGACGAACTTCCAGATGCTCAGGTAACAAAAATGAACACACGACGCTATTCTAGGTCATTTTCAAAGATACTTTGAGATTGCTCACACCAAGTGGGAACCCTTGTATCTTTTGTAATCAGAGAACAAGGTATTCGCAGATATTGCACATAATGGTTGGCGCTGACGAACACGCTGGTCATGGAAGCAGAAACATCCAGAAGCTTACTTGGGACCGTTCAACAACCCTAGCTCAACCTGATTCGCTCCAGTTGTCCATGAAAACAGATGAGATTCTAAGACTGGGATGATTTTCTCCGATCACGCACCTTTTAACTGTTATAAACTCACTACTCCTGTCCGTGTAGACTGTGTGTAACTTACTTGGTGGCCAACATTGTGAGCTGCTAAACAACGCCTTGCTGTCCATACTCAGAATGTCCCAAGATGACGTAGAAAGGTGAGCCTCAATTCGTCAAATACAATAACTCTGCGTGGGACCAAATCATATACCGCGCCTCGTGGCCAAATCCAGACTTACCTAACGGACTTCAGTTAAAAGTGGACTGCATCTTCGGCGCATGTTGCTCATATTTTGTTGGTAAAACCTCTTCGGGATGAAAAAGTCACAGCATGAGCAATGACAACCCAAAACACAGATTTGTAGATATAGCTCTGATGTGAGTTCAATTTTCTCAAATTCTAGTTGCCTCTTCCATTATTTCATGGTTAAAGTTATTAATAAAAGATAGCCAACTGTTGAGACACAGGTGCAGGTTTCCAAGGTTTCTTTTCACATGACCCTACCGCGACCACATAAGCGATGCAGATTGTGGTCACTATCCCTGTGATGTCGAGGATCGCCATAGGCCCAGGAACGCAAGCACTGAGTACTCGTTAGGGTTACTGTAAAGTGTAGTTGTAAGACAGATCTAAAAAGGGTAGCTCTTCAGTCAATTACCATATGCTTTTCATATTTCTCCCAGAATCGTTTCATTGTGTCTCGGGGGAGGAGGAAGATCGGGTTCAGCGCAAACCACAAATACCATTTTTTGCCATGTTAAAAAACTAACGTGGTTGTTGAGAAAGTTACGTCAAATAAAAAGGCCAATTTGCAATCTGTTGCGTTTACATAAGACAAAATTGTGATCGGATCTGAATTCCGCAAAAACGTCAGGTAGTCATCGAGCGGTTTTATCGCCTAAACGTATGACCACGTGGATGATCAATCACCATTCCGTCCGTAAGTTCAACGAACGACGACGCTGAGATTACCTCCCGAGGAATATAACGAAAATCTGTTTAAACTCCAGTTTGGTTGTTCGTTTCCGTATAAATAGGTTCATAGGGGGTTGTGCGCTCCTATATCTGTACCGATCGGTGAAGAATTGTGTTGGACAGTTTATACGTATAAAGAAAAAGTGGGCAGAGCTAAATAAAGGGTACATTTGGTGACGATGTTGGCTGCAATCATTCCAGCAACAAAGACTGAGACACAGTGAAACAACATGCGGTCAGATGCACACAGTAGGTGACCTTTGAGAATGAGCTAACATAACGGTTGAGAGACATGTAATGTCGGTTGCCCTAAAGTATATGCCAATCAAGTAGTATTCTAGAGCTCCCAACCGATTCAGCCGTGACCGCAGAGTTGGCAGTGCTTTCCAATGTGAACAGACCCTAACTGCAGAGTAACCCACCTGTTCCATTATTCTGTTTCAGCGAGTGGCCCTCTAAACGTTCATCCTCAGTTATCTGGAGGAGCTGTGCCCGGGTAAGATTTCGGTCTGTCCTAAGGTGTCTGTAATTCATTGAGAATTGACTTGATTCTGCTACTATTCTCTGCCAAGGTTTTTCCAAGCCCCATAATTCTTCTAGTGGGCCGCCTCTGAACACTTAAGGATAACAGAGCCGTATGTCCGTTTCCAGTTGTAAGTGGATCGTGGAAGCGAACACAGTGGGAAGCACGTCAGGGTGGAGAGTTTCACAAATTCAGTGTTATCTGTGCCTTTCTAGCCATGGTAACACAATCTGTAGACAAACCCAGTGTTTCTCACTATGGTCTCTAGATCTCGTTCGCAAGCTGACACGAGCAGCTTTGCGTCGCCAATATAATAGCCAGTGCAGTTTTGACGACTTTGTATGACATTACATTTTTTCACATTGAACGGCGAGTCATTTTCCACGGATCACTGACTTAGGTAGTTCAAATCGTTCTGTAAGGTCACCACATATTCCGGTACTCTAGAACTCAGTAGCGCTGTGTCATTGACGTAGAGCAAAATCGGCGATTTGACTATACTGAACAGTTCAAGAACGGAAAGAATAAATAACGGTGACCCTTGCGGAACGCCGCTGTTGGCTGGAGACCACTCTGAGAGCTGTCCATTTACCCTGACGCTGAACCTACATCCGGTCAGATAATCCTCAAGCCACGTGGATAAGCACTTATCAAGGTCGTGATAATTCAGTTCCCACGGCAACATGAAGCGACCAACTTCGTCAGAAGCTTCGAAAGAATCAAGATAAACCATGTCTATGGCCAGTCATACTTCGGCAGTCTTCGTCTAAGCGTCGCAAGCGATAAACAGATTCGGGATGCATGAATATCCATTACGAAAGCTATGTTGCTCTTTAGTGAAGAATTAGAGGTCTGCAGTCTTCCTCCAGAGAGTCATCTATTAAGCTTCTCATTACGTTAAAGATAACTGAAAGCAACCCTAAAGGTCGATAGTTTTCTGGGTCATCTCTGCACCCACCTTTGAAGATAAGTATGACTGTGAACTTCTTCCAGACTTTCGACAGACGGCCAGTTGAAAAGGAGCGATTGAAAAGTACTGTAAGCGTTTCTGCTGATTCGGTTGCGCAGTCTCTCCGGACGACAGGAAATATCAAGTTTGGACCTTGTGATTCATTAGTTAGTAGATTCCCTAATTTGATTCTGACTTATCATACAGAAATTTGGGGCGATTCAGTTGAACTGCTTTCCATGTGCACAAAGGTTGCTCGTGATATGCAGCTATGCACATTTGCGTACTGTTTACCCAGGGTGAACAAAGCTAGCGAATACATTACGTGCTTGGAAATATCGTCTGCATTGTTGAAAGCTGACGAAATGACATTTCCCGACAACTGAAACAATTAACAGTCTCCAGCAGTCTGATGACAACAATAAAGACAGGATCACGGCCAACTCATCGTCGTAGAAACAAGTTATACTTTGAAAATGCAAAGTGCATACCAAACAGACCAGCCATATAATTCTACCAGTTCGGCGTGGTCTGTATGTTCTTAAAATAAAAACTGTGTAGAGCACTGTCGTTTGTACACTCAACAACAGTCAATTTACTGCCTGATATAAGATTCACTCTGAGGTTCTCTGGATATCCGAGTATTACTCCCAACACAACGTCGGTCACGCAGAAGAGGTAAAACCACCCGGTTATTTCCTGATAACAACGCCTTCTCCATTCCACTGGCTCGTCCGAACAAGTAGCCCTCGTGATCCTTATTCAGAATTTTCGTACTTTTGCGCCTCAGGTCACAGTGGTCCTCTTATTAATCGGGGTCAGTGAGCATTAGTCAATGTTTTGCACATGTATTCTGATGAATAAGCAGTAATCCACTTCCACCGTATTTGCGGCGCTTCTTTAGAGTGGACCTCTTTGCAACAGGCTGTCATGGTTGTTAAGATTTTTGCTGTGATCTGAGCGATTTAACTGTCCTTTGGTAAGCGTTTCGTATATTCAGTTGAACTCTTAACGTTTGCGAGCAGATGCTTCCTGAGCAGAAGATAAAAAAGCAAGCACAAACAAAGGTATGATCTGAGTTAAAGTGTTTACTTCAAAATAAATGAACACCTCAAGTGGAGTGGCGTCGCCGATGTAAAATTGCGTCTATAGTTGGCTTGCGCATTGTTGCCGTTTGTGCAGAAACACACACATGCACAACAAACGACGTCCAATGTCAGATTGTTGTGGCCGGTCACCAAACATGTCATGCAGCAAGATGAC
The DNA here is from genome assembly GCA_008508345.1 of Paragonimus westermani. Classification (NCBI taxonomy): domain Eukaryota; kingdom Metazoa; phylum Platyhelminthes; class Trematoda; order Plagiorchiida; family Troglotrematidae; genus Paragonimus; species Paragonimus westermani. The sequence goes on from QNGE01000130.1 coordinate 260,504, forward strand.
TGTACTGTGTGTTCGTAACACCAACAAGCAAAAGGATGTCAAAAGAGTTAGTCTGTTTAAGAAGATGAAAAATGTTACCTTAAAAGGCATACTTAAGAGCACCTGAATCACTGTCTGTCACGGCAAACAAACACGATAAACAAACGTCTTTACGATGTGTATCGACAAGTGTTAAGTCTGGCAACTCACAGGCGACCATCCACTAGAAACTAGAGGGACAAGCTCTGCTCTGCTTTTGAGCTCAGAGAGATGCCCGCTCCGTCCTACCCAAAAGATTCAGCTACAACTTCATTGGGGACCCTGAAAAGAAATCACCCATTGATAACACTGTTCACATATGACGACAACTAAAATAAAATTAACTCGAGCCACTACTGGTTACAGTAACAATGGGTTTTTGAGATCTTTCAAACATTTAAGCTGCTGGAATATGGGGGTGCCGGCTAAATGCTGTGCTCAAACCCCAATTCACCCAGCAGCAAACAGAGGGAACGTTCGGCTGCACATTGTTAGTTTGATGCGAGCTTAACTGAATCACCTACCTCGTTTAAAAATACGGGCAACTTTATACTAACCATGCGATTGTGACCACTGGGCGTTTGTTGAATACCCACGTTCACCTTTTCTGTCCGCTTCATTTAAATATGGTTTGCATTTCTGATATATCTTTTCACTGACTCTGTATGTAACGTTGAAGAAATGAAAAAGCACCATAGTCGGTGTGGAAAATATTCAAACTAATACTTACACCTCGAGGGCTAAATTGAACAGTGGAGCGTAATCCTACGAAAGACTGGATCAGAGAAGCTCGAACTGGCTCAATGTGACTCTAAGTTCTTCGATGTCCCCTACTCTACCACGATAATAGACTGCTCCGCATCAGATTCGACGTTTCACAACAGACTGTATGCATATCATCAGCATCTCGTTACTAAGTTGACCTATCAACTAGTCCCATACACATTACAAAAGTACAGTATACAAAATACGACAGTCTGATAGAACAGGCAAGCACAGGGTGAACGTCTTTGTCATTTAATGGAAAATAAAGAACGGTGTTTGTTAGCTGATAGCAAGCAACAAAACATGAGATGCTACATCTGTTTATCCAGTTAAAGCTACAACCACTCTCTGCCCAGGGCTGTTACTTCGAAGCAGGTACATTCCAATGATCACGTAGTGTCCTACTATCCTGTTCAATACACTCATAAATCTGCCAAAAAGAGAGTTTCAAAGGTCACACCAGAAAATCACACAACTACTAAAACTAGGGTCTATTTATCATCATCCATCCGTTATTGACACTTTATTTGCGGAAAGAAATGAGTTTTGTCACTAAACTTCAGTGTCACACACGAGCCTTCGTCTGATTATCACCGTGAACGCTTGAAGCTTCGTTAACGGTATAGCAAAGTCAAGGTCTGATGGACAATTTTGTTTTTCTCATAAGCACGTCAATCCATTTACCGACTAACTGCCTTTATGGCTATAGTAAAAATCATATTGAAGATGCACAGTAAGAATCATGAACAAGGGCCCCACCGAACAGTGCCCCAGAGCACATACGAGCGGAATAAAATGCACGATTAATTAAAAATCCACTCAAAAATTCGAGGCGAGGAGTCTTTTGGGCATAGGGAAAGCAATACTGAAATTACATTATCTATAAAATTCATCGGCGATTGATTAAAAGAGCTGACAGAAAGCGGCGGCATGATGACTACACACTTTTCGCATACTACGGGCGCGGTTAAAAACTTACTGAATGCTGCGGAAGAAACGATTAACAAAGAAGTGCAGTTTCGGTGCATTTAAGAAGTGCCTACCGTACAACCATCAAGTGCGAAAAATATTTCAACAACATTCAAGCAATTAATCAATGTCGAATAACCGCAGAAGCAACAACAGCTAGAACACACTGTTTGTCTATCTTCCAGCGCTTATGACTGTAGTAGATAAAGCGGTGAAAAAACACTACGATGAAAACATGGAAGGCGACTACAGTTTAGTTTTTAAAAATGCCCTTTCTCCAACTAGGTTTCGGGTGCCAGGGAACGACCATAGTGTGCTATGTAACGGAAGCGCTAGAAGTAGGTCAAATGGTCTCTGACTGAGTGGTTCTCTTCTCAGAAGTGTCATTTTAACCATTTGCTAATTAGTAAGTTTAAGATGTAAAGTAGTAGTGTAAGTTTAATGATCTCAAGTCTATGAACGCCAAGATAAGGGATCATTCGTCGAAAACACCGTTGTAAAACTGGTAATTCTGTAAATCAAGCTACGTACCTGAGTGTTGGCTGCCATATACTATATAAAACGAGAGACTATCACGTTGTCAAACCGAGATACTGGGAGTTTTTGAATCTTTAATGTGGTATGTTATGCATACTACACCTGGAAGTCTGACATACTCTGTCGCCGAAGTGAGTGATATGAAAACGGTAAAAGATATGGAAAACTAATATCATCAGGCTTTTTGTCCAGCGACCACATTAGCAACTGAAAACTTTCGTAGTCAAACAGTAATTTGGCACGTGGCTTCATAACACGCAACATAGCTGCTAAATTAAGCTTCTAATGACGACTGAAACCGTCCACATTGCCAAATCTCTGTGAAAATGTTCCACGGTCCCGTAAACATTTCAGCGCGAGGCGGTGAATCATCGTTCTAGCTTTGTGAATCAGTTGCTACCCATTCGAACCCACCGACTTTAGACGAAAATTTGGCCACGAGTTGGAAGCACTTGAAGCATCACTCAATTTTAGATTGCCTTTTCATATGCACTAATGTCAAACAGTTCCCGGAGGAACTATTCTGGTATACTTCGTGAGTTCGTGTCTTGATCAGGATGGACGATTGATACAAAGAAAGACTATGTTTACAGCCAAACAACAAGCGAATTCCTCTACATCGGTGCCCAACCATTTTCCAAAGTAGATCAACTGATACATAAAACGTTTGAGCATCATGTATGCGTTACTCTGAAGAACTTAATTACGGTTAGGAAATGGAGAAGTATAATAAAATCGCTGGGGTAAATATTATTAATCACTTTAACTTTATTTCAAAGTGGCTGGGAGGAAGCTACTTGAGACCACAGAGCGGCCGATTCCGCAGTGAACGAACGACGTTCAGGATAGTATAATCACTTATGCACTGAATTCACAATTCATGACATGGCTGAAGAGTACTTATAAAAATGTTCTACCAAAACAGTACGGTTTTCACGTCCATTGTGGTTTAAGTTTTGATGCGTATACCCTCCTGAAGAAACCTTGTAAACTTCCGGACATAGCTAAAAAACGTAATTTAACGCTCGAAGAAAGTGAGTGTACGCTTCACAAAGATAGGCTGACAAGCACGGTTACTTGGTTCCCAAATAAACCCAACATCGAGTGACTAGAGCTATCAGAAGAATTAGCCCCGCTTAGTAGTGCAAGTTAAAAAAAATAGGGTAACAACGGAAAATAATTCCTTGACCAAAACGGAGCGTCTACAGTGCCTAATAATACTAGGCGGCCATCCAATGTGGATCGTGGACTTCCATTCAAGGTTGGAAAAGGTATCGCTGATATACAGTCTAAGCAGATGCACCCCATAGACGACAGTAAGGTAATAGTCTACTCAAAAATGTTACAAATTAAAAATAAACACTCATCGGTCGAAATGAGAGTGGTTAAAATTGGAAAGGCTGCGAGTAAACGAAGATGTCATCAATTGTGTAACAAGTCCCAGTTACCAACAAGGCAACGCACAGTTGCCCTCGTCTACTGGACACAACAAACGTAAAGCCAGAGAATGAGGGGAGTCCTATTTTTGCGAATGAAAATACCGTCTTGTCGTTATGGAACCAGTATAAGATGACGGTCTACCGAATGCTTCGTAGTAGATTCTGTTGGGTGGTTACATATACAACAGCTTAAAGTTGACTATACAATTTCCTGAATAACCAATCTACCTCTGTCAAAGGCACATCTATTACACCGTGTCCTCCCTATGCAGAAACAAAACTTTCTCATGACAATACCTGTTAAGTCTGTTAGGCAATTACAGGTTTTGAAAGGTTCAACGAAGGTACTGAGAACGCACTTTATTTCATTGCTCGCAAACAAAGCCTACTCACCAGCGCTGAGGAACACTCACACCAACACAACAAACTCGAAAACAGCTGCCCACTTCTTCAACTTGACTAATCGCCCCTTTTCATTCACACTTATCATCGTTTCACTTTTCTAATAGAAGCATCAAAGATGCTGTGACTAACCACATCGTTCCTTACATTCCACAGGGCAATGCCCAAATAGAGGATAGTCGTTTTGACGTTAGTGTCTTGATGGATTATATACATCTACTGGCGATCCGCTCCACAGAAGAGGAAAAACATACATCCCATTCATCCGTAAGAAGAGAAATCAGCTTCAAACTAAAAAAAGTTTCTGTACAATCGAAAGTTTATCTCAGGTGTACCACTTGCCAGCTGACTATCCACACACAGTTCAGCGTCGAGTCATAACGAAGACTTTCCATCTGAATGTAACCCGTTAAGAAGGAAGTACGCAAACCTTTCTGCGACCAATTAAAGCATCCCAATGGAGAATATCAACGATTTTATCTTTGTTGTTTGATTCTTTTTGTAGGAAGCATGTATACGTATAAAATGCAGTAAAAGCATAGAATGTAAAAATAAGGTGGGAAAAGTCAACCTATGAATAATAAAACTTCCATCACAGTTCGACGGTACGATTAACCGTCGAGCATAGACAACCAAATCCAGCAAACATGGTATATGTAGAGAGGATAGGCCATGGATGAAACGTAGGAAGTGCCGGATCATGAAGAATCGAGAAAAAACGCGTCAATAAATGGTTCAAGCAGTGCAGGAAAAATTACAGCATCGGTATAGTGGTTGCGTGACCCCCTAGAGGTTGTGCGTACAGCCTGTACCAACACATAATTGATAGCTGTTGCGTAGCACATCAAGTTATACGTGAACCCGATGCTGTTAGATTGGTCGAACCAAGACTAAAACAGTCGATGTAACCCGCACTGGATCTCACGAACGTGATTTTGGCCATCGACACCTTATTAGATGAGTTACCTCGAACCGTTACGGTGATGTACGTTGTTGATAAATGTCAAATGACGATGGTCAAATCCAGCGATTTGCACTTGGTTCAGTTATCAAACGCAAAACATAATTCGTTAACAATGTGTTGTTCGTTTTTAACCTCGAGGGTAGCCGTTCAAGTATATTATGTGTCAACTAGAGCCAAAAAATAAGTGCGTAAAGATCACAGTTTACGGAGTGCAATTCACTGAATAACAAGCAAATATACACATTTTTAATTGCCTGTACTGTGAAAACTGCCATCAAGAGATATACAGAGAACCTGGAAGATGCAGCAACCTGGCGGCTACATTAAACACACAACTGCAGAGCATCTGGGTTTACAACACTGCCACACAGTCCGAAGACAAAGTGTATTTTCAAGACGCCCGGAGAACGATCAGTTTGTCCAGCAGAGTGGAACCTCCGACAAAGTGAGTAAATGTATTCAATGCATCGCGCCAACACAACCCTGGTCCTTAAAGGATATACGCTAAAATCATATCCAATAGAGTCTTCAGTAAAATGAGATTAGCTGTAGTTACTAAACTAAACAATGGACGCGACCTCAGTCATCACACCGATAGCTGAAACAATGACGTAAAAATGACCACGAAGAGTAAAAAATGGTCCACAGCCAATGGTGATCCACTGCGCGTTTCAGAATTTCCTGAACCTATTGACTATTGCCTGTAGGTTCCAAATTGATTCAGAGTTTCCCACTATGTCCACAGCCAGTATACCTTAAGCGATTACCTCAATAGGGTTGATGAACGGGTGACAAACTGAATAAACTGTGGTTAAGATCAACTATTGAACGCCTGCATTTTCTGTGTTGCAAAGTGAACACTAGAACGCACGTCAGCCTCAGTGTGTAACAAAATTCCGCAATAACCTTGTTAGGCTTTGCATGCGAGTGTTCTCGTAAACCAAGTAGAAAGGTAGTAATTTCACATTTGTAATGAGACACCAGGAACAAAAGCTATTGCTTATTCCAGCAGTAGTTGTATGGTTGTAGGTGATGCTTTAAAACTGAAAGGTGACAATCACAACAAGCAGGAAGTAGAGAAACTGGTGAAATTAATGGAAGTTGAAAAATAATTACTGTTAGTCCCCGCTGAAATCAAACAATACCGTCAAAAACTTACGGCTTATCTGGAGATATTTTGAAGTGCAATGCGTTCATCACCTCATAATCTGCCAAATTACCGAAGCTAAGCGCGCGAGTATACTTCATCTTGGAGAGAAGAAATCGCCCGCTTCCTATAGAGGCTGTGAAAGCGCCTGGATCCCGCGATCTTTGAAGTGGATTTCGCTAAATTACTGTGGATGAGCGAAACAAAATAGAATGAACAAGGTTGTTAGGAATTTGTTGCGATAACATGCATTTCATAGAAAAGTAAAAGGTGCCTCAACTGTTGAAGTCTTTCCTCGATGTGTTACGGCCTTCGTGAACCATAAAACAAATCAAAAGCCACGATCATTCTGTCCGTGCTAGTTAAACGCCTTCAAGTTTGCCACCAGAAAGTCGAACAGAATGCCAGCTTAATCCCGCTGGAATTATATCGCCCAGTTTCGATTCACTTGTCTTAATCAACGATAATCAGACACTCGTAAAGATATACGTCGGAGTGTGTATTACAACGAATTTTATAAGTTGCACTATAAAAAATTGTATGACACAAAAACAGGCCGTTTGCACATCACCGGGTTAACTTAAGTTTAAACCATCCAGTTCATAGCGGGGCTAATCGCGTTTTTAGTGAGACTACTGTGTGTTGATTAGGGCAGTTAAAAATGAATTACTAATTCGCACGCTGTTCTTTCTGCGGCAACCCCTATGAAACCTAATAATGGGACTAAGTATGTGCATGTTTTTTGACGAAGCTTCTTGGAATTTTTAGAAAATACATCGTCACACGAGTGGACGAAATCTGGATACAGTGGAATACAATATACAACACAAGCAGTGTAGATGACTTATTAGAACGCTGTGGTCGATATACAATCATTTCAAGCTCGTAGACTTGTAAATGGCTTCATGCGCTCTGTATAAGCTAATGCATCCACAGACAATGACCGTTTAGTGGAGTTAAACACTATCAAAATCCTTGAGTATGAATGTGGAGTCAGGATGGGACGAAAACAAAAGGAAATAACTTACAACAGTTTGTGGAGGGGCGCTGGTTGGAAATTCCACTACCCTAAACGAACTACCGAATGAATACAATCTGTAGTCATGTTCCTAAGAGAATTTGTTTAAAATGACGGTTGGTTCCGTTGGTCTTTAATTCTTCCGAAACTTGCGCTCGAGCAACGCGGAACGCAGAGAAAACGCACGGCTTACGACCCCGGAAGTGAATTTTGTATTGGTGATTATCGAATTAATCGATTAACTTGGTTCAAACATGGAGTGTATGCGTGAGTTAGATAAAGGCGAAAACAGCGAATACTAAAAAGTATAAGGTACAAAATGTTGTACAAAACGTTACAACCGTGTAGCTATAACCTACATCCGTACTAATTTGTCGTTTCAACGGAGAAGTCATCAAAAATAGTAATATCACATGCTCCGTGGGAACGGTTTATAGCACAGACTGTTTACGAACTTACGGGGCTTAAAATGGGCATGCATAGCCTACAAGGGTCTCATTAACCATTTACTTCGTTCCAACACCAAAATTACATTGGGCTTCCTTTCATACAAAAATTTCGGAAGAGTAAACGACATGAAATTTATGTTAGTTTTGGGTGAAATTGCACACATTAGTGCTGAAGTATGTAAAGGATGGTGTAGAGTTCAGACGGGCTATGGTCGATCAATTACGAACAACGCAACGAGTAGACGAGAAATATATTGTCGACACGTAAAATCGACGAGAGCGAGCGAGGAGCGAGATGAAACGTCAACACAACAAAACGTCACGCGAGCAGGCACCGGAGCAGAAACGTTCGAGTGCGCGGGTGGTCTGCCGGTAACCATACTCGTTCAAACAAACGTTTAAGAGCATACAAAATGTAGGGGAAGGGAGAGAGTACAAATGCTAACTGTTACTTCAACGCAGTTAGCCATAAACAAATAGTGTCGCTACAATGGTGCTATCTATATATATAGAATGTACACTATAGTGTACACTGCATAGTGTATCACGGATTTAAGTGTGAACACTTAAGCAAGACAGTATACTTTGTCTTGCAAAAGTGTTCGCATTTATTTAAGTGGCATGTGTCATGAAAGCGTGCGCCTAAACTTCCGTGCATATTAATATGCAAACATTACGGTCAGTTAACATATATATCCACGTCCAGAAGTTCACGGACCCAAAAGCATGCAGTTATGGAGGCATAAAAGTGTGGGAGTACCATTAAGCAAATCGCTGCATTTGCTTTTTCCCCTCTATGTGAACACACGCTTCCATAGAGATAAATCTACAACATGCAGCCAATACGCACGCATTTTCTCATAATAACGGAATTAGAAAACGGATTATTTCGTTAACCAATTGTAAAATTTGACCGTTCAAATTACTCTTCCAGGGAAAGACAAGGAACCATACACCCCACCGCCAGGGTACTTAGCAAATCAAAAACCCGCCTCCACAAGGCCATTTCAAGGTTGATGTTCGTTACTAGTTTCAAGGTTCACATCAGTCCAGCACAATGGACTCGCAGAGTTCGGATGAAAATTATCTGAATGTAGTAAAATCTGTAGCTTGCTGGCAATAAAATGCGGCACCACTGAATAACGGGCGAAATTACCGTGGAATCGCCCAGGATTTTCCATGACGGAAGGGATCATGAGAGTTGAAAAGTGTCGTTTTAGACGACCGTAGGTCCATTCGCTTTTCACTTGCCGCAGAGATAAAAATTCTAAATGGGAGATAATGTGACGGTGTAAATGCACTATCCTGCGAAAAAGTTAATCATTTGTGGTTAATTTATGACCATCGCTTGTTGATAAGTGATGCATGATATGTAAATCTGATGGGATATGACTTGATACACATTCTGTCAGCCTAATGCAAGAAAATTCGATTTCATCTCACATTCCATCTCAGGTCGTGGATTGTTCACAGGGATTCAAATATGTCTTCGAGAATCGGGAATTTGTGAGCTTCAGCGATTTTAAAATTAGTTCACATGGATACATGGAGGACTACAGTTTTTTGTTCGCGCCTGGTTCATGCAAAAAATCGGGCACTTGGGGCTCGAAATCGCTGCTTAGTTCACTTGATAGATGGTCTTCCGTTGTATGAGATACAAGCGAAGTGAGAGCGACGTGTTTAGTGGGTTGAGTTCACATACTTCCCGTATCAGATTTCCCGGGACACATGCTTCCAATCAAGCTTTAACGTGGTTAGGAGAGGAACCATATTGGTTGTTAACTCTTTCACATCGGAGCACAACCACGACATAACTGCCCCCTGTACGATGCGCGCCCAACGAATCGTTGGCTCACGGAAAGTTAAGTGAAGGACCCGAGGCATCTTTTCGAGTGCAACACGCTAACGGCTGGGCTGAAGCAGTTTGCTGTGGATGGTTACGGCGAGTGTATAACGACCACGGATATTTGCAACATCCGTCGTCGGTGGAAACCTTCGGCAATAAATAAGTGGATTAGCGTACAACATTGTTGCAAAAACCTGCCACAACTTCTGCACCATATAGAGAAAATCGGCTTACTGTGCGTAATCAGAGACAACATTAATAGACATAGGCACATATGTTTCGCAAGGAGGCAGTAAGTGCAGTTATCCAGACGGTTTTCTGGCGTGATTAACGTCGATGATACGAATGGCAAAAATCGTCACAAGTCGGTCTTCTATCATCACACATTCGCCGCTGCAGCCTGAAGCTATATCACTTTCTGGTTACATACGGAATGGGTCATGGAAGATCAGTGAGTTTTGCCCACGTTCGAAGTGAGAAAAACGATTCCCTGAGCCATTTGTTTTTAGAACACCTCGGGAGGTCACGAGAGACCACATAAGTGTCGGAACGTTTGTAGTGTAATAAATGGCCGCCCAAATGTGAGCAACACAAGTGGTCTTTGGATGCGGCACAACTTTATGCTACTTACAACCTAATGATGCTGTAGGAAGACGTGTAAGTTGATGTAATCAACCAAATAATTTCCATTCAGGCGAATTCACTCAGAAGGCGATGACTTTTCATCGCATGGCTACTTGCAATGAATGAGAAAAGTGAATGAACACCTTTGTCCATTCATTTTGAAGGTTCAACCGAAATGTTGCAATAATCAGGCGAACAGACGCCAACTTCGTGAACCAGCTTGTGCGTAATTGGTCATATATAAAGCCAAAGTGGGCCATCCATTCACAGTATGACGTTGTTCACCTTGGAAATCGATCAGACAACCGTGTGGGGAATTCGGATGGGCGACTAAAAACCGCGCTCGTCCTGGAGATCACTCAGATACGGCCATTAGTAAAGTGTGGTCTCAGTGCCAGTGGCAAATGAGGGAGCCTGAGATGCAATACACTTACGGTTGTGACCGCCGGGAGGTGGTCGGCGTAGACGTGTACGTTAAGAATGTACTGTTCCGACTAACAACGTTCGCCTGTCAGCTGGTATTGAAGCGCTTCAAGGGGCGTGCCCCCCTGCTCCACTTCAAACGACTGGACGAGTTCAAGGCAATCGTACGTTATTTAACATCAGTTGGTAGCTTCGAGTATGTCACGAAGGCACACAGTACACAGTGAACATCAGTGATGGTACGTGTTAGTGCAATTTTTATAAGTCCGTGTGGTTACCATGCGTTCATATGTTTTACATATTCCAAAAATATTTCTATCCATACAGCACTTTGTTGTTAACTATGAGCGCAGTTGCAGGCCCGAGTAAAAGTGTTGGTAAGTGACTACATGGACGTCACTGGCAACTGTAAGTGATGCCCAACCTACTATGTTAAGTACCGCTTAACTTTAGACCAGCATACACAGCAGGGAGAGCACTTCCAATGAAACAGAACCGAAAGCAAGGAGGCTGCGGAAATTCGCACGGAATATTCCAGAGAATAATGTGTGTATAGTAATTGTATTCCCAAACATGAATGTCATTATCACGTCGTGGCGTTGTGACTATACGGTGAACGTAGGCTGACCGTTGAGCGTATACGCCAGCGGGTCACCCCGAAAGGCTTCATGCGGTAGCATGCTCCACTTCCGTTTAACAACCTTGCCTTTTTGAAAGCATATGTGGTTCCACCTACTATAGAGTTCATGTAACTTCACAAAATCTCCGATTTCTTTGTTATCATAATGCCAAACCAGTTTACGCCCGTTTACAGTGAGCAGTATGTACGGTAAACGGATTACCCCGACTCACGCCCGCATTATTTGGAAACCATCAGCTGCAGCCTTATCTACTTACCCTCGGTGCCTACAAATTTCAGTGGTTTGCAGCTACATGTGGGGATGATTATAAACGCTTGCACTTATCATCTTTCTGCACCCACTTCACGAAATATCGAAATCACAAGTTTCCGAAAAATCATCTACAACTTATACTGCACGCGTTCACTAATCATTCGTTGCTAACTCCTTCTACCTACCAAATCACAAAACTTCAACTATCTTGTCAACCTATTCCAATATTAAATCAACGCGACTTTTCAGCGTCCTCGATGAAAATCTTTTACACATCAAAACAAAAATATTTACCACAGCACGATAGATATACTTCACACTTCTCAGGATATGCCATCCACCATCATCCAGACGATATTCTAAACTCACAAAATAACAGTCTACCAACGACAACATTTACTCCCTGCGGATAATTTTCATCCGGCGACTGCTAGTGGCACCCGGTTTCTTGCACTATTGAGCGTCACAGATTCCACCATGTTGTGACAATTGGTGGAAACAGCTTTCCTTCATTCCCGTCAGGAACACCTTATACGAAGTGACCTGAGCACCAAGCCGTTTTTCCTAGGTGCGAACTCACCAGACACGGAAAGCAGAAAGACCGTTGAAAGCGGGAACCGAATGTTTATTTGGTGTAATATACAGGAGGTTTCTCATAGCGCAAAACACTGCGCCAACACACGGGGCAGCCGAGGAGGTTGGAGACCGGCAGCCGGCGAGCGAGCAAACCGGAAGCGTGTGGGGTTCCAGTCCGTGTCACACGGTCACATGGCGTACAGACAAACAATCGGACAGCACCCACCATGCAAACTTTCTTAAGAGCTTGGCACAGTATGCAGCTGCGAGTTTTGCATCTATTTCCCATCACACCACAGGCAGGCTCCAGTGGGAATGGAGTGTTTTAAAAGAAGGATTCATATTGTCTGAGAGCTATACCACGGGTGGGATGCAAAGCCAACATGTCGTACGCGTGTTTTGGAAGAAGTGACAGCAAGGATATTTGCCTGGTTCACAAGTTTATCGCAAATGGTTCAATGTTCCATGCGATTTCCATGTGGGAGAGGTCATCATCCATTGTGACACATCACATACACGGAGTAGTTGACTGTTCGGCATAGTAACCAGTGCAACCATATGAGCTGACAATCACGTGGAATAAGTATCCATGGCAGTGCCACAATTTGTTTTAAGGAGCAGTAAAAAAACGCTATGCATTTTAGAGGAGCAAGACAAAACACTTGTGCGATATGAGAAACAGATCTGAAATTTTCAATCTACCTACTATGGTGGATAACCGAGATTTGATTGATGAAAAGCCCAGCTGTTTCTGGGGCTCAGCGTCTCAACTGTTTGAGACAAAGTGAAACATTTGACGCTTGCTGTTACGTGTTTTGTGGAGAGAAGAATTCGTTGTGACATGTTCTGTTTGTTCTTAAAAAGCCGGTTCCAAATTCGTCATTACTTAAGTTTGATGTGTGTAGTGAACAACTATGGTGAATTTTATACCACACTGCACACGAGATGTCTGTTTTCTTCTCCTTACAACTATCATTGCTTACCTATTAAACCTTTCCTCCTTGGTACTGCTTGACATGCTCTCACTCTTATTTGCGTCCGATAGTTTTGACACGGTCATTTTCCGTTGGTCGATGGCTGTTTTTGGACTCTTGTTCGGCTGCTCACTCACCTATAATAGTCACCTCTCGTGGTATGACCTATCTCCCTTCTTTTAACATCATCCTTCCACTGGGACCGCCCCCTTGTGTAGTCACCGACTTGTGCTTACTGACTGTTTTAGACTCTGAATATCTACGGCACCCTTGTTCAGAAAACCTGGCGTTTGTTATTGCTACGTTCTGACAACTTTTTCGCTGTGGAAGACAGTTCCCCGCTCTAATGAGCGGGTCCTGACTCCAGTAGCACTCAGGTGATCTGGAGAGCGTTTGACTTTGAGGAACCCCCGTTTTTCACTTTTTCCTCTACATAACCTTACCACTGAAGTAACTGTCGCTTGACTAAAATTATCGTCTTCTACGAGCTCGGAAGGACGTATCAATTTTTCGGTATTGCTAGCCATGCAGCCCCTAAATTTGTCAGATAGCTTGCTTCGAATCACCCTTTTTTAAATTTCAGATGCTTGATTTTTAATGTTTTTGGCTGCGCTTTCTCTGGGTGAAGCTATGGAAACTACTGTTCAGAATAAACAATCACTGATAGCAGTAGTAGTAGCAGTGATAGTGTAATCTATTTAAAAAGCGACGCCACACCATTTACCCCCAATCTTTCACAAAATTTGATGCAATCGTAAAATTGGAATGAAACGTGTCCTTACACACCAGACTCCGACGCAACCTTGTGCCATTATTTCAGCAACTGACTCGCAAATCTTTTATCCCCGGGAAAATCCCATTTTGAATATTGAGGGGACTGCACCAAACAAAACAACTGTCGCATATGTTCTGAGCTGAACTTCCAAGAGGCCTGAGCTAATTTAACTTAGTAACTTTGTCGCTCAACGGGCGTCAGTCGGTTCATGGAGCGATGATTAGGCACAGAGTACAAGGATGAGTTTTTTTACTGTAGGGGAAAATAAAGAAGCGAATCTACATATCGGAACTTGTCAAGTGCAAACTACTCTGTGGTAGTGCAGTAAAACCGGCCCAAGGTGAAAGAGCGACGGACCTTGTGTGAAAGCAGTCTAAACGAATTAGACCCTGTCTGTGCTGCGATAAGCAGCTTCATGGTTAAAAACATTGTTTGGTGTCACAGACGTCAACCGCCTTCTAGGACACCCTCTGCAACCGCCAACTAAAAGTCGTTGGATACATCAACACACTTCTCGAGTCCAAGTGGAGAAACTGCTATCATATATCCCCACCCACGTTTTCAACTGGGGTAGAGCTGTTGATCGTTTCTAAATCATCAAACAAAACTGCGACCTTCAACACTACAATATCCGATCTGCGCTAATGTGTGGTAGCGCAGCTCTCACTAGGGCCATCCAGTAACCCACTTGGCATGACTGCGACCTTTTATCATCGCACAAACAATGCTGCAACTCTTTTAGTTTCCCACGCCTCTGATGTTGATATCTCGGTGAGAACATTCATAGTATCCAACCTTCCAGAAAGCGGTGTCTCTTCTTCAGCCAAAGGGTAAAAGTTATCGGTTTGTGTGGCTCGGCTCAAAGTCATCCTACCTGGAAGTATCAGGCCAGTTGGATCCTTCCACCGAACCCAACCGTTTTGGCTGCTGAAGGTTGGGATGCATAAGAAGTTGTCTATGCATCAATTTGGCTAGTGACAAGACCGCACGGTCTGCTTAGTACTGGTTCGATCTCTGCACTGAAAACAATGCCAACAAACATCGAAATCTTATTAACCCCAGGCTCGTTCATTTCGATTTTACCGTATGATATCTCCGAGGATTCTGACACTGGTAGCTACATTAAGCTTTGACACATCTGTGTTAAATTGACATTTTGAAAGACCTGACCAGCCGTTACCCCGCAATGACTGTCCATCATGGCGGACGGACTTCCCATCCAGTACACTTCACTCAAGTTGCTTCAAGTAGTTCGGCGAGAGATATCACGGTGACTAATCGGGTGCAGACCAGGTCTGATAGAAATCAGTCTCGTTCAGAGGACATCAAACAGCCTACGGACCAACAGATGCATACGACTGAATACCTCGAAGAATCCAAATTTAGCGAACACCTTGAAATCTCGTAACCTACGCACTTTCAAATCGCATCTGGCGATTCAGGATGATTCACTCAACAAACCGTAGTCAACAACCCACATGCTGCTTATCCAGACGTTATGGCTGATGGAACTATCTTCCAAGTCGAGGAAATTTCGGAAAGGGCGATCGAAATGATAAGAACTTAGGCGGTACTGTTTGATGAAATTACAGTGAACGTACTCTCTAATCTTGAAGGTGAGCTGATCGGATACACCTGTTGTGCGGCAGAAGAGGGTTTAAAATAGAGCAAACAAACAGGAGTCCGCAAATAGCCATCGACCAACGGGAAATGACCGTGTCAAAACTATCGGACGCAAATAAGAGTGAGAGCATGTCAAGCAGTACCAAGGAGGAAAGGTTTAATAGGTAAGCAATGATAGTTGTAAGGAGAAGAAAACAGACATCTCGTGTGCAGTGTGGTATAAAATTCACCATAGTTGTTCACTACACACATCAAACTTAAGTAATGACGAATTTGGAACCGGCTTTTTAAGAACAAACAAAACATGCTACAACTGATTAATCTTCCAACAGCAAGGCATGCATTTTTGGACACTTGAACCAGACTAGTTTCAGTGGACGTAACACACCGTCGACTAGTTTCACGCGCTTTCAAGAGAGATGTACTTTGTCACCTCTTGTGTATGGGTGCTCCCGTTTACGTACGATGGCAAAATCGACGCACCCAGTTTAAAGTTTTTTCTGCAGCTTCACTGGCATACCAGCTCATGGCGAGCTTTTCACATGCAATTATTTTTCGTCTCCCAATTTGGTGTTATGTCAGAAAGTAACGGAGCAGACTTCGGTACCCGTCGTATTCCTTTCAACGTCTGTGGCAGCTGCCTATCAATTGATGCTGGGCCTTCTGAACAAACACCGATGAACTCCAATTCCTTTGCAGGAAAAATCGTTGGCTTTTATTCTTACCCACTGAGGCGGCATTTCACCTTCACGTTCATTGCACTGAAATTGAACTGCCGCATAGAACGGCTTCTTGTCTTGATCAATCTACGGTTGGCGACAGCAAGTCTGTCATTTTTCATACAAACTTCCCTCAATTTTGGTCATTTACGGCTCCATTATTCACTTCATTCCGCTAAGATGGTCAAACAATGTGCGAGCGATAATTCACAAAGGCTCGCCGGCGCCACGGAATCAAAAGAAATGCGAGGCGAGAGTGGAAAAACGAATGTACGCTCCAAGTAACTGTTCAGTCACTAACCGAGAACACAGTTGTGAGTTGTGATACTTTTCCTTCTTTTTCGTATTGTTATCAGCTCCACGCTTTCCTAGAGGAATTGACATTTTTCAAGAACATCGCATCCACAATAAATCAAACGAGGCCGATGTGCTTTAAAATCTGTGTTTCGTGATTTAGACTTTAGCATGAGTAAGTTGAGTGCATTTGTTCGAAGCCTATAGGTTCCAAAAACCCTTTCAACAGCCAATCTGTTCCTGCTGTGGATAATAAACTGGGTCTTTAACCCAAAATAACAAACAGGGTAATGTCGGGGTCGACCTACACCAAATGCCGAGTTCCAACCCAACTTAACCGTGGCCGACTGGGGTTGGGCACAAAACGTGCGGATACATTTTATCACCATCAGTGGATTAAACAAAAGCCAACACGACATCCTGACAGAAGTCCAAGCTCGATGTTGTGTGATTTCACTTTCTATTACGATGCCTCCATCTGACAGTACAATGCGCCTGACATTAAACGACGTAGGCCATGCCCTTTAACGGACGCTTCATTAGCAAAATAATAAATGCTTTAGAGCAGATGGAGTAACGGTTGCAAGAAAATCGTCGGTATCTGCAACAGAGATATGCCGTAAATAAAAAACCTGCCGCCCACAAGTCCCTTCAATAATGCAGGTAGAGCGGAAAAGGCTCGCCCCTCATGAAGCACACCGATTACACGGGTTACGCGGCGGCATCCGAACGATTGAAACAACAAATACTCGTGAATAAGTACAGTTAAGTTACGAAACTGAGAGATGGTTATACGAAAAGGGGCTAAGCTGGAAGTTTGGGCGTCACAACCGTCTGGGAAAGAATTTCCCATCGATCCGGCAAATGAGCGACACAGATATAATGTAAATACAAAAAATAAACGGTTACTTTTCTGCACGTGATTATCGATGCCATTCCACTGCGCGCTGATGTGAACAACTGATATATGCAATCTGATATATACAAGGTGCACAGTACGTTCGTATAGTGGCATGCACCTACTTTATAATCCTCAGAATTACCTCAAGAATCCATGGATCCACAAATGGCACACAAAAACGAGTGCCGTGTATGTCGCCACATACCACGACAACTTCACACAGATGTGTACACAATGCATCTTGATTCACTTCATATTTAGTTGGCTGAGCCTGAAAACTCCAGTTTTCATTCAGTTGTTCAGATTATCTTCAGTCGAAACAACTGAGAAAATCCGACGACCTTATTTTACTTAATTACCTGGAAAAGCTCAAATACACATGAAGCATTTGCACTACACCTTGCCAGCTGGCTAAATGAGAAGGATGTTCAAAACAACACCAGTTTTATCTGTAACCTGCAAAAATATCAAATAATGATCAATTCCAGCCGATTGCGTTAAAACACTGGAGGTAAAATTGATACGAATTTCAAAAGCTATTGAAGCGTTGTCATGGAGCTCTGAATATTGTTTACCTGCAGGAAACATAAGTTCTTCATGTCTTCGTGTCAAAACCAATTCCCTTCTTCCAGGTGAAATATTTCGACGTCAGTTTACTTTCAAATGACCTGGCATTAACCACATAATCACCCGCTCAGCACAGTGTCCGCTGAATACCAACGCACCCTAGGCCAGCTAATACTCGGCTCCTGTGAAAAAAGTAATGACTTCATTTGATGAGCTGTGCGGGTCAAAATTTGAGTTCGTTTAACTTAAGGCCAAATTTGTTGCTTTTTGTTAATTATTGTTAATGAATCCAACAGAATGAACCTATGTGAGCTGCACTTGGGACAAATACAGTGAATAAACAGATCTGTAATCTACATGCACATGATCTTCCATATATATACCAATTTGTGATAATCGATTCGTCCTCGTAAGTACCAAGATTATTGGTGCTCATAAGCGTGTCTAAGCTTTATAAGCCTTCGTACCATGATTAATTGTAACAGATATTAACGGATTGTTGACTTCCATAAAGAACAAGGCATACGTTGTCACGGACGCTCCTGGGCCAGTCAACCTTATCGGGACGAATCCTAGACACACCGTTCAGTTTGGACATAGCACCGCTCAAGACTGACCTTACCAGTTCAGGGTTGTCCTCACGGACCAAAGTGAGATGGTGCCGAACACAATTCGGTATCGCACGTCTTATTTCTACCCTGTAAGACCTTGCCACATGGCTCGTTTTCAAGAAAACAAAACAGCGTCCGATTTTCTTTACTACTGCTTTGCGTTGTTCCAAAGATTGGCTGCTAAACCCACCAAAATCTTGTATGCCATTGTTGCCCGCTACAAACCTGACACTTTAAGCTCACCTTCTCATAGTCTGCACCTACTCCAACGTTGCACCTCGAGCACCTGACTCTAGAGAGCCCAAAGGTTGGTGGATCACTCGTGTTGCTTTCTCAGCGGGAGCTAACTGACCATACTGGCTAACGCTTACTGTCAATCTTTACCCCACAAAATTCAACAGGTCGCCCAGTGTAAGTTTTGTCCCGCACTCCCCTATGCAACCAACAAGTTCTGCACATATTTTCTACTGGCGGTGAGGCAATCGCTCAACTGCTTTATGAAGGTTGGTCGAGCAGCTTAGCTCTGCACCGTAATCTAGCTGCATCAGCATCGTATGACAGCTCTTCATCTGACCGGTTAGTCCACACAAGCTACCAACGTCTCCGGCGACTAATTTAGAACCCATAAAAACCTCCTCACTTACCGCCTGAGGAATATAATATTGGTGTCCAAACTTCTGGTACAAAATTTCCATCGCCTATGAAAACCCCACCTCTTTTGGCAATAGTGCGCGGTGTTTAATTTCTCCTATCGCTCTATCGCGTCAATAATACAACAAATATGGGCGCTTCGGAACTTCAACTTATTTATCTGCCACGTCACGTTCAAAATTCCTGACAAAAATAAATTAATTTCTCGGGGATCCATCGAATCTGCCTACCTCAGTTCTCGGAAGACCGGCTCCAGGAACCAGCGGTATGAGAACCCTCTTCAAACATTCGAAAGGGTCTAAGCAAACGGGGTCCATTCTAGATGTCCGCTGTTGAACAGAGAGGCTGATATTATCCCTTGAAGTTGTACTAAATTCAGTCCCGATTTTGGGGATGGGTCCGGATTCCACAGGCCTACGATACTTCTTATAGGGCTTGAGTAGTCTACTTGCCATTTCCGGATCCTGTGCCATTATATCTGATCGTCCTCTGGCAGGTCATCAGAAACCTCAGCAGAAACATTAGTCAGAGCAAGATTGAGCCGAACTGGCGAAACGACGGCGGATTTGGGCACATCCTGCATCTTCCATGGTGGGGCTACAACCGTCTCAAACAGACAGTAATCATGCCCAGCAACACTCGGTTCAGGTGAGACCCTACCATCTGTAGTGGTCTTACAAACACTAAAAACAACCGGCATAAAAGAATTGTTCGTAAAATTTAAAGAATCAAGGTGAATAAAAACAAACGTCACCGTAGTTACCAGTGTCCAACTGATTCTCGCCCAAAGGGTGAAATGGGACAAGAGCATCGTCACATCCGCGAGTGACAGAAAAGTGCTTGATCGTCCGGTGACGATATGCTGGTCCAGAGGAGCGGGATTAGCCTCGACAGAGCCACAAATGTTAGGGCCGGTGGAAATTTATACAATGTCCACATTCGTTATTCTCGCAGAATGCGGGACTTCCCTGACAAGAGAGCGTTGTTACTTTTCTTTGTCACAGCGCAATTTGCCCGGCCAAAATATTATGGTATTCTAGTAATGTTGGATCGTTTGCTAATGGTTCAGGTTCACATCAAGTAACGCGTAATCTATTCATCCAGAAAGTGTCCTTCTCAGTATCCGATGGCAGAGATAGTCTATCTTCCAAACGGTTAATGAGAAGGCGCTCGTAACAATTGAAGTTAGTACGTTGCTAATTAAATCAGAGTACAAGAAAATTGTCTCTTACCTGGAGTGTGAAAAACCTCAGAAGTCAGACAAAGAACGTGCCTGAATAACAACCCGACAATCAGTCAACGATCAATAATGACGAACGATGAAACGGGATTGAGCTCCCTCAAACAAATGTACATTGGTTGGGTCGGAGTAAAAGACTGGGCGCGCACTGGGAAACGATGTAAACCACACGTTGCTTAGGAAGAATTGTAAGGAGAAAAGTTCTCATTTTGACACTTAGAAGCTCACAGGACTCTGACTAAATAAGGATGATGGAAACAGTGACCATAGCTGATGCAAGAATGGATATGAATATTGCAGTTTATTTAATGGGAGGGCTAAGCGTGGGTTCACCTTTCAACACCGAAGTTCAGAGGTCTCAAAACAACGCAACAGATTTTAAAACCCTACACCCTCGACAAAAAACTGCAAAAAGTCCCTTCCTCTATAGTTTACCCAGCCACATGGGAACCTCGATTCCTCTCCTTTGCTCCATTTCCTGCCCCGAACCCTCCTTGTTAATCAACTAACACCTTTTGTGTGCTGTGGGACATGGATTTCAGTTTGAGCACCGACCTACAGAGCTTTGATTACCAAGTGATAATCATTCTAGAGTTAGCCGCCGGCTATTCAGTTATGACGAAGTACCATGACAAATGTTTAACAGCTTCACGTATCTCACTGACTAACGCAAAAACATTAGTATGATACGGAGTATGTAAAAATATTATCCGTCACAGTAAACGTGATCAATTAACATCTAGTTAACACCTGAGAGTGCGATATTTTTCACAGTCCTACAAACAAAGTCAGTTTCACATAGTCAGTTTCATATTACCCGTTTACCGTACGATTCCGCTCTCCAGTCTTGGTTTCACTTATATACCCCGTGCGAGAAAGCATCCCACCCCGCCCGGACACTTAAAATTCCGCAATGGTTGGGCATATCGCGAGCTCCTCGAAATTCTTAGGAAATTGAGCTAAGAATGACGTCCGGTCGAGAGGTCAATGCGTTTTCCGCGAAAGTATATGCATTCCCACCTCGCCCACATTATGAAAACGTTTTCTGCACATTTTTCCGGAATTATCTACATGGAATAATGGTCAAATTCTTCGCCAATACACCTTTTCCATTCTCCAACTACTGTTTTTTTGGCACGAACTTGAGCATCAGACCAGCGATCACATTGTGGAGTCCAAATTGATGTGAGAAATTTATTTTGTCGAATTATGCAGATCGCAAGTACTATCGTCTCAGAACTATGAAGCTTAAAGTTTCCCGCCTAAACTTGAATTTTTCCTTCATGTAACGTCTCTTTTTGTCTGTTTTGTTGCTCCGTAAAGTGAGCAAACTATCTCCTTCTCTGTTGCGTCCGTCAAAGTTTCATAAACTACAGTCATTTCCTTTTTGACTACGTCCTTCTTGCAACAGATTTCACGTTTGTGCTACTATTTAATTATTCGTTCGTGTATGGTTTGTAACCATCTACAGTGATCGCGCATAACCAAGCGTGCTTCCCACATACGCGTTGAGAAATATATTTTATTTATTTATTTACTCACATAGCTGACTCGTTGTACAATTTTCAAATTGGGTGTTCAAATATGCATATGCTTAAAAATCATTACGTTGATCACTCTCTCATGAGTGTGTTTCTCATAAATGCGTTGAGAAATACACCATTATTATTATTACATTTTTTGCGCAGGAGCCCTCGCGATGAGTGAACGCTGAGGGGGCGATCAACGTACAGATTTTTAAGCCATATACACATTTGAACGCCACAACAGTAAATTGTACAATCAGTCAGCTATGTGAATAGAGCAACGAAACAGACATTATATGGCAGAAAGTTCGACTTGGGAAAGAAAATTTTGAGATACATAATTCTGAGACCATACACCTGAGATCTATAGAATTTGGCGAAAATAGTTCATTTGTTACATTAATTGCGACTCCACAAGGTCAACACTGGCCCAGCGCCAAAATAGAGGTGCTTGGAAGATAAGGGGATGTACTGTCAAAGAATTCCATCATCATCCCATTTAGATAGTCCCCGGAAATATGCAGAAAATTTTGTAGTGATGAGGGATATGTGAACGCATATACTTTTGCAAGAGAACGGATGGACCTCTCGACCGGAGGTCATTCTCCGATCAAATTTCAAATAACTTCGAGGACCTCGCGATATGATCAACCACTGCGGGGTTTTGAGTGTCCGGGTGGCATGGAATGTTTTCTGGCGTGGGATATATCAGTGAAACCATGAATGGAAAGCGAAATCATGCAAGTAAAGGGAGAACGTAAATACACGTGGGCTATGATGAACAATGGGACGTGATATTCTGGCATCACTTTTTACGTGACATTAATAGCAGTGTGTCGATCGATTAAATATATACCATATGCGAATAGCTGTTATCAAATACCGCGAAAAGAGATCGATTAGCAGCTTTTCCTAGTATACGGTTACTACCGAGTTTAGATGTTGATTATCTCTGTGCAGCCGGTAAATAAAATGCGAAGGTTGTTCGACAGCACCGAGAGGTCGCCAGGTGGTCTATCGGTTTGCGAGATTTCCGGCCTCTGGACGGTTTCCAGCAGTCAACGAAGACCTCTTCTGAAGTCTGCCCAATCACTCGCTGAATTTTAGAACTTCCCGTCTTGTTTCTCTAAGGCCGGCCTAATCCAGAGCTTTTCCGACGCTATATATACCAAGTAGTGGCGAACTACCCTTAAGATGCACTCGGGTGTATGCCCTCGAGTGACCCCGAACAATTTGAAATATCGATTTCAACATGCAACCAGGAGAGCAGACAGAGATTGTGTACGAAGATGTATTACACACCACGTAGCAACACTAGAGTGAACAAAAAGTGTAAGGGCAAATTTTGAGAGTTACGTTCAAATACAATTGTCCCCTTTGCTTGTCCGACTGTCCGTCGGTTCGGGGTCCTCGTGCACAACGTTGATGTAGCGGTCGGAAATGTGAGCGGAGCAACTGTGTAACATTCACTAATTCAAATTCGGTCCGTGCGCGCTGACTAGCTTCGGTAGCGCGTTACACGACTAGTACCTAACTGTGACTAGCATGCCCGACATACCTTGTCTCTTCTTGTTATGCAACTGTTTCATTATGCTAATATCTTGTGCAAGTGAAAACACAGAATTCAACAATATACCTCCTGTGTTATTGTGCCTAATGGTGTTTTGCACATCTTATACGTTCGATCCTTGTCCTATGTAGTACAACGCTAATCACAACACTAACATTGCAGGTGTTAAATAACTATCAAACCAAACCTTTTGGGCCAAATCTAGTGAAAAAGTGAGATATCTTGTCCCCTTCTGTATGCGTCAAAACTTCGTAGACCGCAATTCTTTTCATTCTAATCACGCCCCTTCTGCCGGCACATTTCACGTTTGTAGCACTGTTAACTTTTTCATTGCTTTGCATCACTCTTAACTGTCTGAGATGATCGCACACATCCCAGCTTGCTTCCAGCTTATGCGTTAAGAAATGTATATTATTACAATGCATCGTTATCACTATGATGTAATTCACAGCGTCTAAGAAGGTTCATCTACGAAGAACTTTAGACGCATGCATACTATCGTCAGCATTATGGCACGCAAACCTTCGAAGAATGTTTATTATTCAAATATTGTGTTTGCTGCACATAACGCTGCACCCCTGGGTGAAGTTAAAAGCATGCCGGCAAAAGTTTCTGGCATGGATCCGCCAACATATTTGGATACGCCTCCATAATAAAACGAATAACTTGCTGCATACTTCCATTATAGTGAAAGTAAATTGATCCCAAAAATCAGTCCATTGGTTGTCCAAATCGTAACAGCCATAACGCCAATTTGTTAGAAGTGGCAATTGCGTTTTTCTCCAACAGTACGTGGGGGGCTCACCATACATTTTGCTTTCCTGCTCAGGTGTATGTAAAACTAAACTGGACAAATCAATCTGCATGTGTGCTTTGGGACAACGGTTTAACCAGAACATGACTATAAAGGTAAGGAGGTACGGGGTTTTGAGGACTGTTATTCGATGATCCACCAAATGTTGCCGCATCCATTCGGCAAACTTACGTTACCATGTGTTACCCCCGAAGGTTTCAGTAACACTCAACAGGATCTGTGATGAATAGACTGAAAAAATATGTTAAGATTCTCCACTACGTGCCAGGCTTGATTAATATGTGGGCGGCCCTGTGCGGTTCCTCGCATGAGGGGAAAAATATGAGCTCGAGGGCGGACGGGAAGTTCCCCAGGATTATCCGATGCGTACACGAGCTCACTGTTCAACCCATAACTGCCGAATGACACAAATTCATTGTTGAAAAATCGCTACCTTCCGGAAAGATAGCAAAAGTTAATCTTCGTGGCCGAAAGCAAATATCAGTTTACTGGGTATTTATTGGTTATTTTAAAGACTAGACGCGTCAGTAAGATGAAGAATTACAACTGGTGCTGACGCTTTTGCTTCTTCATTGGTCGGCTCGACCCCGCCTATAACTTGTTTGTTTTAACGCGTGACGCACTTGAACAACTTGTTTTACTACGGTGCTTGTTATAACAAAATCCGATGCTGGAGGAATGTGCCATGCTAATTGGCTCTCGCGCTGAGATACCAGTCTGTTCGCGTTTGCGACGCTCGTTGGCCGTAGCCTTTTGCGAATCAACGGTTGACTTCGTATCGATGCGTTTGTCCCATCCAATCCACCTACAGTTATGAGATTTACAGCTCATTATTGAATATCACAAGATGCGATGCGCAACTGTATCAGGTGCCAAAAATTTATTTAGTGTGGCTGTGAGTGGTTCATTCCCATCGCCCTGGTTGTCTAATCGTTTCAAATTGTACACACGGACTGCACCTAAAACACCAACTTTTCCGTCTCCTCTCTTCTGGTTATCAGTTTTTGCCTGCATACGTCTTTATTGCGTCCCTCCCTGCATCACCCACCCGGCGAACACGGCTTTCTTGTCGACCATCTTGGAACTACTTTCGACCAACCGGACTGTCCAAACAACAGGTAATTGGTCACTCATTGCGCTGCATTTTTTCGGTCCCCCAATACATGTGCTTACTTCTATCTGTGCAATTGGACACTTGCCGGCTTTTCGCCGGTACTTATTATATCACACTCCAGAAGTGCCTATAAACTTAACTTTCCCCTGACACTCAAAGATACTTGATTTGGTCGTGTGATCCCCCACCATTCGTTAAAAATGCGACGCCGAACGTTCGTCCAAACAGGGTGAAAGAGACCTGCCCCTGAATGACACTGTGCACATGTGTCACTCGATTTAAATGTTAAAAATGCCTCCTTGCCTCACAATGCACAGAGCACTTTGCATAAAGACAGACATCGGAATTCGGCTGTAGTCATATACTAGGATAATCTGTGAATTGGTCACTTTTCGCGTTATACGACAACAATTATTTGTTAGAGATATATATTTTATTAATTAGCACAAAATTGTAAATTCTATATAAAGGATTTAGCCAGAAAATATTAGACTCCATCATTTGTCATACTTCACATGACCATTTTACGTTCTTCTGCTTATCGCGTAATTTTGCATTCCATTCTTAATTCTACGATAAATTCCAACGCGAGACAACATTCCACAACGTTCGGAGAATCAAAATCATGTACTGGTTGAGCAATTCGTGAAAGTCCGTCGATTTGAGAAAATAACGGAGTCCAGTCCAGAAGATCGTCCATTTCTCCGGAAAAGTTGGTGCCCGCCTATCTTCCCTCATCTTCCCAAAAGTTTCTACGTATTTTTCCAAGGCCATCCATATCAACTAATGGCGAAATTCTTCGACTATTCATTTTCTCCATCCTGAAAAATCCTTTTTCCTGGCATGGCCTTGAACATAAGGCCCACGTTAGCCTTGTGAAGCAACAATTAATGTAACAACTTAACATTTTTTTGTCGAATATTGAAAATCTTGAGAACTATTGTTTCAGAAGCAAGTGAACCATCTGCCTCTTCATAAACTAGATTTTTGCTTCATCATTTTGTCTGTTTTATTACTCTATTTCCATAATTGGTGTCTTGTACAATTAACATTTATGTGTACGCTATGTAGTCATGTTAAAATGTGTGTACTGATCACGCTTATCTGAGCGTGTTTCTCATGAATGAGTTGAGAAATATACCATTATTATTATTAATACTTGGCTCTTCGACTAGCATCTAAACTGCTGCCCGCCTATCATCATTCGACGGTTTCCTAAAACAGTCTTCGGAAACCTTGCGTGGGTTATGTAGACTTGAGTAAACCGATTAAGCTGTGCATACTAACCACAGAGCAAACTTCCTTATAACTGATTTACCGAGTTGGTAGCTGCCTATCTGGTCGCCAGCCCAAGACGATTAGAATGATCCTCGACTTGATCTTCTTGTTTTCCGTGCATACCAACTTCGACGACTCAGTGGCTGTTTTGCTTGTCTCTCTTCGAACACTGATTAGTTTTAGTGACAAGGTGGCAGACAAGATCGGACCAGGAAGCTTTGTAAAGCTTCTCCTGGGTCCCCTATGCTTTTCTTCAGATGATTATCAACCAAAACAGCCTCCTCTTTTATGAGATCCTTTGTTCTTCATTGAAGTCACTGTAAGATACTTACCTATGTTAAATATTTAGGTCCGTAGTTTTACCTCATAAATAACACTTACCGTGCTCTCTAAGAACGATGTTTACCCAGTAGTTAGCGACTGTCTCTAGACTAACAGACGTCCATTAAATGTTAAACCGAAGAAACAAAGCTAATGGATTCAAAGGAACGCAGCTGCGACCTCTTGCTTCCATAACCAATGCGAAACCGCATATGTCAGATGGACTGTATCAGTAAACGTGGCGAAAATGAATTATTACTGGTTACATTTGACCATTTCCTTCTCGAACGATACTCATAGAACTGGTGGCTGAGCACGTGGGAACTATGACTTGTAACGCGGTGGGTTGTTGCTGCGATCCTCTGTTCAGATCATCTTCCCCTGAGAAGTCCAAATGAGGGCGAAGCCGGTTGTGTATTGTCGAGTTCGGTGTGAGCGCCGGTAGTCATTTCGAAGGAGACATTGTTTTGGAAGGGTTTGAGTCCTCACCTTAGAAAACTTGAACTACCAGCAGAACTTGCTGGAGTTCTACACAACTGATGACCTCTGGAATAAACACGAGTGGGGACCTACTCTTGGAGGACGAAGGTAGATCGACAAAACGGTAAAGGGAGAGGCAAATGGTGTTCGCCGTAAATGGGCTCTGGTGTAATGTGATCAATTGGCGTTCGTGTGGCGCAGCCATTATTATCCACGGCTAGCCCGACTGGAGAAAACGGAAGATTGATAAAGCGAAGTGGATATTCTAAGAGGCGTGGCAAGTACATTATCAGGATGAATTTACAAAACAACATGAAAAGTACACTGGGAAGATAATGTAAAGTAGCAAATGTGCACACCGCACAATTTCAGGTTTTACAATAAAAAATGAGAAGTCACAATGCTACAAGGTTTTCATTTTTTAAGGTACGTTATACTTATACTGACATTGCTGTGCTTCAGTTGGTTAGTGTTGGAGACTGCATTAATCGTCTTGTTTCTCAGTTCAACTACTGCTACCATTTTTCTTACTTCTATTCACCCTGAGATTATTAAAATTTTGGATGCGGGAGTTAAACACTTTCCTTCCACATATTTTTTGAGTATGATCCTTTCCATTTCACGACCTGAGGATTCGATCTGACCACCCGTCATTCGTTAATTTGAGCTCACTTCCGTTTTATCTTCGTCCATTAATATGTTTTGTTTCTTTGTCCACATCGTCGTACGGGCACGGTCCTTACTCAGGTTTTGCGGATTTTTCACATACGAGATGACGAGCTTATATTTGTTGTATATCTATTCAGCTGGCACAGTGTTAGTTCCAGCCTTTACGAACGACCTTCCACCAGCCGTTTCGGGGATAGAGTATCTTTTCTCCCATCTCCTACCCAGGAAGGCGTTCATTAAATTACCAGAGTATGTGTGAATCTGCGTGGACTTGAACCTCTAATGAACCATTCGACATTAGGCTTATTTAACGACATTTGTGCTGTTAAAAATAGAATGTCTACTTGTTTTTTCAGTGTTTCATTGTAAGTCTGAAAACGACAGAAGCTTTCCGTAGGCTCCTTGAGGCTGCGCATGTATGGAACACTGGGGACATAGAGGAGCTATCCATAAGCAGTGTGTTGGCCGGGCTGTAATGGAGGATAACTTTACCGACAAGGCTGGAAAAAATTGAAGCCGTTGAACGTGATGAACGGCGTTCAAGGATTCACAGACCTCCAAACAATATCCGGAAGGCTACGTTATCCAGGCTTTCCGGTGTAGAAGCAGGTAATAGCCGTCATGGACGTGTGGTCAGAGTTCAAATCTCGGCCGTGGCAAGGATATGCACTACTGACGAGCTCTAATGAGGGCGGAGCTGAAGTCTAGTGCTTCTTTTCGAAAGAGGCTGGCTGGAAAGTCTATCTGAATGCGAAACCTGCGATCAAATGTGGGTGATGTTCAAAGTGAAAATGGCTGTTATCACGAAGAACTGGAGAGAAACTGGAGTTGCATCCATTTATAGGGGGGTGGTGGTAAGAAGCATGGGGCATATAACTACCGGTCGATCATCCTAACCATAGTTTCCCTGACATTAACACAGAAGACAAGATAGCAAAGCACATTACATGCTGTGTATTTCGTTTTTGTCAACTTAATCACCACCGCAATTTCTGTTACGTCAATCGAGGCCCGTTAGGTTTTGCTGCAGATGCTGAATTTGGCCTAATCATTGTAGGGGTTTTCAATGTGGTCTTGGTTTTTTGTTATTATACTCAATTAAGTTGCATCAGTTGTCTCTATTCTTACGTGGGCTATTTTTACCGACATCTCTGGCTGCCATTTATTCCGGAATTATTAGGACCGCAAATCCGAACATTGGACATTTTCTTCCCGTATTTTTCCCACACAACTTGTACTGTCTATAACTCGCTGATCCGTGAACGACCTCTTCACCTCAACCCGGCCATGGGCATTTGTAAAAGTCGGTGTGGTTCCGTCTTAATTTCCTCCAATGCTGTTCAGTGCCCAGATGCTAATTATAATCTGCGGACACGTTTTCTGTCCAAGTGTGTAAGAATTTTTACGTTCAAGATAAAAAAAATTACGTTTGTAATACTGCTGTCCCATTGGTACTTTCTGAAGGCCCGTTTCCTTCCAGCGCCCATCCAATAATTGCTTCGGAGATAAAATAGTCGTCTCTATTATTGCATATCAAAAATATATTACTAGTAGGGTGAACTCCAGTTATTAACGTACGATTCGATGACCGCAACGACCTTTCTTCAGCTAATCTTTTAAAGAAAAGTAGAGATGGTAGTGAATCTGGATAAAGCTAATGTACGAGGCGATCTGGACAAGGTACACCTTTAGTCGGAGAAATGATAGTTCATACGGAACAGCGTTATGTGCAGTCATTTGTTGGCTGACTGCTCAATGGGCCCTAGGGTTCCTAGGCGGGAGGAAGGCGAATAGCTGGTTCTGGGAGTGAATGCAGCGGAGGACCCTAGGGCCTCCGCTACACTATCTAGAACAGCCCCATCTCATAAGGGCGAAGGCTTTGTTACTGGTTTGCAAAGCTTATGAAATCTCAGGATGAGCCAGGTAAATCAAAACTTGATTCACTGGGCTGTTGCTGACGATAGGAACGAACCAGTGCGACTCAGAAGTTAGTTAGATCCGTCCGTTTACTACAATCAAGTGGTCGGACTCAGAGAAAGTGCCCATGAACATTCAGGCTGGTGAGCGTAATATGTCAAATAACCAATGTCCGGGACGCACGGATGCTGTTGAGCTGCGTTCGGGTTGCTGAGGTGAGATCGGTGCTCTGGCGACGTTTTCGCGCGGAAAAGCCAAATATTCGGGTGAAGGACCCTTGCATTATTAACAGGTCAGTGCTGAAGTAGATGGCGAGGCGGTGTGGTTGACATATCGCGCTGTGAAACACCTGGTATCCTCGAGCAGTTTGAACAGAGCAGATAGAACATGAAAACTGGTAGATGCAAGCAGTTCGTATTGACTCATCAGTACCAAACCTACAATAACACGGGTGGGCTTTTTTAAAATAATCGATCCGAGGGGTGGAAAATCAATAAGCGAGTGAGGATAAGACATCAAGTCCAGGGAAGGGTCAGGTTCACGAACAGTTGTTTCTGAACACAGAGAGCTGGTTTGAGTCGATTAATTGCAACTGCTTCGGCGAACCGTAAGAATCTCGGGTTGGAATGGCGCAACAGGATTTTGAATGCACAAGATGGATCGGTAGCATGACCGGTGGTCAAGACGTGTCTAGCGACTGAGGAAACTGGCTGTTTATGCGTTTCAGACACTAACATTCTCCGGTACCGCGGACTTCTGTACCCATTTAGGTGAATGTTCCTTCATTCTGGAGATCAAGCATCTCTCGGTTCTGCCTATGTAACTTTCTCCGCAGTTACATACAAATTGGTAAACACAATGTGAAGTGGCACCGATAGGCTGATCTCCTTTGATTGAAGGCACTGGTAGTTTCTGAGTCCGAGCGATTACACGGAGTTCAGCTGCATTAAATGTTCGTTTAATTGAATTTCTTAATCGCTGTGATGTTTGCTGCATGACATAATCACCCTTAAAAGGTAGCTCTATATAGACTCTCTTTTTCTCTACAGTGACCACCTTTTCGGATGGTAATTTTGGTCTACTGTGCCTATCTATGAAACTTCTGGGGTAACCATTTGATTGTAGGACAGACGTAATCAGATCTAGTTCCTCCGCGAGGCTGTCAGGCGTACAGATTCGCCTTGCTCGTGTGAAGAGAGTATTTACTAATGCTCGTTTGTGTTGGATCGGTGTGAAGCTGCTAAAGTTTAGGTATTGACCTGACCATGTGGGTTTCCTATACACGGTTCTTCTAACCGAGCCATCTTCCCGACGACTTATTAGGATATCTAGAAATGGCAGGCAGTTGCTGACCTCAAATTCACAAGTGACCTTCAGATTAGGATGGCAACTATTTAGACGTTGCACCAGGTTATCTATCATCTGTTTAGATCGACTGAAAATTAAGGTGTCATCGACGTAACGCTTGTAATATGACAAGTTTTCTATCTCGGTAGCTAGCTGTTGCTCAATTTTCAGCATGAAAAAGTCTGCTATGATGGGACCTAGTGGACTTCCCATGGCTACTCCGTCTATTTGACGGTAGGACTGTTCAAGGAAACGAAAACTGACATTCTCAGTACAGAGCAGCAAAGTTTCCTTCAATATGTCGGTGGGAAGTGGCAACGAAGTGTGACTCATTTCAACGAGTTCACAAATGTAGTCAATCGTTTCGTGCAGTGGGACATTTGTGAAAAGTGACTGAACATCTATAGAGCACATCAGTTCATTGGCAAGATTGATTCTGTCCAGGTCACTGATCAATTCAAAGGAATCTTTAATGGAGTATTTCTGAAATTTCTGTTTTACTGGGGTTAGAATAGTGACCAGCCAGCGTGCTAATTTGTGGTAGGGTGAGTTTGTCATTGCTAAAATTGGCCTAAGTGGCATCCCAGATTTGTGAGTCTTTGGTAGGCCGTAAAGTTGAGGTGTTGACGATCCGCGCGGCTTAAGAGACTTATACGTTACTTCATCAATAATCCGTAACTGCAAGAGCAGCTGAAGATGTCGTCCTATGCGGTCCTCTATTTCGCCAATGTTGTCCACTCTCTCTATTCGTCGAAACTTTGTTTGATCATCCAATATTGATAACATCTTCTGTACATACGCATCCTTGTCTAGAATGACGACCCCAGAACCCTTCTCAGGCTTAAGTATAACCACGTTTTTTGACTTAAGCTCTCTTAATGATTGCAGGTGTTGCGTCGTGATAGCACACCGACTATTAATTGTAGTCCTGTTGAAACCATGAGCTATATCGGTGAACTTAGTCTTTACCCGACCTAGATTGTCACCACTAGTTGGTCGAAGATCAGATAACTGATCAGTAAGATTCTCAAACTGGGCTTCAACACAAATACGATCAACCATATGTGATGGTATTTTATAATCAAGACCTAAGGCTAACGCTTCTAGTTGCAACGAATCCAACTGTATTAAAGAACAGTTCAGCACGTACTTACTAGAATCCGACGAAATTGGTTCGTCACCGTGCTTTGTACGTGACTTCCGCAACCGATTGATATAAGCCCTCTTCACACGATCGACAATTTTCCTACAGAATAGTGTGAAGAGGATACGAGAGCAGTGTCAAATTTTCGACTACGGATAAAAGGCGGCATTGTGTCTGACGCAAATCAGCCAGTCGCTTTTGAACAGTCTCAATGTGTGCAGTCGCAATATGTCTGAGGTTATTGTTGGTCACCTTCAGTTTGTTCTTCCTTAGGAGCCGGAGAAACTGATCTGGATATCGACCTTGCTGTGTGCATTCATTGGGAAAAAATATTTTCACAAGTTCACGAGCAATCTTGCATCTCAAAATGGCCACACGACGCAGTAATCGGCAGGTCTCAGCGGGAAATCTCCGTCTCAGAAATGTGGAACAATTGGTTCCCTCGAGCAGGTCAGGTCAATACCTAAACTTTAGCAGCTTCACACCCATCCAACACAAACGGGCACTAGTAAATACACTCTTCACACGAGCAAGGCGAAGCTGTACGCCCGACAGCCTCGCGGAGGAACCAGATCTGATTACGTCTGTCTTACAATCAGATGGTTACCCCAGAAGTTTCATAGATAGACACAGTAGACAAAAATAACCATCCAAAAAGGTGATCACTGCAGAGAAAAAGAGAGTCTACATAGAGCTACCTTTTAGGGGTGATTGTGTCATGCAGCAAACATCACAGCGATCAAGAAATTCAATTAAACGAACATTTAATGAAGCTGAACTCCGTGTAATCGCCCGGACTCAAAAACTACCAGTGCCTTCAATCAAAGGAGATCAGCCTATTGGTGCCACTTCGCATCGTGTTTACCAATTTGTATGTAACTGCGGAAAAAGTTACATAGGCAGAATCGATAGATGCTTGATCTCCAGAATGAAGGAACATTCACCTAAATGGGTACAGAAGTCCGCGGTACCGGAGAATGTTAGTGTCTGAAACGCATAAACAGCCAGTTTCCTCAGTCGCTAGACACGTCTTGACCACCGGTCATGCTACCGATCCATCTTGTGCATTCAAAATCCTGTTGCGCCATTCCAACCCGAGATTCTTACGGTTCGCCGAAGCAGTTGCAATTAATCGACTCAAACCAGCTCTCTGTGTTCAGAAACAACTGTTCGTGAACCTGACCCTTCCCTGGACTTGATGTCTTATCCTCACTCGCTTATTGATTTTCCACCCCTCGGATCGATTATTTTAAAAAAGCCCACCCGTGTTATTGTAAGTTTGGTACTGATGAGTCAATACGAACTGCTTGCATCCACCAGTTTTCATATTGCGCTGTGTTGTAAGGCTAATACCTAAGTTGAACAAAGCGCAAAATGTTCTGGAAAGTCCTATCTGTTTGAAACGAGGGATTCTTATTCACTTTAAAAAAAGTTTCTACACTGGCTTCGGGGGCATTACTTAGAGTGCTGTGTGCACGTCTGGTGCGTGTTTCAGACTAATAATTATGGTATCATAAAGACCGTGCAACGGAAGTTCACTAGGTTGCGTTTTGGTATTGGCGGTTAACGGTGCGAGCAGAAACTGAGGAAGTTGAAATTCTTCTCATTTGGAAGTGGGTGGTATCAGGGGAAGCTTGATTAGGTTCTCAACATGTTTACAGGCCTTTTTAAGGTGAACGTTAAGGAGTAATCAGAAAAAGCATCCACGTGGGCACAAGCGGAGGCTGAAAGAATGGAGGTTCACCATATTCACCAGAGATGAATTTAGTTACAGATTTCCATGATCTATTAATTGCAGGAGTTGCGGCCAGTGACGTTACGTCGTTCAGCAGGGAACACAGTGACTGCTATCTCGATCCATTCCGTGGATCGTTCTGTGCGTACAGTTCAAAGGTAACAGCTGCTTTCGTAATTCTTTATTTACCGCATGTGGGTCCCGGAGGCCCACTGATATTTCAAGCCACGCTGAGTCTACTCCCAATGCCCGTCAACAGTCTAGACGTAGAATGGTCGCGTCCGTGATGTAACGAGCGTCTGTAAGTTCTCAGCTCGTTGAGCAACCGTTTCCGATCCAAAAGAGACGGTCGCAAAAAGAGCTTTTTATGAATAAGGTGTTAATTTGTAAGAAAACTGTTGAAAGTTGGAGGAAATAAAACAACAACAAATCTCGATATTGAATTCCTCAAAAGTCCATTATCTCCGACCAGGGATTCGAGTGGTAATGACCAACTACGAGTCACATAGGGGCAGGGTGACGAGAATGTGGGTGAAACTGTGGTACACATAAACAAAGGTTCTGAAGTGGGAAGCAAAGACAGACAAAATACGCTAGAACAGGTTCTCACAAGCAAAAGATCACGAGTTTTACCGATATATCAGAATCGAACTTTTTTCGAAGAGAAATCAGTTGCGCCCTTATTTGAAATGGCTGAGTCAGTCCTTCCAACGGAGGCCTGCAATTAATGTCCGGAAGCTTTCGAGCGTAAGAGCGACAATTGACGAGGGAGGAATATGTGGAAACAGACTACGTTGCCACCAAATTTCTATCAGGCGCACGACCGTTATCACGCACCTAACGCATGCAGTTATTTTGTCAACTTGCTTGTGTAGACCATTTTGTTAATCTCGTCTACACCCTCGTTTGAAACCACACGTCATTCTGATCCGGAATATTCACGTGGACAGTAAGCCGACATTCCGCCCACCGTCTCCTTATCAATCTCGCTGGATTATTAGGTGGTAAATTGAATGCGTTACGAAATACTTTACTCTCGATTCTATGTCGACCTTCTAGCAAAGAACGTTTCGCTTCCTATGTCGCACGTGAAATTATTTGTTCGTCTCCACCCGACTCTACTTTCTGATGACGCCTGATGTGTGGTAATCTTTTCACCCCGAAAGAACTTCAAATTGCCTGCTGATGGTTCCGTTTTTTTAACTGGCTTTCCACCTTATTCGTAGTGAACTAGTAGGCATGCAGTCCACTCTTCTCCGCTAAAGATTTAGAACGCCTTCCCTGAGGAGCATTCAAGCTGTGGTTTTGACAGTGGTTAAAATAAAAGAGCGGTGTTCGAAATTGACGTACTTAGTCAGATTCATCCAAGTGTGGGACTAACGTTAGCAACCAAGAGAAGAAAGGAAGAAAACGTAAAGGGGGCTCTAGCCCACTGGCTGGTAGTCAAATGTGTGCCAAGCGAAAAGTGTCCAGAACCTTCAGGTGCGTCTACTAGCGCTCGAAAACTTGTAGGTCAATCCATCTTGAGGAATGTAATAACGAGTCACTAGAAAATGCGCGACTATATATTGCGTGTAACTGGTTGTGTGCCTGAAGAAACAGGCAATCGACTCGTCTCGGGCCCACCGTGATTGATGTGCACGGTAGCATGAGCACACGACAGACGAGCGGAACGACATGGTTGCAACCGGGATCCTGAGAATGGCGGCACAACCGTTGGTCAATACGTATTTTTATACGTTTTTGTATCTGACTGTTAACGTTATAGTTCTCCGATGTTAGCTCATTCTTGGTTGCTCATCACTGGGGTAAATGGAACATAATGGAAGTGATTTGTTTACGTTGGTCTGTTCAACCGCCTCATTCTTGTATAACTGTTGGTCACGAAATATTCGGTTACTTTTGACGGGGGAATGTTGGTTGCTGTAATTAAAATTGAATTGCGTAGGATGAAAGTCGGACGTATAAAAAGTGCAGATCAGTATCAGGCACAATAACACAGGACGTGTATTGTTGAAATGTATGTTTTCACTTTCACAAGATATTAGCATAATAGGACAATTGTATAACAAACGGAGACAAGGCTTGTCAAACATGTTCGTTACATTAACGTTCTCCACATGTTAATATTAAATTTTTAGCATCTTCATCAATATAATCTTTATGAGCTTCTTCTGTTTTCAAGGTGGGATTAAGCTCAACCATCCATTTTTTCCTGACTTCCCTTCCAAAGAGTAAAACCCTTTTCCTGGTGAAGAAGTGAGAATATGTTCCCGTAGATCGGTTGACCGTTAAAACTGGACTGAGAAAGTGGCAGGGGTCAGGTCGCTTTATGACGTGCAGAAAAAGAAACTGAGTTCCTACTATAAGTATTTTTACTTTCTTAAAAGGGTTCCAAACCTTTTCACTCGCTTTCTGCTACACGGAATCAATTAGAAGCTGCATCACTTGGTGGAACGTTTCACTAAAAAGACCCAGTTATCTGCCGTGTTTTCAAAAGCACAGTGGGAGAATCTAACCACATTATTTTGGGCAAAGTTGTGGGAAGAAAAACGAAGTCTTCTGCGGTATTCAGTGAAAAAAATCATTTCAGATGAGACACCGTGTGGTACTTATTTCATCTTTCATCTCCAAAATGCTCGTGGATAGTCTAGCTCTTGACTTGTGACCAGCATCTAGCTATCAGCTCACGCCTTGTACATCTCCTTCTCTAAAAGAAAGAACTGAGCCTCAAAAGCTGCTGACACAGTACGCCCAAGATGACCGGGGACACCAGGGCAGCCTATCAGTGGCTCAGCGACAACAAACAAGACGATGCGTTGTTTCCATGAAATGATAATAAATGCTTACTGGATGTCAAGATCGGCTGAATATGCTGTGACACACGCAACACTTGGTGGCACCTAAAATGCAGCGAGCTGGGTGAGTGTATTTATGCTTTGTGAACAACACATGCAGCCTTATCACGGATCTGTCCAAGTTGTAACCAGTATAGGTTATGTCCGTAGAAGCCGAATTAAAAGCCACGGTATAATGAGGAAACGAAAAACGGCTGGCGTAAACATGACAGGAGAGATTGGGAATGTAGCTTCGGAAGACCAATCGTGGTGTGAATTTGTTGATCCACGAACTGAGAAAATTCGTTCCTATCGTTTGCATTGCCCATTTTCCCCACTAACCTGACACTTGTTCCCACTACTTCACCCACCCCATTTTGTTTTATTGAAATAATGTGTCATTCAATGTCCGCCATTCTTGTCATGGTCTGCTGGCGTGTCGGTTCACCCTTGACCTTGTTGGTTCTGTTGAGAAGCTATTGGTTTTGCCGCGCGAGACCATTGTCGCGAACGATTGAGGTTTGCCTTTTGTAATTATTGATGCATTTCGTTAATAGTACCGCAGAAATTGTCGGATCCAATCTTGTTTTCATTTTGGGGATCCGTTTTTGTGCTACGCGTAACTCGGCAATCAGACGTGAATCGTTACACGTGGATTGACCTAGTTTTCAGTCAATCACAGTACCTCTGGTGTAAAAATAAACTTGGTTTAGTCTAGCTTCGAAGATGCGGGGGATAGCTTTGATCGGCAAATATTCGTGGTGAAAATAAAGGTTAGAATAGAAGTCAAAGGGGAAGACCAAGTGGAACGTTAAGTAGATGTGAGTTAGGCACTCAATGACCAGTAGAGGAAGAGTGACGGACGAGCCAGGACACTTTCAGCAACACGGACTGATGGAAGTACTATGAGGCAGTGCACCAATATTTTGGGTAAAACCAGCTTTTCAGCCCTCATAAAGAGCGGAAACGTAGGAGACCGAAGGAGAGTGGTGCCTCTCATTTGTTGAAATTGCTCAGAACAATGAACATTTTACGCCGTGTGCTTGGTAAGAAGGTTTCGTGACGTGAACGACGACATGGTGGTCTTTTTTCAAGGGAAAATAATCCTAGACAAGTGCTGGTGGGATTTGCAAACAAACAACAGATGTAACTTCTTGGCCGACAGTAAGCTCGGCCGGAATGCTGCTCGACAGAAAATTATAGTAACCTTGGACAGTTTTGTGACTGAATAGCAACTACAGGCCAAGGATCAATGCTCGACAGATAACCGGCTTCAGTGAAATTCCTGCAATACAGATGGGTCCAATGTCCTCGAGCCAGCTGAGCAGATAAAAAGCACCTAAAACAACAACATGGAGGGTCAGTCAGGCGGAACGTGATCTTACAGCGACGTGCCCCATAAGGGACATGTGACATCCGAGACAAGTGCTCCAATACCAGTTTCGCCTAAAGCAACAAAGCGAGCCTCAAGAGTGTAGAGGGCTGCGTTAGTCCCAAAAATTGTGCAAGTTGCTCGGTTTTACAGCCCGAGGCTTTCCTCCCATATACCCTTATAGCGGGGCAGCTGAGTATTGAGGGTGAGATTTGAGTGTGACTTATACGAGCATATTTTGTGTTGAGGCGGGCAGAATGAGCTGAAGGCCGCCTCCGTGGTGAATGCTGTTACGACAGTTACTGAACAGTGACTTGGATGTGGAGTGGGGCCACCAGCTTAGGCCCACCGAATTGTAGTTAGTTTCTCGCGGGTAGACAAGTCGGTAAGACAAGAAAAGGCATTCTTAATCCGGAAGCCTAGCATCATAAGCAAGGACGAGGTAGTAGACTGGTTTTATCCAGTGCGCAAGCAGCCATTTGCTCGTTGGAGCGCTGAGAACTTCTGCACTTAATATGTGTAAAAATGAGAGTCCCTCGAAGGGCCTGTCAAAAACAATAAAATCTTCATTCCAAACGGCTTCGGTGAGCCGGGAATTGATTGCACTTATGAGAATGCACCGAGAGAGTCTTCAGTCAGACCCGCTCACCGTATAGCTCTTTAGCAACACGCGGGTCAACTCACACACTGTAAGCCAGAGCGGCTACCGGCTATGTCGAACCTGGTAATCACCGAGAGCCAAAACGACAATGGTGACCTAAAGATTACTGTGCCTCCGAGCAAGAACGATCATGAGTTCAATAAGTTAGTCTTGGTAACCAGGATGTAGAAGCCGCCGAACGAACGGAGCCGCAATTAAGAGAGATGGTATTGTAAGTGATACACTACTTTCCGTGGACAGGTAAGAAGGAGGAATAGGGGTTGGACACAGATTCAAGAGGAGAAAACCTGGAGCCTGTTTGGTTAACGGAAATGCCCCATCAAGGCGGGTGAAGCGAGGCGACACTCTCCTGTAGTAAAAAAGTGAAGCAATTGATTCCCAGAAATTCAAACCCGACGACTAGGGGTGATTCAGGCTCACCGGGGGACAACAAGGGCTTTCAAACATAAATGGGCAAGGCGTACAACCACCTGGGTAGAGAGAGAATGTCGTTTAGAGTATAAAAGGAACCTGGCTAAACGGGCCAAATTCAGCCCAAGGGACCAGCAGAACCCAGTACGAACTAAGGCATTCTTACGGTTGTCAGTGGATTTTGTCGGAAGTCAACAGGAGAAATATTCAGCAGTGGGCGGGCAGAAATCGGAAAATCTCTTGAAGTCAGAAATCTCCTCTGACCGCCCACACTACGACGCTTTGATCTTTCCAGAGCTAAAATGTTCATGCAAAATCTGAAGTATTCATCAAGTACTTCGGTCGCAGTACTAGGGTCAGAGGTCAGAAAAAGTGTGTTCTGTCCCGAAGATCTCGGCAGAGTGTGGACTGCGTTCCAGTCGATGAATTTAATTGGGCGGTAATATATGACGGTCGACTCTCACAGGTGTTAGGTCAGACATGCAGTCGAATAAGTTGCGATCACCTCCTGAAAACTATTTCAAGACGAACACGGCAGCGGAGGATATACCTGTCGCAAAAATGAGACCTAAAGCATGGTCTAGCCTAGTGGGTACTAAAACATGTTAGGCACATGTAAAAGACAGCTTCATGTGCATGGACTGTTAAAGAGGTCCAATCGATACTGGACATCTCCATTTGCTACATAATTCACATCAATAATAAGGTTTATCATTTATGTGTATGAAGTCGCGGGGCACCCTAAGCTTCAGTGACTAGAACAATGTGAAAAATACGTAGGAAGATGGAAGATCTAAAAAGGCGCACCTTATTGACTGGTAAGCGTGCATTTGGTAGATGCAAGTATGTCGTATTGACTCGTCAGTAACGTGTAAAGTCATGCAGCCAAGGAGAAATTCGGTAAACGGACGACTTACTTCTACTGCACAAATTGCACATTTTCTTTTCTCTGCTGACCTCTTCCATGCAGAATACTTCGTCTCTTTGATGGCCGTTCTCAATTATTCTTACCGCATGAGTTTTTGGAAAAACTGAAGAACCTGAGTGTTCCCACTTCCTCAAAAATAGATTTTGCCAGAAAATCCACGACTACTCTGGGCTTGTTCAAGAAAGGGTCATCCAAAAATCTTGTGCAAACTAAAATTTTTGTCTAGGCATATGCGTCAAATTATAAATAATGGGTCTCCAGCTCTTTTTCTACGCCTACCCGAAAGGGGGACTTCTTCGGACCTCAGATTCGGCCGAGATATTTAAATAATACCATTCGGCAGTCTGTAACGTCTCACCACCGAAGTGACGCCATACTTTGTCATTGCAGGGCCTTCGGCAACCGCTTCTTACCTCATAATTTGCTGTGCTAGATGTTGAAGACATTTAAGCATGTTTGCGTCACACGGTGCGACCGATCCTAGCGAGGTCCACCTCGGGACTCTCGGGGAAGTTGTGAGTCGTTTGAGCAAGCATTCCGGATTGGAATTCTCCCTGATGCACCGAAAGAAGTCGTGGTAGCGCCCACCTACAACGCAGATGACCGGCACCCCACAGGCTAGTTACTGGCCACTAAACCTTTCTAACATTCCATGTGTTAGGAGGCGCACCTCCTAACGCGACAGCCAGGAATCATCACGTTTTTGCAGCAACGACGCAACCGGAGAACCAAGAGGCTAAGTAAAAAAACCTTACCGAACCCCCCACTGCACGCTGGCAATGCGGTGATCGGCATTTTGTGCGGTTCTGTCCATTCAAGCACCACAAATGCCAGAAGTGCAAAAGATTCGGACAAAAGGAGACGTGCTGCGTTTTCAAATTTGTCACCCAGAATTCCGCCGTCGTTTTCAAGGAACCACCAGAAAAATACGAAGAAACGAAGAGCAAGGCTGAATTCTGTTTTGGCCACATTTAACCCCAGCTTCGCTGCACGCCGACAGTATGTGTCGGTAAAAATTAACGGCAGTCCGGCACGCCTACAGCTAGACACCGGTTCTGACATCACGTTAATCTCGCGACAAACGTGGAAGAGCATTGGCCGTCCGGTGTACAAGAAAACAGAACATTCAGCTAAGAATTCTCCGGGAGAAAAACTGGCACTGATTGGTGGGCTAGACTGTGACAATGAATGCTGTGATGTCCATACAAGTGGCGCAGTCTATCATGCGGAGCATTCAAAATTGTACCTTCTGGGCTTAGATTGGATTAAACGTCTGAAACTGCTGGGCATTCCACTTAGCCAGTTGTGCAGACATGTGCAGGTGCCGGAATGAAAATCTCCAGCTGTAGCCCTGATAGAATGCAGACTGCGAACATCGAATGATCTGCTATATCTTTCCAAGCCACCGGCGGTTAACAGGAATTTTCCGATGGGATAACAGTTTAATAAAAATCACGGAGCTCAGTTCCGTCCCTTCTAACTTGGCCAACCGGTACCGGCCAGAGACTACTGGGGGATAAAGGTTGCATGGACATCCGGGAGAATTCGAAGACTTCGAGGCACAGTATTGTATGAAGTTCAAGTTGGCCCACACACATGGATACGACAAACTAACTAAATCACATTGTTTGGTGGACAAACAGTCCACTCGGGGCCTACCGCTGGAAGAGCTACTGGACAACGCCAAATGTCAGGAGACACGCCAGAGACACAGAACGTTGGGGCTCAAGAGAAGTCACCAAACGATTCCAACACCTCGACCATCAAGCCGCACAAGAACCACTGTGTTACCACTCCAAATGAGTCCACAATCACGCACGTACGACAAACGAGCTCATGGGGGAGGTTTCAGGAGACGCATCTCTTTACGAGACAGCCAGGGCACATCAGGCGACACCGATCGACTGGCCGAACTCGGACGCTATGATCGTGGGTGGTGGTATGGTCCACTCAGCCAATCGGATTGCAGGTGTGCGGTCGAACGTTTGTGCGCTATCTGGTCGATATCTTCTCGCGGCTGTCTTCTGATAACCCCTGTAACGTGATTTGTTCTGACTCCCTGACTGCCATATATGACTGTCTCATTTGATTCGCTTCGTGTCTGTCAAACATCTATGGTG
This sequence comes from Paragonimus westermani, assembly GCA_008508345.1. Classification (NCBI taxonomy): domain Eukaryota; kingdom Metazoa; phylum Platyhelminthes; class Trematoda; order Plagiorchiida; family Troglotrematidae; genus Paragonimus; species Paragonimus westermani. Next base: position 303,173 of record QNGE01000130.1, read on the forward strand.
ATCATTTGTCCTATAAAACTAGAACTTCTGTGGCCTGAATTTTGTCTCGCTTGCCCAATAACCAGTGCATCCGCGTCTCTCCTGACTCCTCGTTTTTGGGGTCAAGCGACTGAGCGAGTACTAAAGGGGAAAATCCAATATCGTGCAAGGTGGCGGAGTGCTTACGAAAGTGCACCATCCTAAGGCACTTCTCATCAGACAAACATTTTTCTTCCAACCAGCATGGATTTCTTCTGAGTCGGTCATCTGTAACAAGTACGCCGATTTTCACGAACAATCTGGCACAGGCGGAAGACAATGGTCCAGTCTTAGATGCTGCCTTTGCTTATCTCGTCAAGGCCTTCAAACGACTTCCATGTGGCCCACTCAGACATAAACCATAAGATCATGGTATCTAGGACGAGGTTCTCTTCTGGATTCCCTTTCTTCTGGATAACGGAGCTCTTAGTTTCGAAACCGGACCAGACATCTTGTCCCCTTCCTGATTTCCGCGAAAGTTTCTCAAGTCCACTTTCGTTCGTTTTCTACATCAGCGACATTCCCGTCAGCGTGCCCCGCAACACTCTTCTGTACCTCGATGACCCAAAATCTCAGATGCCAGTAATACTGTACACCGCCGGCTCGCCTTGAGGCGATAAGGCACCGATCAGACGATTGGATCCTCTCAGCTAAATGATAGTAAGTGTGCAAACATGTCGCCGGGTTGGAAATCTGGTAATGTCTTTGCGACCCACATTGCATTCACCGGAATTGACATCGCGAAGACCATCCCGAAGAACGATCTAGGTGACTGGATGTCATCTCATCTTTTGAACAATTTGAAAAATCGCCCATCCCTCAACCTTGCAAACAGTGAATTGGCGTAGCATCCCATTTTTTGAGACTAAATCTGCAAAGTGAGCAAACTATCTCCTTCTCTGTTGAGTGCGTCAAGGTTTCATGAACTACAGTCATTTTCTTTTTGACTATGTCCTTCTTCCGACAGACTTCACCTTTGCGCTACTGTATAATTATTCGTTGTTGTATGGTTTGTAACCATCTACAGTGATTTCGCATAAATAATAAAGCGTTTAAAACGCCTTACAACGTTTATATAAGACCTTTGTCGTGCATACTTGCTTGAATGTGGATACAATCGTCATTAAGCTAACCCAGTGCGCAACTAACAAACTAGTCACTTGCTCAGGAAAAGTCGCATGAGTCTCGATTCGAAAGTTTTGGCTTTTATTCATTTGAGTTTCGACGACCCCGCTGCAAGTAGATTTACACTAAATTATTTTTGGAATACATCCAGTAGAACAGTTTTTCATCGTAGCGAACGATGATAGGCGACGAGAACGTGTCAGTAAGCTTCACCAGCCCCAGCCCCGAACGTTTAGTGGACAACGGCTCTCACCTTGTAGGGTCATCAACCAGGTAGAGTGCCTCCTCTCTGAGGTCATCAGCTGCAGTTCTGCAGGTCGTTTTAAATGATCGCTGGGTTTATTTAAAACAGACTAGTTATCTTGCTCTGTCCTTATTATTTACGCCCTGTTTCCAACTGCTGCTTTCCAGGCTAACAAACGCACGACCAACAGTGACCAATACAAACCGACTGGAGCCAGGTACTTTGGGTTTCCTGCCTCGAATTCGTGTGGTAATCGCTGAATCCGCAAGTCGGAAGCGGGCGAACATTCGTCGGTTCTCATTGTATGTTCATTTCTCCGAGGACATGAGAAGGAAGTGACTAAGGAGCGAGTCAAAGCAAATCTTTGGGCCCACTTCTCGTCATGCCATGTAAAGACCCTAGGAATAAACAACCGCCCGATGCGATAGCGGCCAACACAGTGATAGACTTCAAGTACGATAATGGTTGGTGTTGTACTTGGAGGTGGTTCCATGACTTCTGTGTCCGGAACACCTCCGATTTTGTTTTTCTCTGCTCACTTTCCTCTATGTTTTGACTTATTCGTCCGCTCACGTGCATCTATGACTCCCCATCAGTAGGCTGGCTGCCCGCTTTAGTTTCCTCTTTATCCCCTGTCTGTTTCACCCGTCCATTCCTCAATTTCACCGTAGTCATTTATTTTCTTTTTAGCCGAAAGCCATGTTTCGACAGCTGAGTCTGAAGGATGTTTATGGCGAGAACGACCACGGTATTGAACCTGCATACATTTGATAACTTGCTACAAAGGCAAACCGTTTGGCAACCGCACGTTACTACGAGATTGCGATTACCTTTACAAAACTGAAGGGGGTATTTTCCCTCTCCATTAGTTGAAGAGGAGTGAGGTCGTTGGAGCTCACACGAGCTGGGAACTAGATCTTATTAGCACCCACCGCAAGTCACGTGAACTGAACTGACTTGGACTTGTAGTGACCTAACCAACCATACGACGAAAGAATCAAAGTATGGTAACATCAGGAGAGGACATAGGGCGCAGAGGGTATGCGCACGACTAAAGCGGAATACGTTTCAACAAAATGAAACGAATCACTGACATTTCGAGGACCGTTGAATTGAATCGACCACAAACGAGGTGGAAATGGTTCTAGAGAGCTGGCTCTGACAAAGTAGGGTAAATAACTTTTCATGGGGCGTGTGATGGCGAGCGTCGAGCATTGAAAGGTAAGTATGTGCGTGGGGCTGAAACATTTCACAGTGCAACAACTTGATCAACCAAACACTCAGCACAAAATGAGAGAACGGAGGCGGTGCGCGGAGACTCCCACTTATTATTGTTTCCAGCGTAACAAACAAGCCATGCACACGACTTACATAGATGGAAACTAAAATGGCGACGACAGCACAGCAGAACGCTCCGTCACACAATTCAACTTCAATCCATGCACGCTCACTGGTTTCGACAGCACGTCACGTGCCGCCGTGCTGTCAGCGCCGTTTCAGTTTCCTTTCATGTAAGTCGTGTGCATGGCCTAATTGGCCATTGGCCCATGCCTGTTTGTGTTGTTTCCTTTCACAGGATTGTTGTTGGGACTCCTACTTCGGAAGAACGAGTGCATCGAGTACACGAAGCCAATAAGTCCAGCTTGTATGTTGCAGTGTAAATGAAATTGACGAGGCGATATATAAAAAACGCAGAAAAACAAGTTACGATGAATAACAGCGTACTACGTACACTACGTGCTAAACGTTTGAACTATTGAATCAATAACCTTGAAAGCTCATCGTCATAACGACTGACGGCACATTTTTAAAGTTATTTCAAATGTCTTCGTCCTTCGGGACAAAATGCAAAAGGTTTATTCAACGTTCTTGATGGGTTATCCCTGCAGGTTTAGTGATCAAGGCATTCATCCGAAATGGCTTAAACAAAATTCTTCGTGCAGTCTTGGGCCTGGGAGCTATGATATAAATAAACAGACTAACAATAAAAATGGAAATGTCTATGAGTCAAACTGGAAGCGACAGTATTTTCTCGAAAGGGAGTGTGCTATACCCAGCTTATTATGCAGAGAACAACGTGCTGACCGAGAATCGAACGTGAGTTTTCGGGAGATAAAATTCGTATGCGAGGCTAATTAGCCTTTTTATAAAATGTGCATGTTTGTTAGTATCTTGACAAATGTTAGGTGCACGGCGCACTAAGTCTTACTCTCAGGATAAAGAGTCCTTGAACCTGGGACGTAGGAATGCTATTGAGAATTATGAATGAACATATTCACTGTCTACTCTAAACAGCATACCCACCTTATGAGCGCAATCCCCTTTTACACTAGTATTTCCGCTTTTTTCAACAAGCGACTAACCATTTGTTACCATCGTGGAAAGAGGGTCCGGTCCATAGAGACAGCGACCTCCAGTACGTTTCTTCGGCCAATCACGCACAATGGAACCTACTGGTAGGTTCAATTAAACCCAATAATGGGTGATGTATAGAAGTAGAAAACGATAGCTTTTGTTAGTATATACGTGGGTTTATAATTGAATGAGCATGCTAAGTTGAGCGTGGGCTATTCGGCAGGCGAACATACACGTATGGCTGTACGCAGGAGCGTAAGATGGGGCACGGATTATGCGTTAAATTGGTCATTCTGACGAATTTCGAACGCAACCACCGCCGTGGCACTCACGATTTATATTGTAAGTGCCACGACGGTGTTCTTACAGAGAGTTACAGGCTTCGTAGGTTTGCTGTACTTGAGCTAATGCACATGTGCCTCAGCCCAAGTCTGCTGCACTAACTTTGTAGTTTCGAAGAATGCCCTCTGAGTGAGCTAGTAAATTCAGAAGTGAGCAGGGATCTGCACGGATAGTTAGGAGGTCCTCAGAATTATGGACGCTACTTTTAGGTCACCTCTCTGTCAGGGGTGCTGTAGGGAGGAAAAGAATTCAGTTCTTGAAGCCGTTCGAGGTACAGTTTTGCACTCAACCCACGAACCGCTTTTGTTGCGCACCTCCGGACAGCTTTCAAGATGAGCTTTTCCTTCTGAAAGTGAGAAGACCAAACAGGAGTCTCTTTCTTGAGGTCAGGACGAATGAAACAGTAGTACAGGTTATTGAAACGTGATCGCTCGAATTTCCCAGACAAAGGCGCCAGTACATTATTAGCTTTCTTGGTACATGCCTCAGTACTGGAGGAACTCGAGGGGTTGTACGCCACAACAGTGCCAAGATCTTTTTTTACGTCCGTGACTTGGAACAGTATTCCGCTGAAGGAGTAAAGGAAACTGTGATTATGTATTACGTGCATAACTTTGCACTTAGTGGTATAGAACCCGATGTAGCTTTATCTAGACCAGTTGTAAAGAGTGCTAACATAAGCCTGTAGGGCGCCGGTGTCAAGCCATGAAGTAAGATACGCCAGACGGTACTTTAGATGGTAAATCGTTGAAGACTCCGCTGAGGCTGAGTCAGACAGAGGATACAAATAAACCCACCTGTGCATGATAGGAACGGTCTAACAAATAAGATTAGGATCAACAGAGAAGGTTACCATTGACACCGCAACGGCAAAGTTTGTCAAACAGCACGGAATGATTTACTCGGCCGAAATCCTTGGCAAAGTTGAGGCAAATGGCATCAACACCCTCTCATCTGTCAGCAGCATAAGTCCACTGGTCTACAGTTGGCACCAAATTACTAGTTTATGAGCGGCCGCGGAGGAAACCGCGTTGATCGCCGTAAAAGAAGGCTTGTGATAAAAAGTATCTAGATAGTGAATCGTGAACTGGCGCTTCGAAGACCTTGGACACACATGATAGGAGAGCTATCGGGCGACATTTGCAGGGCTGGTTGCGCTGTCCCCCCTCGAAGATGAGAGCGATATTCTCTGGCTTCCAGAATAGTCAAGCAGCTTGTGCTAGGCAGTCAGCTCGCAACTTCTCGCGTTCTTCTTTGGAATGATCAAGATAGAAGATTACGTCTCCTGGGATTCAATGGCTCCGGTGGCAAAAACGTTATAATAAATATGCAGCTTTCTTGGGAGCAGTCAAGGTAATTTTCAGGAGCCGTGGTAAGGAATCAGCTTGGGCTAGGTTAGTGGTCTACAGAACGTTCTACAGAATCACATCTTCTAGCTTTAGTGCAGACGCAAGAAGTTTCCACAGATTAATACTGTCTGCGGTGTTGCCCCCACATATATCAGACACATTTCTGATAATTGTGTTGCAGGAGCGGCCAAAAGCGACTGAATTTTTGTGGTTTGATTTCTTCTTTGTCGCTCAATTTAAGGCATTTTAGGATTAACTGATGCCCTGCCGAGAGGGTGCAGTTTAAGAGCTGCTTGGGGAACCTCTCAGTTTCCGCAGCAGCCTCGGTTTGTTTACATGCGGTGAGTCGGGTTTCCTTGCAAGACGGATGGTGGAGGTAGAACATCAAGGCTCAATTTGCATTTGAGCACACAGCAATCCAAAGCCTGCGGTCGTTTTCATCTTGTACCTAAAAAGACGACTCAAGGCACTCTGGAAGGTTCTGTACTACAACGGAGTCTGACCGGGCAGCAGAATATCTAATTTTTCCGACAGACATGCCAGTCCCTGTTGAAAGTGTAGAGTCCTAGAAAATGGCCACCATTGACACATGTGATCTTTTTTAACTACCTAGTTTGCGTTCAGATGAGATGGTGCTCGTTGGCGCTAGCAGAGGCGTTATGAAGCGTGCCGTTATTACATGCCGGCTTGCCATCTGCGGCTGTGGTGCTTATCTGGATAGCAAATAGCTTACCGGAAGGATAACAGCTACCTCAGTTAGGTTGAATGCAGTCCAAATTGGCTGCACTGAGTGCGTAGTATAGCCCTAGGATGACACCAAGGCAGGAAATATGAAGCCGTGCGCCGCAGTCAAAGCATTGTATCGCATGGTCCTTTACGCATACAAACTTAGTATGTGAGCTGCAAGTGGACCGTCTGGCCATTCTGAAAGAAAAGCAAGTAGCTGCAACCAGGAAATAGAAAACAAGCTTTGGTAGTACCAAAATGATAAATTACACAACACTAACAGTGCACTATACAGTTGCAAAAGAGAGTATAAAGTTGCAGTGATAGGCACGGAAAAATAGCTCACGTCTATAGCTAACTATTAGACTTTTACAGAAACAACAAAACAGAACAACACTTGTTTTCAAACGCAAATCGCGTACGTGTTGCACAGATTAACAGCAACGCAATACAACGCACGCTAGAATCCGCCATTCTTACCAGTGTTTCCCCCGATTACTAAACTGCTGTCTACTCTGATCGCACTTGCATTCCCCTACCCAACCTGCAACCCTAAAACCCAACCCAACTGTTTAACTGGGGTCATTCTCAATATGCAATTTAAGTGAAAACAATGCGTATATAACAGAAAAGCAACATATATAAAGGGTAATTCTCACAAAGCATGTACAAGGTGTGAGACTTCAATGCGCAGTTCAAGAGCAATCGTTTTGCCGACATCCACAACTGAATCATTTTCCTGCAGACTAAGTAATGCCATCAAGTTACCGGAGGCAAACTGGGCTGATTTTCTCACTGTGTCGTGCGCACGCTCCTTGAACACACCGTTAGTCCCGTGCACAAAGTAACCACCTTTGGCAGTACTCTTTGAAGATGATGCCACCGGGGATCTGGTGTAGGCCTTCTACCCATGTGCACCTCCGCGTTGCGTAAAAAATGGAAGATAAACACACCAAGAACACAGTCAGTGGGAAATTCCGCGTAAGAATGGTCAAATTAAGGACAGTACGCCGGTGAATTTTGATTGGCTGCATGTCGCTACCTACGCACGGCTGCTGCTCGATGTTGCGGAGGGGACATCAATTTGCTGGAATCTTACCTTGCAGGGTCCGGTGATGCAGGGCGAAGAGGACTGATTGATATGTGGTTCCTTGTCGTTTGGATGTATCTGTTGGGCCATATGCCGTACTTGTGATAAGAATCAAATGCCGCACTCATTCGCAAACTGGTAATTTTGTCTACGCGGACGGCTTCTGATCGGTAAGTACACCGGTTGATGGCAGACACAGATGCTTCCATCATCAACGTGAATTACGACTGTGCGTTCGTCCTTTTCGGGACGTGATTTCTCGAGGACTAATATATTGCCGCTGCTCACAAGTGTGTATTCTGTATCTTTGAGAAGTACTTCCGATACTCCCTGTTTATGCCATAGTAAAGAAACCTGGTGCGTATCGGCTGCGTTTGGTAGAGTACTGTGATACTTAAAGAATTCGATTTGGCGTTCAAACGCTTATGTTGCTGTACGCTAATCTGTTCAACCGTAGTTGACGTGGACCATCTTAATGTTCAATTCAGCAAGTCGAAACTGTGTCAAAGTCGACGTACATACAAGAATTTAATAAAAATTGCCATCGAAGAAGAGTGTCAATCGTTGGAAACAACATTACGTGTTGACGGTGGACTCCAACGGTTGGTTTGAAAGTGGCATCCTTAGGACAGTATCGAAGAAGAGTAGGCGTTTTTCCATTATTTTGGTTTATCTTTGAAAGACGTTGTTTACAGTGACACAGGTGCTAGCAGTTAATCAACCGCAGGAGAATGTGGGACAATGTCCAGTGTGGTAGAAGGTTTAAAAGAATGGATAACATAATATGAGATTCCCAGGAGAGCAGCTGCTGCGGATAATCAATCCATTGACGATGTTTGTACCAGCTGGCGTTCGTTCTTTGTTGAGTACACACCGTGATTGCCCTTCGAAATTAACATCTGAGGGTCGTTTGCTCACTTCGGTTTGCAAATTGCTTTGTTATGCTTGCCATATGATACACCACTTATGAATGTTAATGAAGCAGCCATCCATCTGCGAATTGATGGTGTTAGACCTTTTAAGTCGTCAAAGTTGTAGCTATTACCTGTACTTTGTAGAGTATTTAGACTAGTAAAAACCACCCCTTCCCTGGTTGGCGTTTAATCTGGTCGCAGCAAATCTTGGAATGTGAACGATTATTTGGTTGACTTTTTCGCTGAACTGTCTAATCTGACATTGCACGGCGTTACTATCGGTAAACTTGATTATCAGCAGCATTATTTGCTACTCGCCAGCTAGAGCTCTTATAAAATGAAAGCCACAGCACAATGGACAAGCCTGCTGTGACCGCTGTAGGCGAAAAGGTGTTTTAATCGACTACAGGGTTAATTATCCTCTAGCGGATCACCTCAGTCGTACAGACAAATCTATTCGGTGTACCAGGAAGCACAAGCAATCTCCATTGGAAGCCCTATCATTAGACATAATACACCATTCTCCTCACGAATACGTGCACTCTGTTCACCTTGATGTAGTGAGAAAGCTGATGTTCTTGTGGCTGTAATTCCCTCATAACAAAGACATGAGTTGGAAGATGAACACCGTTGAAAACGTAAAGTTACGCATAACCGCCTTCTCCCGTCTTAAAGATAACTTCCCAGGAGTGTGTTGAGGATGGTCGGAGTTCAAAAATTTGGAAGCTCGTGGGCCCAGGCAGTTTCTTCTGTATATCGAACCGTGGGTGTTGAATGGAAACATACCTCGAAAGAATTGCTCCAACTTTCTGGACTTATCTATTGGGATTTATGCCCTCTACAATCCCGTTTTCTGCCAATCTTTACTCGAGTACGGAAATTGGTGCCTGCGTCAGTTCGCTCACAATTTCTCCCATATACTTGGGGCAGGGGAAATGACATACGATGTGTATTCACCCGTACTTTTGGCAAACGACACCGGACATCACGGCGAACTTGGCAGGCTTCTGGCTTTCCATTCCGACTTGTACATTTACCACGTCAAACGTGTGCTACATTCCCCATGTGATCCTAGGGCCCAGTTGTGCTGCATGTGGAAAGTGGAGCACACTATGGTCAAGGCGACTGAAACTGATCGGTTGCTGCACGCTGAAGGCTACAACAACGGAAGCAGAAGACAGAGGTTGCCTCTCAACAGTTCATTTTTTTTTAAGTACCAGTCCTAGTAGTGTAATCGTTGCATACAACCTGCCCCACCTTATTGCGGACATTAACATTGTTGACCCAAACCAGGCTATTTTGTATACTGAACGTTTCGGAGCAAATTCTGATTTCTGGGTGCGTGGCATCGCATGGTATTTGTTGTACATTGCAGGCTAAATCAGAAGTGAGATCATTGACTAGTGAATGGAAAGTTTTGGACACCTTCCAAACATAAACTCTGGCATAGAAGGATAAACCAAAAACTAGAGTATGAATCAAATGAGAACGGAATATGCAACGTGGAAGAATTCGAATAGTTATGCGCAAATGCCAATTCATATTGTGATTAATAAGGAGAACAAATTGGGTCAACCATAGCCGAACGTATCCTACTAGTTTACTTTAACCACTCTGCACAATACTTGATGTTCTTTCATGTATATCTGACGGTTGTTTGTCTTTGTTCGCGTGTTTTCCATAACCGGACGTCTTGCTCTTCCGATTGAGGAGAATAAGCAAAATTTTAACATATCTAAACACATATCTTTCTTCTGTTCTGGTATCTTAGAAGTGATTGGTTTCAGTGGCTAAATAAATGGACAGTACATTGAATTAAACTTGCAAATAAACCGGCCGTTTGCCATTGGTATACTTAATGAATCTCGAAAGAACGCTGGGAGAGGAATATTATACTGCTTTCTCCGAAGAAGAACTTGGTGCGTTCTGCTCACGTATAAACTTGTAACCAATCTTATAAAAGAATGGGAATGAGGTCCAGAGATATAAACAAGTTAACACGTAAATAGTAAGCTGCAAATCGGCTTAGTAGATACATATCGTCCAGTAAGTAGTAGTAAAGTATGTTGAACGAACTAATCACGTTTCACACATGACCACATTTTGTAAAAATGTGCCTCAGGTCAAACCAGATGGTCCACTGATTGTTATGATATTTAGCTGAGTTGGTTCATTCAAATTGCACCGTCCATCGAACAAAGTCGAGTCAACCCAATACCATCGATAATACAAATCTTACCAGTATTGTCAGTTTGTAAATTCTCTGGCTGTATTTAAGGATTAATTCCATCTAATCAAGAGGTTATACTCTCCATCAAAATTTCATCTACCTTTAAAAGAGCTGGGAAATTGAGACGACCCCACGACGCGAGCCATTAGGCTCGTTTTCCGCTCGCATCAAATTTATCTTTACATGTGCCAGGTTTATTCCTTGGTTTCAACTGTGGTCGTGATGTACTTGCATGGGGGGTAATAGGTTTCTTAGTTGCATTGGGTTCACTGCCACTGGCAACTTTGTGAACATGTAGCACTGTAATGCACCAATTGATCAGCATCCTAGTAAGTTGTGTGAATGACTGTAAAAATTAATTCGATAAGTGTCCTTTAGGGTCATGCACACACCTGCCTATCGTCCACCTCTGTATCAGTGCCTGGTAGTAAACATTTCATAATTGTAACATTACCAAGAATCGAAGACTGTTCAGAGTGGGGAGGTTAATGATGACTGCCAAATGGAGAACAATCTTATGGGTACATGTACATACATTTTCGACGGCGTTCTTCACTGCATATGTGTCTGATTATCAACTTCGTTATTTTTGTTCAACAATGCTTAGTGAATCCTGCAACTGTGCACAAAGCTACACAGGCTGCAGTGCGTACCTGACAAGGTTCACAAAAATTTGATCGGGAGGTATAAAAGACAATATGTTTTACCCCTTATTTCTCCTCTAATGTAGCAGACCAACAGTATGATTTCATCAGCTTCCGGATTTGTATCAAGACTGACTGAACGTACCTTCAAGAACTTTTTCCGATAGTGAGTTAAATCGTAACCTGCATCTTGCTCCTCGGAGGGTTGGTAAACAATAACTTGACACAGACAGCTTGTATAGTGAGCACAAGAAGTTGTAAAGTAACCCCCCTACTACTCTTTGGTAATGTGAAATGCTGTTCAGCAGGTTGGATGGAATTGGATGCACCGACCTGACACAAACGTCCTAGTCACTGGGCTACTTAGTACAGTGTGCAAACGAGACGACCGGATAACCTGATTAATATTTAGCACAAAAGTACTCCAGCCTTTAAGTATGATGACTCAGTTATGCTTAATGTGAGACTGATGAAATACACATGTTGAGAGTTGTTGAAATTCGTCTGGTACGTTTCTCGTTGTTGGCTGTCTGCAATGCCGAACGTTGAACTCTTTGAAGCCTGTTTGTTTTCCTTTTAGAAAGTAGATCTTACAGTTGCCTTTACTCTGTCTTCTACTGTGTACAGTGAACAATCCCGATGTGTATTTTTTATATCGTGATTTCACGTACACAATGATTGTTTTTTTTTTCTTTCACATAACTAACATTGCCTAACTACTATGATTTTTGATGAGTAGTCGGGGATTTGGTTTATTTTCAAGTTGACCATCACTATGATTTTCTTGTTCGCTTTTGGCTGACACGCTCTCATCTTCACCTGCACCCGACTGCTCTAGTGGACTTATTTCCCGTTGATTAGTGGCCACTTGTAAACTCGTTTTTGGTTGCTCCATTTTAAACGGCTTTGCCTGCTGGATAATTTGACTATCCGGTTAATTCACATTCAAAGTGAGAGAGAGAGAGAGACATGGCACCTTCTTTGTAGTCTCACCAACAGTACGGTATAAGTCCCAATTATTTTAATAGCTTTTCCTGACGTTTTTTATTTGGAACTGTGTCCTATTAACCAGGACGTTTGAGTCAGCGTTATTGGAGTTGTTGAGTACGTGTTATTCAGTAGGTTATTTCAAATCGCCAACAACGATTTAACATGTGGCCTGAGTTCATATCCAGGTAGCCTCAATGATATTATGAATTAAAACGAAAGAAAACCCCCAATCTCATGCTTCTTTTCGAAACAATCCGATTGGAAAACCGATCCCAGCGTGAAAGGCGGGATCGACGTATGAGTGACGTTCAACTTGAAATCTGTAAAACGCAATTAATGATGTTAATTTTGGAAACTCGAGGCTGCTTTTACATTAGTTACACACTTGACACCTAAACCTATATGTTTTAGTTCGTACGTCTTGCTTCGTAATCCAGGTATTTCAAATTTGAAATCAATATTTTCTTTGTACTGACACGTCTCTTTCCGTATATTCACTATTACCAGACCCGATCCCTTGGCCCCGGCAAGTACAATGTTAACATGGATCATTCCAGAAGGAAATCTTTTACAGACAGAGGTCCCATTAACACACTGGCAAAACGATTCAGCGAATCAAGGAGTGTAGGTAGATGACTGATTACCTTCGGTTTTTATTACATTCTGTCCTACAGACTAACTGCACACCAGGAGTGGGAACCTACGGATTGGGAGGTGATCCTTATGCTTACAAAGAAGCCATGGAAGCAATTAAGAAGACAGCATCAACCATTGGATTACTTTCTTCGAACACCGGTGCACATCGGAGTCTTCCAGAATCGGTGTGTTTGCCATAACCATATCTATTTGTTCGTTTAATTTGATCTTTAATTTGTTCGGAAACAGAGTGGTCATATTGGTCCAGGCACCTATGAGACCGGACAATTTTTAGAGACCTATCTCAATAAGGTGACCAGTTTGCGTGGTCCCTACGACTTGACCACAGGACCAAGAAGCAAACCGATAGTGAGTTTTGTTGCAGTTTTGAGTCTTGAGTTTCATCGTCAATGTTTTTCCAGTTGATAGAGCACTTTTATGGCAACTGATAAATTGTTTGAGGTTGGGAAAGTCCCTGTTCAGATTTTTAAAAATGAAAACCCATACCAGGCAACAAACTATCGATTGCTTTAAAAACTCTAGCTATAAAACGTTGCAGACAACACTTTTTGTTTCTTACTAACCGCAATAATTGCACGTCATAATGAAAAAAAATGTGTTCCATACTTGTCTAACCATGATGATTTGACAAGATAAGTGGGAACAGCGATTTCGACAAAAAAGCATTACCACATCAGGTAAATTATTTCCACATGACTCATAAAAGCGATGTATACATCATGGGAACATGTAAGGTGAGAGGCCAACGTGTGATATGATGTGAATATCGCTTTGCTAGGTTGATGATGCAAAAGTGAAGAAACAGCCATATTGATTTCGAAAAAAAGACAGCTAATGGCAATGGGTAACTTCTACTCAAATCATGCCATGAAATACAGTCTCCAAAGATCCCAAACCAGCCAGTGTTTTGTCATTTAAATGAAAGCCATTGAGCATACGGTAGATGGTCAAATTATTTTGGAGGCTAGATGTGCTAAAATTAGTTTTCTGATAGGTTTACTTACACGTGCAAACGTCGATATAGTAAAATTACCGTCAGTTTCATATACGCTAGCCCGGCATTGTAGGTTGCCATTGATGCCCAACACAACGATCAGTTCTTTGAAGTAGAATCGCCGCATGTACCTGAAATCTCCACAAAGATCAAACAAGGAACAATGCAGGACTGCCCCTGAGTGAATTTATGGGTCAATTTTCATCAAACATGGAAACATCCAGAGTCATGTGTAATGAGTAGAGAAGTACTTCCCACATACATCTGACCGGAATTCAGAAGTGTCATCTCTTACTCACTAGGTGATACAGGCATAACCGCCAAAAAAGATTAGGTGCGTTTTGTCAAATTACCAGTGATCACTCAACAGTGATGGCTTTGAGATGTGTTCCAGGTGACAGGTGACTGAACTGAGTATTGTGGAATGGGGAGTAAACTGTCAGTTCCATTGCCAACGTACTAGACGGATTTTTGCCACCACCGATTATGAATATAGAAGTCTCATCGGGTACATACTGCAGTCTGTGGGTTCACATAGAGAAGTTCAATGAACATCGTGAAACCAAACAACGAAATCGACATCCACGGTTGGCAGCATCCGATTCAGATTAGCCTGTCACAGTAACCGAAGCCAAGGAACGCCTGCGTCTAACCATCACCGCAAATGGCTTGCGCTGTACCGCTTGCGGTTCCATCGACACACCACCTATCCAGTGCAAACCCGGATGAATAAGACCGGTAGGTGTGTGAATGAGGCCTTTGTGTCCAGAAAGCCAACGCTGGATAGCAAATTGATTGGCTAGGATGAAAAGAAAACCCTTATCTCTCGGAGAATAAACAGACAGGGAGACTGCAATGACAAGATCTAGACTGGTCGCGCTGTTCACCACCACCGCTAAAAACAATGCTATCGTTAGCTGCCAACTCTTACATCATTTGTGAACTTCCGTGTAAGTGCCGGGCCACTTACCTAGGCAGAACGGAACGTTAGTTACACAATCGGGTCAACGAACGTATCCCAGTCTACAAGACGTTCATGTATACCACAATGTCAGATCCAAGTCAGAAGTCAAAAGGAACCGGCGTCATCGATCGCTCGACACTTGTTGACATTTCGAGCGCAAATGAACTTCAAGAAGGCCTGTCGGATATGTTACGCAATGAAAAATCGAAAGCTTCTCCGGTTTGTGGAGACGACAGCGACTGACAAATGGAAGCCACCTCTCTGTTCATCAGCACCAGCTTGCCTTGGTAACTGGTTTACATTGGTGTGTTTTTGTGTGGATGTTGATTTTGTCGTTTGGCTTCACGATATCCATTGAACTTTGCCGTATGAACCCGCGGACTGCAATCTGCACCTGGGGGGATTCAGCGAAATATGCTCGAGAGATACACTATGCAAAAAGTGTTCTTGGCTTCTCTGTCCAAATTTGTTGTGTGGATAAATCTTACTATTTTGAGGTCACCGATTATTTTGCATATGCACTGGAACATCAACTTTCAACAATATATGGACTACACTTTATGAGAATGACAACTTCCGACAAGAATGGATTAGGTGAGTTGTCCGACCCACTGCTCTGAGGTAAATGCGGTCGAGGAACCCTGATACATGCTTGCTTGACAACTGTACAGTGATTTAAGGAGCTTTTGCTCTATGACAGAAAGAATTGACTAGGGCTTAACCTATCCGAATTTGCCCATTAGCAACATGCCGAAACGCTGCCTCGAAATTCACATATGTATTGAAAGAAATACACTCTATCAGCGACTTCTGGCAGATGGCATGTACTATTGACCCTTTCGTGATTATTCTCACTAACCCCCTACTTATTCTATCATGAATAAACGGGATGAAGAAATTGGGGTGGAATTCGGATGGATTATTCGGACGATTCATCTGAAGGCAAGTACAATTGTGCAGAATGGTTAAATATTTGATCAGCTAAGTGAGCGGGGTTATCATAGTGAAACTAGGTTACCGGTTGATCGGTCTGTTATTTCATGCTCGTCCACAAGATGAGTCGCGCAGGCTAGCCGTCGATCCGATCGAGACAAGGCTAAGACAAGCGCAATTCCTGAACATACTGCCCTTGATAACGTAATACTGAGTCGAGCTGTCAGATTTCGATAGCTTTGGCATCACACAGGGCGGTAATCGAATGACTTTTGGTAGAGTGCCTGACACACGACAGACTACCCAAAAAGCTTCGATCAGTGTTCACCAGATGTTTTCTTTCGATCGGCTGAACTACGAACAGGCAAGAGAAAATTCTTTTAAGCCTTATATCATCCGCACTTGATTGCATCTTTCGCATTCAGACAAGTCGCTAGGCTAGAACACTTTGTAAGGAAACACTATACTTTCTCCGGTTCAAGATGTCTCGATATTAATTTCGCGTGTTTCGATTTTCATCTAACATGTACCAGTTAGTTGGGTCCAGGTTACTTAACCCTGTTTTCTCCTTGCTACTGGTGGGACTGCGTCCTTTCACTTTGTAGGAGCTAGCGACTGCTAGCCTGTTCATGAGCACACTGACCGTGCACCCCCTGTTCTTCACCGAAACCCAACTAACTCTCTCGGCATATCTTTACTTGAGAACAGGACACACGAAAGTGATATCGAGACGCCTTAACCTGGGAAAGGTATAGACTCGGGTTCTGTTTTGATCAGAGTGCATATCCTCGTCCGGACCGGAAGTTACACTTTGGCCCTCATGTTTGTCGGACCAGCACTTCTGCTCATTACTCTTCTCAAATTACTCAGCCACCCGATTGATATCCACGTTAGGTTGTGGTTAGACTTTTGACTGCTATTAGTTGGTCATGCCTATAGTTGTGTTACTGGTTTCGTGGTTAAGCACGCTAATCTCACAAACACAAAGCTCGGAGGGCAAATTCCGATAAGCATTACGAGATGCGATGATGATAAGCGCCATAGGAAAGAAAGTCTAATCTAATGCTTCTTTACTATGTGGGTCAATGGAACGACTTACTTGAATACGAAGACTGCGGTCAAGTTTGGGTGGTGATCAAGTTGAAACGATGCAAACTCTCGAAATTTAGTCAATATTACTTCATTCTGCTTACACGTGCTTATAGTCTGGCTTACACAAATTTGGATAAAAGTATGACATTGTGCGTGTAGATATAGAGCACGTTGTAACTCGTTGTTCACCTGCATACCCATGCAACCCGATCGCATTGAGACAGATGCATCTCTCCTACCTTAATTTTCCGTGCGTTTTTGGTCTCATCCAAACGGTTCGACTGGCATTCGAGCGGCAGTAGATGTATCTATTCACAGCGTTACTTCTTGAATACTACTGTTAGTCGTCTGAGCGTCACTGTGAGTATAAAAAGCTACAAGATAAGTCATCCACAAGTAAGGTCTGCAGAATATCCGCAGAGTGTGCAAAAGCCTCACTATTCCGGATACATTGAGAGCAAAGATGAAAAAGTTGGACAGTGTGGACAACTCAAATGCCAGAGCTGTTATGCAGAATACCGATGGCCCTACACATTTAGACAATGCCGAAACATGACCTTCGAATTCTTCACCATAGGTAAGTAAAAGTTTTGAAATTTTCCAGGTGATCTGATCTTCTCTTCCTATTATTGCATTCCTCGAAGAATGAGGTCAACGTCATGGAGAGGGGCCTGCTCTGGTTGACCGGTTATTATTTAGGGTTGTTACTATTGTGTTCAACTTTGGACTCAGTTTTCACAATTGGATGCATACCTTCTCATTGTGTAGCGTGAAACAAGCCATAAACCCGAATTGTGTTATTGAAATTTTGTTTTCCATAGGTAAGAAAATCCACCTTTTTCCATTAAACTCCGAAATGGCTATATAGATGAGTACATTTCTTTATTCGAATAAATAGTTGCTTAATTTATTACATAAAAGGTAATATATTTCAACTCTGCTTTTATAGTCAGTTTGCAGTTTTGTACATCCTTAGGCGTAAAATGATCTAACTTCTGCAAAGTCATAGTTCTGGGGTAAAATATTTTGACCACCTCTCAACAGAGCGTGAACGTGTATCGGTCAGTCGCTTATAAAATCACCAGTCGCAGGTTAGTATGTTGTGGGTATGATGGTGATAACCGAAATGCATGAATATTGCTAAGTTGCAAGTACAACTGGACAATAATAGTTTAGGGGGTTCATACTACTAACTAATTTTCTAAGTAGCATCGTAGTATAAACGCAACATTTCCTTGCAGCTCTCAGAATATCCGGAGCCGGGTGCATACAACGTCCAGTCTTTCTTGGACATATGGGCCAGTCCAGACAAAAAGCATGCTGGGAAGTTCCAAAGAATCCATGAAACGATGAGCCTGAAAAACGCCAAACAGATCATCAACTGCTCGAAACAGCCTACCTTGGTGCACGAAGTAAGCCACCTTCTTTGGACGCTGTCAAAGCACTGAATTGCCAAGTATATCACAAAAATCCGCCCAAATAAACCTTTCAGTTCGAAAGCTCAGTGGCCGTCAGCCGGAGCTTTACCGATCGATAGCTTTAGGTCCTCGAATGGCTGAAGAATTTTCTCAAAATTCCATCGGTTTTTCACTCGCAATTTCTGTATGTGAAAAACTAGGGTATATTGTAGCTCCCTGACCCCTACGAAAAGTTTTTCGATAATAACAACCCACAAACATTTGAGAAAGTTCTTACCCCGTATGAGTGGTTAACTATGTAAAAACTTGTGTACGTTGCAGTGTCACATAATGTTGTGTAGACTGTTTTTAACGCACAATGATTACCGATAACTTAAAAAAATAACGAGTGTACACAATATATGCAGTTTAGTACTCAACTGTTTATGAAATTCTAACTACAACTACAAACAACCGAAACTATGATGAGACGATTGTAAGTGCCCACTAAGTATTTGCTTACGTGCAACAATCCTCTGTTCAATTTCACAATAGGAATGCAGACTGTTTGATAGTCATTGAGATGTCTCATCCTGGTAAACTGACCTTTTGCTGAGCACCCAAATATGTTGGTGAGTGACATTTGGAAAAATCAGTGCATAGTGCAATCTTCTAATCACAAATCTGTTAGGTTGTATATAACCAACAAGTGAATCAAGTGTAAAATCCAATTTTAATTTACGTGATCCTGTTCGGCTGTTAAAACTCACACCACAAATTTCCGATATCAAATGTGACATGCAATTCAAATGGCTCGCAACTATGACCTGTACCAATGAGCAAATCTTTAAGCAACAGTACAGTGACTGAACTGCATGCTTTGATGACCATACGAACTATTGATTTATCTTATCCAACAGGAAACTAATCACATTGGTGTGTTACTTCTCCAATTTGCACATGTCAATGAAACGGTGTTCATAGATTGCTCTCCCCTCTTTCTGTTTACTCAAACTCAAGTTGACTCAGAAGTGTTCTGAGTCATCGCATGTTTTGCTAGTCACTTAAAAACGAACCAGGATGTAATATTCTTAACACATTTCGGGGCAATTTAAAGAATGCATTAAAGACGGTTCAATCTGTACGATCGCGGAATCCAGTGTAACGCTTTTGTTTGTGGACTTCACTTCACTGCTGTCGCGTGTGCCCTATCATTGTCGGCGGAACGGTATTTCCAAGCCGAATAACACAAAACGATTTTCGTAAAGTATTGGGACTAAGTGCCAAATGAGGATAGCACGTGGTTTAATACCAGATGGTAATGACGGTTTTCTGTCTGCACTTGTCACACCCTGATATTCTGTTTGCGAGACTAAGGCGATGTTTCGTGATTGGTGTTAATCAACAGTCATTCCCCTCCTTAGAAAGTGTGCCATAAAATCACATGCTTGACACAGAGTTACTGATCTAGTCTTCATTGCAGTCTAGTTGCTCAGAGATCCTACAATGTGGTGGACTGTGAGACAGAGGGGACCGCATATGAGAACGGGCAAGTTCATGACCTGGTTGTAGATGCATCTATTTTGCATTTATCTCACGACAAACACTGAAGCATCAGTATTCCGATTATTAGCTAACGGTCTCGATGTTTATAGGTCTGCAGAAGACTGCTTTTGATTCGGCTGCTTGACGTACTTCCTGTGGTTGTCTACATTACAAAGAAGCTTCATTCATGTACGTCAGCTTGTCAGGGTCAGTGACTGGAGACGTTAGGTGAAATGTCAGTTAATCGGGCCTAGTAGAGTGAATGTCTTCGTTGTTTGGTCGAGTTGTCTGTGTAGTAAATGCGCTGAATTATACGAGGCTGTAAAAACTGTAAGGTAGCTGTTTTGCTGATGACGTCTCATGTTCACATATGGCTCAGTTATTTGTTTGCAAGGCGTGGACAAATTTGTGTTGAAAGTGTGAATATAGACGTAGCCATTTTTTGTAGTTTGATCCGTGGAACGACGAAAGTATTGTTCTCATTGATGTTGACGTCGATGATGATGATGAGCAGCTAACTCCAGCGTCCTCCTCTTCGGGTGACGTTCTACAGGGGTGTCCTGTCTTCCTAGTTACCCCTTACCAACACGATGGATTTCAGTTTGGAGGGTGCACTCGTAGGCTTCGTGGATCTCGGAATAGAGTTTCTGTCAGATAACCGTCAATGAACTAACAAACTACATCCTTCTACTTATTTCTTCTGTGTGGAGCAGGTAAAACAAACTAAACCGGTTAAATTTTATGACTAGTCTGTAAGTTACACATTTTGCACGCTGAAGTCTTAGGATCTCTTCACCTACCTGGATAGTGTCATTTTATCGGCTTGCAACAGTGCTGAGGCGATGCGTATGGAAATAGCGAAAGCATTCAGTGGTTTTACTGATGTTCGCCCTTTATGGAGACGAAAAAAACTGTTCATCACTTAACTGGAACGTTTGTAATGTATCCGTACGTTCGAGTTTTTCTTTAATGTCTACACCTGGCCCTTTCGTGTGAAAGATGCACGTGAGCCCTACTATTCGAACACTGTCGTCCCTGCCAAACTACATCAAGTAACTTCATCGCATGAGGACTGCAACAGTATTTCGCTACACTTTTTAGAAATGGGCGAATTTGTGGTCGATAACCGGGTGATGGAAATGCATAGTCTGTGTTGGCTGAGCCCTGTACTCCGCATACCGACAGATAGTTTGCCGTACCACACCTTATTGACTATGGCTTTTGATGGTTAGTAAAAACGGAAGTAACCAGACGACGACGTGGTTGTAGACTATGTAGGCCCTGATCGCTCTGCTATACAAAGTTGATGGGTGAGGCCTGCTAGGCTGGAGAGTCTGTGACCATCAGCATCGCTGGTTCGAAACACCTGACAGTGTGTCGCAGCCAAACATTGGTCTTTATCCTAATCACAGCTAATCTTGACTTTTCGTAATTACCCTTATTTCTGTTCAGTTTTTCTTCATACGTTCGTATTTATTTACCATCCTGCTGCTTCGCTGACTCCTGTCAGAAGTAACGGAGGTATGGGCCGTAACACCTATGAGTAAAGCGACAAGCTGACGGCGTATGCATTTACATATGTTTCATTTGTAAGGTAAGCCTATACTGAAGTTCATGTCTTCAGATAGATAAATTAACCATTCTCAACTAATCAAAACGGCATTGAATAGCATATCCACTCTTGTTCCCTCGCAGGTTAGCCCAGCAACTTATGACCCCAGTCTACCAAACAAGAAAGCCAAAAGCAGTAACTGTCAGAACGTACCTTTCCTCAGTCAGGCGTCTCGATATGACGGAAGTTTGTTCGCTATACCAAAAGTGGGTTCTCTTCTATTCAGAAACACAACCTGTTAACCTCTGGAGCACAACGTGACTCAAAAAATGCTTGAGTCACAATGTAAATAACGCTTTTAACTATCACTTTGCAGTAAATCATGTATATTCACAAACCCTGTCAACAGAAGGTATTATTCCGGATTATTCACAAGGTTCTCCACTTAGGTATGAAGTCTTGAACACGAGTTGATAAATGTTCCCTTATAAAAAGTGTTAATTTGCATGGTTAAATTTTTATCCCTTGCCATTGTGAAATATGATAAGTCAATATTAATCCGAATAAGCTCACTAGATTTTATGGCCTTCTACGTTTGTCACAACCTCCAGTTACCCTTTGAGATGTGCTTCTGTAATACACCCTCATAATTCCTCTCATGTTTCTGGAGAAAAGGTCTTATCACCTATTATTAATAACCATACATTTTCTAAATCATCAGTTAACGTTTGCATGCAAAATCATTGAAAAATTTCATCAGTCCATTAAAGTTGGATTGTGTGGTACAAGATTTAGCGACCTGAACTTATGGAAAACTTCTCTTGTCTCATGATATTCGTACCAATGTGGTATGTAGACTTCCGTATTATAAGGTTGAGGTGAGTTTTTTTCAACCTTCTATCAAATTTCATTTGAATTTGCCGGTACGCACTATGTGATTTTTGTGTCCTCATGTAACATTTCTAGCCAGTCCCTTTCGAAGTAAGCGTCAGGCTTGAGAGTAGCATCTATGCAAGTTCGCCAGCAATACATGTCCCGAATTGGACTTAAACTGCGGCCACATTCTCATAAAACAACCGTGTTGCCATTGTGTGACTGACTTCACATTAAGCATGGCAGGATTTCAAGAATCTAAATGTTGAGCGGCATTCGCCTGTGATTAATGTTCAGGTTACCCGATGGCTTCTGAAAAAAAGACAGTAACTGCCATGTCAACTCCAGTCGATAACATTAGGATTTTGCCTTTTCATACAATTAAAATACCCGGAAACCATTGAAATTTTCCAGTGATATTTTCATGACAGATAAACAGTAGAGGGTTTAGGTTGGCATAATTTAGACTTACAGGTAAATGTGATTGCATTTACTGGTGATAATTCCGTCGTCACCCGATTATAGTGTAGTCGGAATTCTATTCTGGGTCGAGACAAAAATATGCATTATAACAGTCCCTGAATAGAGTGAAATTGAAATTTAGTGCATCAGTTTGGAAGGATTTGGCTAAGAAGTTTGCGTGAACTAGAAACCTATGATCACTTCCCATCGAATTTTGAATTGTACCAAATAAGCATCATTACAGCTCTACCATTCTAAAGTAATTAAGTAAGTTTCATCCCAATTCACACTTGAGTCCTCCAAACAGGTTTCTTCGTCGAGTGCAACTACTCTATAAATGGTATTTGTTGCTAGGGTTTGCTTTACAGAAACGTTACAACAGCGTCAATTTGCCTACCGTTTCTTTCTGACTGATGATTTTTACTCTCTTTCTTCTTGCCTCGAATATCTCAGTTTAAAGTCGAAAATGAATTCGGTAAATTTTATGAGCGACCCTTTGAAGAGCATATATTCTTTCAAACAGTTTATGATAAAATTTCATCCCGAAAATGCTAACTTTGTGCGTCATTAACATTTTTGTTCGTGCATGGATTTTTTTGTCTCGGGTTGATGGTTTCGGTATTGGTATGTTCGCCAAACTTGGCATTTAGGTTGCAAACGTTTCAATATCAAGCGACGTGACATCATCAAAGCAAAAGTGTTTCAGCGTATAGTTTTGAGCGTGGAGTTTGTTTGTATGGTCGCAGAAATCAATAATATTACCTGATTTTTTGATCAGAAACACAGTCCGAGATGATAAAGTGCAACAGGCAGTTGTGTGCCAACTTATACAATATTTCAGGACCTTCTGTTTGTGTCCACTTCCAGCCGTTCTGATAATTTTCCGTCTGGAATACTCCGTTTCACTCTTACGGTACACTGTGGTTCGAGACACAGTACCTTCCAGTCAAATTTTTAACAGATAGGAGTGAATGAATGAATTAATAGATTGTATCAAGGTCATTTGAATGCTCACAACATCCAAAGGAACGTCAGAATAATCTACAGTTTTGATAGCCGACGATTGTGGAAGAAATGATAGGAACTAACAGTGAATAAATGAAATACAATTTCCCCTTTAAGTGAACAAACCGGCGTTCAAGATCACTTTTCCAAACCAAAGCCTGTTTACTAGTGAAAAACAACTGTTATGTGAAAAGCTTTTTTCCTACAAAATTATTCTAAGGACGTTGAAACTAATAACAGCCTCGAAGAATTTTACAGACACCTCTTCTGATCATCCGAGAAACCTCATTTAATATAATTTGTGTCAGTTTCATCTCCATATGTATGAATAAATAACACGGATTGTGCAAACAATCACCTAGATATTGCTAATTGATTTTTGTTAATTGATGTGGTTTCAAAATGATGATTCAAACCTGTGTAGTTAAGGGACAATTTTTCTGGAACTGTTGCACGAGCAATATTGGCTAGTAAATATTGCCAAACAAACCAGACAGGTCTGATGTATCTTATTTGACCGTTTGATCCATCTAAGTTTGTTGGAGTTGCTGAACAAACTAAGCCAGCCATGAGATAACACTGATCGTAACATGCAAAAATGTTTACTATAGAGACCTATAACTCAACCAGTATTATAAAGCTCCCTTAATTTGTGGGATATTGTCACCGGTTCTGCAAGCTCAGCACGTCATATTTTAACCTTGGTTAAGCTTGCGGACAAATTTTCCTTTGAATTCATGGAATCCAATCCTTTTATGAAAATTTCCGTCCAAGTTTTGTACGGGTACATCGAAATTAATTGGTATTGTCATTATGATCACTATAATTTCTGTGTCAGTTCTATCCATAATTTACAGTAGTTTGAGGGTGAAAAGGTGAACAGAATTTTAGCAGTTCACATATTATTTACTATCATATCCACTAAAAAATAAAATATTTTTACAGTGACTTAGCTTCGCGTAGTTGGTACAAACTAGTGTATCAACGTGTGTTGTGTTGTCTCTACTTACCGATCACTTCAAGCCTTCATCTTTCATTCAACAACTAGAGAGATATCCACAGAAGGATACGCTTCATCTGATTCCGAATGCAATGTGGAATTGGCCAAAATTTGCATGCAGCCAAATCCCATTAAGCTGTCTGATTGTTGGGAAGTGGAGCGTTGATTGTGGCTCAGGTTGACGG
Source organism: Paragonimus westermani (assembly GCA_008508345.1). Lineage (NCBI taxonomy): Eukaryota > Metazoa > Platyhelminthes > Trematoda > Plagiorchiida > Troglotrematidae > Paragonimus > Paragonimus westermani. The sequence continues at coordinate 327,859 of QNGE01000130.1, forward strand.
TTTAGGTGTTCCCCTGTTTGGGCAGCTTACGTTGCAAACGTTTCAGCACCACACGGGGTAAAATCAACAGCGTGCATCGGTTTGAGTGCGGAAGCTAGTGAAAGAAAGCTGACCGTCCAACTTGAATTCTGACTGGTTGTTGGTTGTTCTTACTAGCCCCTTGATTGGTCACTTCTGCCATTTTGAACTTTCAATGTAGGCTTACTAACCACTTCCTGCTGCCAGTGATCTTTGGTCTAAAGTATGACTGGTTCATTTCTCTTTTGACTGGTTTGGTCAGCTCTTCCGTCGTGAAATTCCGGCCAATTGGTTATACATTACACAATCTTGCCCATTGATCCGATCTGTTCAAATTGCTTTGTTCCGTTGTGCAAGTGTTCGCCTTAATGAAAATTGTTGCGGCACTCAATTTAAAGTGTGTACAGTCTGATCCTCGTCGACGAAGACCGACTGAAATTGATCTTACCTTCTGACGGCCATTTCATGTTCATGTATTGGTATAGATAAATTTCATCCGGTTTGGCCGACTCAGCGTCCTTCCCAATCGTTTCTTTTGACGGTATCATAAGGTTTCTCTTATTCGTAGGTTTATGTTGTTCCTTCGGTTTTGACCACATTCTTCGTAATTACCATCGGTTTCTGATGCTGTTTTGATGTATGGCATAACAGTTCGTCTTGTTGACGATTCCGCAGAATGTGGATCTCTTCATCTGCAGCAGACTTTTGTGAAATTTTATTGATATCCACTACAAAGAAATACTTGTTACATGTATTTTTCTTTCTTCCCATTAGGGTTTGCGGTATCGCATTGCTTTCCAGCTCTCCTAAACAGAGCTGGAATGCAACTTGTTTTAGGATAGTCTGGGTGTCCACTGCCAAGTTTGGAGAGATTGTCCGCATGCATGGCCAACTAGTCAAAAGCTCAAGGACGAAAAACTGACCAACCCAGTCAAAGAAAAAAGACGAACCAATTACGTTTCAAATTAAGGTACAACCGCAGTAGGGAATGATCAGTAATAATCCACGCTGAAATTTCACAACTGCAGAAGTGGCCGATCAGGCTCCTGGTGAGAAATTTCAAAACAGCAATTTATCAACCAGACTTCCGGTTAAAAGGCCAAAAGCAACCCGAAGTAACTAACTTTAATTCAGGTTAAACGGTCAACTCAATTTTGTATACAGGAGCAGGCATTCATCAAACTCCGTCACCCTCCACTCTCAAACCGGTTCATATTTTGTACATATGTAGGTATATGTACCGGACAGTGTGTCGACGGAAGCTCTAGTAAAATCATTTCCGATCTATAACAAATGACTGTATATTCAAGTAAAGTCTTAGAGACGGTTTAGTGTTCAAGAAGGTTTGATAAAATTCTGATCGAGTACCATTCAAAGTTTATTGAATCCTTCGATTTCAGGAGGACTTTTGAGCCAACCTCTTTAGAAACGAGGTAGTCAATTCGTGTTTCGCTCTTGTAAGACCTTATCAGTAGTGTATACTCTTGCGACCACCGGACTTTGAACTCCGGTCTACGTTTGCACAAGACAACTTCGATGACCACCACTCCATCCACTTCATACTAGGCGGGATAAAGTGTCGTATCTAACCCCTCGATCACATTCACTTGTAAGTGAATCCTCGTTTGCTCACTCACATTAAGAGGAGGTTTCCTCAGCCAAGTCAAACTCGGAATTCATTGATTTTGTACTTAATGCTGATAAGCAGTTTGAGAATTGGTCGACTGAATAATACACTTGACTGAAATGAATTTTTATCTGTATGAGAAAGCCGTGACCAAACCTGATTGGTGTGCAAGTGATATCAGCTAAGCCCCAGGCCATTACTCACAAATTTTTGCGTATTGCGGAATAAACAGATTATATGACATCAATCTTAGTCTGGTCAGGGTAGTCAGGAGACACACATTACGGTAGTAAATCATTTTCTACTCTCTTTAGTTATGAACGTGTGATTAACACGCAAACAAACACAACCGTTCTTAGATGAACTGGTACGCGTACAAATCCGTATGATTTATAACTGTTACCCAGGTTGACCCATTTTAAACAAGAACCAACGGTTGTCCTTCCAATCACGGATGAAATTAAACTATGCAAATAGTAGTTAGATGAGGTGTTCCTGATTGGACCATATTGAGAAAAAATTGAAGGAGTGATCCGGATGTTCGATTTTACCCACACAATTTTCCTAGTGGCTTCTGAGGTTTAATAAATAACTAGTGTAGCCCTTCTGAATGGTGTTGTTAGGTGTCGTTTAAACGGTTCTGTTGAAAAGTTAGTGTGCTGTAACCAACATAGGTGGCGTAGCGCATGAAATGTATGGCTTTTGTTCTGCAGCTTATATTATCCTACAGGGCGTGAAAAACACACTCTGACAATAGGCTACCACTCGAGTGGGAATCATTACGTTGTTATGCTAACACCTTATCAGAAACTCTTATCAAACGGTGGACCAACTGGACGCTCATAATGAAAGACAACTGTGAACCTGTGCAAGAAAATAACCTAGGTCACTCTTCCATACAAAGATAACGATGTGATAATCAAGTTTATGGAAACGACCAGCTCTGGCCTGAGACGAGCTTGTAGCGAAGATAAACGAACCCAGCTCCCACAAGCCTCTACCCCCGTTCAATGACCTAACTCATATGCAGTGTACCAGTCACTGTATATGTTGACTTTCCTACAGTCCAGAAAACACTGTCATGGCAGAATGGAAGCAACGCTAGAAATGTACATCAAGTTGCCTAGGAGGTGCACTAGAGCAACAAGCCGAGATCCAATTAACGAGCACCAAACGTCACGTCCTTCGTCGCAAACATCTACCGTGCATAAATAACTAAAACGGCGCCTCATCATCCTTTACTATGTTGATAATTTTCCACACCTCTTACACCTCAAAGTATTGTGACGGTTTATTGATCAGCTATAAACGCCCTTCTGTATGTGTCAGAAAGTCTATTCGTATTCACTTGTCATGTGTAGAGTTGTGAATATAAGTGAAGTCCCAAACTGATCTGTAGATATGCCATTTGATTAAAAGTCGTAATTTTGTTTACATGCCAGTCACACGGTTACGACTGATAAGAGTGTGTGGATTTAAGTTAAGTCATGTCTTCTGACTACACCGTTAAAACGGCTGAAAGGAAAACTTCCCCAAAAAAACATTAGGTGGTAGTGATGTTAACAATACTGCTTCAAATGCCAGAAACTTAGGTAATGTATTCATAAAACGAAAAATACGGTTGGGTTTACGAATGCCTGAATGACCGTGACGAAAGACACGGTGTAACTAACTGTTTCATGAGTTCATATTGAACGGCTGTAAAAGTTGATAGAACTGTCAGGTATTTCAGAACGTACTGTAATTACTTTTGGATTGTCTGGGTGTTATCTTCGTCGTTGACCTACTCTCTTAGTTTGTCACATGGAGGAAATATCTAACAATATCTACAATCCGTCTTGTTAAGCCAGATTATGTTTGTCTGGTCGTAGTGAATATAGAACCTGACGGTCATAACAGGAAATCGGAGACCCCAAGAGCATCTTAATTACCACTGTTTCATACCATTTAGGCGCCCAGTACAAACTGCTCGGATATGTCTGAGGTTATCCGGAACGTCTCCCTTGGATGTGATAAATGTAACATTCCACTGATCCGATGGATACCTGGGACTCCGCTTACTCTGGCGGTTGTAACGGACACTCCAATTGGGTTAGCAGCTAGATGCTGGATGATAACATGCATTCCGCGACCAAAACTATTAGTCCACTATATATTTTACAATCATTTCCGCAGCATCTAGTCTTCAAATGTCTGTCACCATTTAACTAACTAGCATCACTGCTAGTCAGCACATGTAAAGCTTTTGAAACAGTTTGTTTCCTTTGGTTTGTTGGGTGGATTGATTAGGATTGGAAGTGGAACGTTCAACATTTATGTTTGAGTCCAATTTCACCAGACAGTCAGTTCTGTGTACACTGCCTAATATGGCGTAGCGTAGTGAATAAGTTTAATCAATTGGCTAGATAGACGTAGCCTTTCGGTTCACCATGCTAGTAGTAAAACAGAGTCATTCGAATGCTTGGAGTCAATTAGAGTGGTAAATTAGAGTCATACATAAGGGCAATGTGTCATTGTGGATGTCAGAATGTTTAGCTGAACTGACTACATACTGCAGTGACACACACGAGATATCGAGTTCTACACAAGTCCATGTAATACAAATTTTAAAAATAAGGCTGCGCCAATGACCTATCTTAGACTGCAGCTTTGACTCACACGTTTGCCTCAACTGAAAGAACGTACATTAGATTAAGTGTGCTGTGACTCTAGGGTGGGCTCATTTACAAGAGTTGCTCACTGTGGTCATCCTCAAATGGATTTTTAACTGCGTATGCTATTTGTGAAATCCACTACCGTTGATCCCGTACAGAAGGAACTACCCTCCTTGCTGCTTCGTTCAACCATGAACCTAGAGTTACTGAGGTGAACGCTTAAAAAACCCATGGTTGAATGTTTTCTATGTTTCGTTGCTTTATACAGTTTTGGATGTTCGTACCTCTGGTTAAGGAGTTCATAGTGTAGTGAGGAGATACGGTCGCACCATACTACTCACACCACTATTCAGTAGCAGCATGGATCGAGATGATCGCGGATCGGGATAATCGCGTGATAAATACGGCAGAGATACGGGATGGATCGTTGGAGGGCAGAATGACATATAATGGCTTTCGCTACACGACGGAACTGATACATGGTGTCTGAAGCGACTGGAGGATCCTCAGAAGAGTATGGTGTGCAAATGAGTGTTTCCGTTTCTAGTCGTGCTCAGACGCCTAAGTAGTGTGTTGGTTTCTCCAATAAAGTAACTTTTGTGTTGTCCGCCTCCTGGATTCACAACAATAGCTGCTCACAATTTTCTAGATTAATTAACGACTGTTCTTGCCATTAACGCAGAACGTGGTTAAGGGAGAGTTCTTCAGTTTTGTGTGCTGTTGATAATTTACCCTGCCTTAGCCCCTATTTTTTTTGCTAACTCATGAAACGATCACGAAGACAGAGAAATTGTGGACGAATTTGCCAAAATCTTAAAGAAACCTTCATAATTCATTTGCCAATAAAGCGGAAGGCTAAAAACCTGATTTTCGTTTCTAGAAAGCGTTTCCAAGGTGAACATCCTTGAGTTGCTCGCATTCAACAGTTCGCTCCTTGTCTGCTTCGTTTTATAGCAAACTGATTGCTTCATTTTCCTACGCAGGTTCCCGTTGGTCCAGGTCGCTATGACATTGAAAGATTCGACGATGCCCGATGTGTGTGGGGTGCTATGTGTGCCTTTGATTCACAAACCGCCGCACGGATGGACTCGAAGGAGTGCACGAAATGGAGGTAAGCGTTTCGCAAACCAGCAAGTTAGACGCATTTTACATACTTTTAACCTGAAACATTGTTCTCCAACTTGGCAAATCAATTGATAAAAGGGTTCCAGTGGGTAGCTCAGTAAATAATACTGAGTAGAAAAATATCTTTCCCGCTACGTTAAGTCCTTTTCGAACCATGACAAAGTGAACCATTTAGAGAGACACTTGTTCTGAAGTGTGTCAGATAGTCCACAGAAATTTAAACGATCTACCTTCGAAAACCGCTAGAAAATGCAGTCAAATTTATTTTCAACTTCAGAGCCGCCCCCACCTAACACTGTCATTCGTCTAGATTGGGACAGTTCATTATAAACGGGTCTGGCCACTCTCTCATTCGTTCAGTCCGTCTTCCCATAATGACAGTGGAAACAAGCCACCCTGTACACGGCTCGCATACTGTTGTAAATTATGGACGTGCATGATATTTTGAATTCCAGAAATGACTGTGTTCACCGCCAAGCAGCAAACAAGTCATTCTATTAAATGAATGGCATTCGGAAATTAAAACACAACTTGTGTTACGTACAAGGTTGCTGACTTTTCCAGTATACAAAATAAGTTGTATAGGAACCACCGCACCAGTTATTGTTATAAAACCTGGATTGAATTAATCACTCTGAAGCTCAGTTTTTGGGAGATATGAAAAACCAGTCTGTATTCGGAACTACCATACCGTCCCTCACAGTACTACATGAATAGTACCTGCCACTGGTGTTGTTCCTGGCTCTCTTTGCACAAAGCCGTTTAAGTGTAGTAGCGTCCACAATGGTCGTGGAATCACGAAGGACGCAGTCACAATGGTAGATTGGATTCCTGTTAGCAGTAAACCTTATGCCGTCCGCTCGGAACGTTCAACTAAGGTCAGGTCTAAACGCAAAATTTCCAACAATATTTTTGTTGTCTGCTTATGCTCCAGCTGACTGTAACCAGACCGGCGTCAAGAACGTTTTTTATCAATATTTGGTTGCTTTACTTCGGTCCGCACGTAGATCTGACACCGCCGTTCTGGTCTGAAGTATGAACGTCCAGGTCGGCCGAGTCTCGTTTAAGTGGCAGATTTGGGATAGCATCACATGGCTCGGATAATGGCACGCGGTTGTCATAACTGCGCTGAACACAAACTATTTTACCCAACGCTAGTTTTAGACCTGGTGCACGTCATTGTTATACTTGGTGCCCTTCTTCTCCGAATCAGGTTGGCCTCAGATTGACTACATACCTGTTAATAATTAGTGTAGGGGCCCCATTTAAGGCTGTCGTTAATACTGGAGCACATACTTGGACTCAGATCTTATGTTAGTAAGTTGCCATCATTTTTACTGCGCAATAATCTCGCTGAAAACAACGGCTGGTCGTTGAGAAACTGGCTATGCCATCGGCCAATTATAAGTACCATACCAACCTAGACGGTGAGCTTAACAGCCCTCATCTCCAGAACTCTTAATAGCTGTTAGACCGATATCTCGCAGGCCAGGCATGAAGCTAATACTGTATCATACGTTACGGCGGTTCGTAGGTTGAACAAACATTAGGTCCTGGGGAATTCCCTGGCATTGTTAGATACTTGATAGAAAATGCTTCTTGACAGTTCATAAAATACGTTTAGGAGTGGTACCCGTAGGAAACTGAAGCACAGCCTGATCGCTTCTCGTAAACTGACCGACGGAGAACGTTAGGGAAATGGAAACCGCTTTGGCTTCAGAGAACTCTGGCGGACTGTCCAACCTTATCCGTGCTATTGGTCCAAGGCGACCGTCTCTCAATGAAGCTATCAAAGAAGCAGACGGCACACTCACCCATAGTCAGTTTAGGAGCTTAGAGCGTTGGGGGGAACATTTTGAAGGTCATTTTAGCCTATCTTCTAATTCTACTGTGTTGTAGCCACAAACTCGCAATGTAGTAACTAGGTCCATAGATTTAGGACCATCTACTGAGGCTGATGTTCGCAACTGCATGTCGGTTCTCAAACGTAATGAGGCCGCTGGTCCAGATGACCTCGTGCCAGCACTTTTCAAAGAATGGCTCACTTTTTTCAAATTGTGTGGACGACGGAGATCATTTCTCTGTGCTGGGGCCGCTCGATAATAATTCCCATATTGAAGAAAGGATTCCCGGGTTCTTGTAAAATTATAGGGGAATTACTATGGTCCCGGTATCCATCATACTTCGTCAACTCCTTGCAGCTCGGGAGGCAAACATTAGGGAAGAACAGGTAGTGTTTCGTTTTGGGCGGGGATGCATTGATCAAATTCTCACTATTCACCTAATTCTGGAGCAGCATCATATGTACCATTGACCAACAATGGTCGTAGTTCTCGACTATAAACGTCTGTTCGTTTTATTGGACTGATTTACACTTTTAGAGTGACTTAAAAGCAGGAGCGTAACGATCAAGTTTATGATCAGACCATCGGTGCCTTACTCCCAGACTTCATCTCAGGTTACGGTGTGCGCTGAACTGTCTGACACTTTCAACACCAGGAGCAGCGTACGTCAAGACTACCCATTTTCACCATTTTTATGTAATTTTGTGATAGGCGAAACAATGGAGGACTGTCTGCGGCACTCACAAGTTACCATCGTGGATCTCCTATCTGATGGTAGACTGACTGATCTTTATTAAGCCGACGACAAGCTGTTGCTGTTTGACAACTTCCGTCGAGCACAGAAAACGCTAGACGCTATTTCACACTCTGCTAAGTGCTTCGGAATGTTCTTTGCAGCTTCAGAGTGTCAACTGCTTCTGTAGGGCTGCTGCGTTTCACTAGATTCAGTGTGGGATATTGAAGTAATGGAATTTGTTTGCCGGCTTGTGTACTCAGGAAGCTGTCTCAACTGTGACGGATGTATGAGGAATGAAATAGAAACTTGTGGTTCTAAAGCTATTAGGTATTCTAAGATATCTTTGGCAACAGAGAAGTATCTCTCTGAGACGTAAAGATCGTGTATACACAGCAACTGTGAGAGCCGTACTACTGTACGGCAGCGGAACATAGCCGTTCAAGATAGATGAAGTAGTATAGAAATATAAAATCGTTCACCAATAGATTGTACATTGTTTGTCAGGTTAGTCTGCAGGGTTGGTGAATTCACAACCCACAGACTATGTGGCTGACGAAGTTTGATGAGATGTTGACTAATCGGGCTCAGTGATATGAATGCTGTCGCTGTTTGGTCGAGTTGTTTGTGGAGTAGGTGCGCTTGATGACACGAGGCAATGAAAACCTTGAGGAGGGTGTCACGTTGATGACTTAATACTTCCTTCCTTTACAGGTTTTTTCCACCTCATTGTTGTACAACAGTTAAAAATCACTTGATGTGTTTGATGACGTCAGTGATGTCTATAGGGACCTACATTCTTAATTCCGGTTTATGTCATCGAAGTTTTGTAGCCGTCATCAGCTACAGTACGATAGTGACTATCACGTGATCACGTTATGACGACTGTTACACATCAGAGTGAAAGCAGTTGTAAATCCTCGACCAACAATTATGTAAATATACTAAGTTTTAGACACTGTTGGATAAACCACAACTTAACATAAGCTCTACCAACCAATCTACGTCGACAAAGGCCAATCTCGATGTCGCTCATCACAGTCTCAAAAAGGGCTATTTAGGTAGAATTGTGATTCTTTGTGACAGATCAGGACTACGGCCATTTCTTCCAGTGGTTGGTCCTCTTCAATCGCCTTTTCTTTTTCGTTCAGCATTAGCAATAGAATGATGCAATGTGTGCATTCAGGTCATCTCAGCCTGCGACAACTATCATAGGTGCGCGATACAGATATGACATTAACACCGAAATGGCTGTCTGAAAGAAAAATGAACAGCCGAGTACCCAGCATGTTCCACCAAGGGTGGCATAAGTTGGCTAGCTACGGTGGCATCACGATAAGTAAATTTGTTACAGTCATGAAAATTGCATCGAAGAGCTATGAAACCAACTTTAGTGCGAAGAATCATCACGAATTTTCAGCCTCAAACTAAGCAATGATCAGACAAGCTAATAATTCAACTTAAGGCGGAGTAGCGCTTGTACCGATTTATCAGTAAGGATGCTTGAAGCCATGCTCGTTATATACATTTAAAGTACCCAACAATGGCCCACAAAGATATGCAATATTCTATGTTGAGGGCCTTTCACATCGTTAAGCTAAGAACGTCTGTGGACCGTAGGTCAAGTAATAAGTATTGGATTTTAGTTCGAGATTCTCCTATGCACTCACAGCCTACTAATTTGGATATGTTTTTGGTTAAGTATTTATCAATTATATATAGCCGACGATATATTCTCAACAAGAGACGGTTTCTAATCTTCATCTAATGTGAGCTTAGTTGTTACTGTCGCATCCAGTAGTCTTTTCATCGCTTCATAAACAAGCGAGTTTGCTTAGCGCGAGTCAAAGGGTTTGGTTCAGATTTACAAAAACGCCTATTCCTCAGTCTATCTTCCGCTCAGCTCTTACGCCCATCTACCAGCTGAAACGCGCATGCGTGTTCATAGTTTATAATTGCTGTCAACTAAAATCTGTGATTGATTTGACGGAATCGGATCCATGCACGGTGATTTTCAGTAAGGTCCACAATAATCATAAACGTGCACTAAAAACATCTATATATGCAGAACAAGCGAAGCAAGGCATACAGCCGAAGGTACCATGTGAAGAATGCGCAATAAAATAAACACACACCGGTTGAATTGATGTTGTTAGCACCGGATTCTTCCCCGTGTTTATCTGTGGGCAGGCACACTTATAGCCATGTTACCTTATTTCAGTTAACTCTAAAAAAAGGTAGGTGCAGGTGCTCTTACACGATTGAGGCGCGATCACTTCTGTGAAATTACCGGAAATCACGGGATTATCGCTCATTGTTAGCCGTCGCAGTTGAAGCAAAGTTGTTGCAACTTACTAACCTCGCACACAGACAGGTAGCAAGCAGATCTTTGGAAACTCCATACAAGAGTTTTGATAAAGACACTGTTTGTGACCATCTAGGATTTGTTGACAGGATGTCGTTTATCTTCTGTGTGGCAAGGACTGTTGAAAAGTCACCAGCTTTTTGAAAAACGTTTTGAGACTATTCTAGGACTGACAGCGTTACTCAGTGACAGGCTCTTACAATTGTTCAACAATGTTCACCAGTTGCTTACAGTGTGGACGAACCACAACCAGGTTGACTGTTACGGGAAGGTTTTGTAAGACAGTCTTTACTTTTTTGGTCTTTTCATTATCACTGTCTTCTTCTAGTTCAAAAATTATTTAAAAACAGTTCATTCTTTTCAGTGGTCTGAACAAAACAACCAGGGCACGAAGAGTGTGCCAAGTAGATAGGGACATTTTGTACTGATTCGTCAGTACCAAATCTACAATAGCACGAAACAGTTTTTATATCGAACTATTGGGAGGGTGGGGTGGATAGTGAATCGGTAGGCTATGAAAGGTCATTAAGTCCAGGGAAGAGTAGAGCTCACGTTTCTGAGTCCATAAGGTCTGCTTTAGTCGACTGATTACGACAGGTTAAACAAACGGTCAGAATCTTGAACCGGGATGACTTAATAGGATTCTGAATGCACAACCTGGGCTGATGACGTGACCAGTGGTCAGGACGTCCCTTGCGATTGCGGACACTGGCTGCCTGCGTGTTTCGACGACACTGTCGCTCTTCAGTAACACGAAGTTCCGTACCCACTTAGGGAGATGTTCCTTCAATCTGAAAATCAAGCAGTTCTCGGCTCTACCTATGTAACTTTCTTTGCAGTTACATACAATCTGAAACAATTAGTTCTCTTCAGAGAATTGAACAAGACAGTTAGAACACGGAAACTGGTAGATAAAAGCAGTTATTATAGAATCATCGATATCAAATTTACAATAGCATGGACCGTTTTTTTCTAGCAAACAATTCGGGGGGTTACTAATCAATAGCCGGGTTAAGGTAAGCTACTGGACACTTCCCTGGACCTAGTGATTTATCTTCACCCGCCTACTGATGATCAACCCTCTGAATTGTTTGCTATAAAACAACCGACCCATGTTATTGTAAATTTGTTACAGATGAGTCCATAAGAAATACTTGCATCTACCCATTTTCATGTTCTAACTGTTCTGTTTTAATATATAAATTGGTAGATACGATGCGAGGTGGCACCGACAAGCTGGTCTCCTTTGATTGAACGCACAGGCATCTTCTGGGTCCAGGCTAATACACACAGTTCAACTGAGTTAAATGCTCGTTTGATGGAATTCATTTGTCTTTGCGTGGTTTGATGCGTGCTGTAATCACCTTTAGAGGGCAGTTTTATATAAAACTTCCTTTTTCTCACAGTGACCATCTGCTCAAACCACGGTTTCGGTCTACAACGCCTTTTTATGAACCTTTTTAAATAAGCGTGTTCAAGTCCGATTCCCTCGCAAGGCTATCCTGTGTACAGATTTCTCTTGTTCGCGTGAAAAGTGTATTCACTAGTGCGCGTTTTTGGTGAACCAGTACACAAATGCAAAGATCGGGTATTGATCTGACCAGGTGGATTTTCTGTAGGCAGCTCTTTTAACAGACCCATCGTCCCGAAAACGTATGAGTATTCCTAGAAACGGCAAACAATTATCTGCCTTAACTTTACGTTACCATCAAGCTAAGGTGGCAACTACTTAAGCACCATACTAGGTTATCAATTGTCTGCTTGGAACGATTAGATATCAGTGTCATCGATGCAGCGTTTGTAGTACGGCAACCTCGCTATGTCTGCAGCTAACCTCTGCGCAATCCGTGACATGAAAAATCCGGCTAAGATAAGCCCTGGTAGATTTCCCATTACTACCTCATCTATCTTGCGGTTTTGTTGGGTGGAAGATGCGAATTTTTAACTAGACTTGTCATCAATTCGTCAAAGGATAAGTCCGTGAATAATCTGGTTCATGAAAGCGGGTAGTATGTTCCGGTCTTGGATAGGGGTGCCATTCACTGGTGGCTATGCAATAGTCATATTGGATGGGCGTAGCCAAAAAAATTTCGTTCGTACACCACCATATGCGTTGCAGCCAATCACAGTGTATCCGAACGATTAGCGTAGTAAGGTCTAGGTTTCTGGTGTTCTTGTCGTACGTTGGTCAATTTTTATTGTAGAACGTTCTTTTATCAGTACTCCTATCTGAATACAAACGCACAAGCATAATGTCGAGATATTATGTATGTATTGTGAATGTTTTCCAACGGGTATCTTCTGCACTCGCTCAACCGACAGGCACAGTTACAATGCTTGTTTCGAATGTCAAACGCTTACTACTATAGAGGGAACATGAAAAACGAGTATTTTGTTCTATGTAGATAGAATTTTCTGACCATTCGATTGTTCAGCTGTGCATTATGAAGTGGGATTCTCTCTGGACGTGTTGACAACTGTTTGGGATCCATTCAGATGCCCGGGCGCCTGAATTCTCTGTTAGTCATATCGACTCGCCTGATAGCAAATGTGATTGCTTTGTTCGTACGCTTCCTTCGTCATTAGTCTTCATGTACTCGGAAGCAGCTAAACTTTCTTCTGGACTCAGTCTGCTGCAGTTAGATGAGGTCTGACAAATCTTGTAACCCTTTTCTCTGTGTAGTACGATACCTTAACCCAGTTCAGTCGACTACCGAGTTGCGGCATTAGTATGGTCAACGATTGTGTGTCACCCAATTGGCAAAATTGAATATGCTCGCTCAGATTTAACAGCAACTGTTGGTCAAATTTTCTCATAACTTGTGCAATCTTTAAAACAAACGTAGCATACTACGCTTCATTGATTTCCGCTGAAGATAATGCAAAACAGAGGTCTTATAGATATTTAATCCAATTTAGTACTCACCGGTGACAGCACGATATTTCCATTAGATGGGAATAAGCGGCGATAGTTTTGATTTACTTGATTTATACGTCACTTGTTTGTGATGAACATTTAACATTAATATCTGTTAGCTGGACGAGAAGTGTGACCAACCGAATCCAGAACAGCCTAAGGTTAGCAAACAGCTGTAGGGAGCAAAAAACCACGTCTAGCAAAATTGACTACCATGGCTTCGGCAAACATCAAACGTCAGGGAATGCGGCAATGCACCATGTTGGTGGAAACGATAGTTAAATTCAAATTGTGACCTGCAAGTGGGAGATATCTAAAATTTGGTGAAGATAATCGCCTGCGATTAGCTGTGACAAAGTAGCATATGTCGAACGTAGTGGCATTGGTGAAACAACAAACAGGTCAGGCACGGTGAAGATGAACCGTTTCTAACAAATGTAGAAGGTTATTCTGGTGATCAAGGGTGGAATGGCAAATTCCATTCAAGGTGAAGGCGCTACCTGCCTCTCAAACACACCAGTGTACTTTGCGCAGTTTTTGTCGGAGAAGTCTACGATTTCCCGAAAATGTTGCTTTGCTGTAAGTGACCTTCACAGTTGGCGTGGTAATGAAATTCTCTGTCCGTTGTTCCCCCGTGACTTCCTTCATAACAGAACGGACTACATATTCCATTCCTGATGGCTCAGTACCTGATCAGGATCACCACTTATCAACACATCATAGTGGCCCCGCAACTGCTGCTTGACTGTCGCCTCCACTATGCTCCAGACGTTCACAATGAGATTCAGCATAGGCGAATAAGGTGCCAATCGCAACAGCTGTTCTCCTTGATAAGCATAGTCAGAAAAGCTGTTCTCCAAACCAGTGTGGCAAGGGGCAGTGTTACAAATCAACAGAATTGTTGGTATAGCTGCGCTGATCTCCACTGTATCCATCAGAGCACTGAACCATTTTACACAGGCAGTGCTGTTGTGAATCCANCAGTACTGTTGTAGGCAGCCCTTCGCAACGTATAGGCCGTGATAGAACTTTCTGTCATTCCTGCAATCATATATAAGTTTCGGCCTCTGCTGTCGGTGACCGAAATGCACGCTTTAGTTCCAATCAAAGAACGTCCCACCGACCTTGTGCAAACCGAGTTGACGTTCGTTTAATCATTCCAGCAAACAGTCTTGGAGCTCGCATAGCATTCTAACAATCGACAAACGAAGTGCTGTCGCACCGCCTGATTCTCATTGATATTTATGCTGACGAAAATTTGGTACAACTTCTTCACAGTGATGAACCGCTCATTCAAACATCGAACGATAGTGATTGTCGATACATTGTTCGTGAACCCTGCTTTCGCACGCATTTTCAAAACTGCGTCGGCCATTGTCGGGATCGTGGAATTCTGTTCGAGTATCATGTCGAGTTGTGATTCATTCAAAACTTTATTTCCATGTCCTCTGCGGGGTTGCGCTTCGTAAATGATGCAGTCGACATGGAACCACTTGTACACGGTCTTGTAACTTACCCCATTAAGCTGAGCTACCGTGCACCAATCATCTCCTCTCTCGAAAGCTTTGGTAATGCGCCTGCGCGTGTCGGGAATGATTTTGAAATCCTAAACATGTTTACGAGGCCACTTGACTGCAACCGTAGTGTAGGTCACAGGAGGATTGACAACATTCATTGGTTCGTGTTCTCTGCCTTCGGTAGGTTGAACTCTAATCCCATTTGACCACATGACGGCTTTGACAACGCAAGTGTTCCCTCAGACATCGCCCTATCGCAGCAGCCAATGAGTGCATTCGGAATCGAAAAGGCCGCAATACGTGACTCCACTAGACCTATCATAAACCTATTCCATAGCCTGCAAATACAGTGGTGAAACTTAACTGTCCTAAAACGAAAGGCTTTTGCACAAATGATAAATACTTATGCATAAAAGAGAAACCACCGTGGAAAAAAGTATAGTTTGTTTCACAAGAGCAGCAGCATTACATCATCGCGTGTGTTGTAATTCAGAACAGCAAGCTGAGTGCGTGAAATTACGCACGGCGTTCCCCACATTCATCGGAGTTTCCCCCCGAGTTGTAGCGCTTCCGTTTGTTGTGCATCCCTAACATCCGTGATGTCTAGACGACTTGATTTATGTCCAATCCATTTGTAGTGCATGCACGGATTTTACGTCCGGAAAGTAGGTTATGTTTAACCAGATATCCGCAAGTGTTTTTTCTCTGATTGGTTTTGTTGTGATCAATCGATAGAAACCTCCCAATTTCAAAGTCGATCCGCCAACTAGATACGGGTTAACTACAGGGAAACAAACGCATCGGTAGGGTCCAATTTTTCGGAATTTCGCCTTCGGTTAGTGATCTTTTCAAATCGTTCAATATTTTGTGACTTCGTTTGTAATTCCCTCTTTCATTTTCGTTACCCTACGGTCCACAATGTGTGAGACACTGGCTTAACCTGTTAAAACATGCCTTTTAATGGTAACACTGTTTAAGAAGCCGCTGAGCTTTTAGTCCACGTGAACAGTGCAACGCCCATGTTATGCGGAAATCTTGGAGAGGTAAACTGATCGGCATTGTCACTCGGGTATCAGTCTCATTTGTCCACACTACGACTATTGCATTATGCTTTGTTCTGGCCGCTATACTAGGGTGGTTTTGTGTGTTCAGTTCGTACAGATCAAACAAGAGCACTTGCTTGTGGATAAAAGTAAGTGGCCAAGGTCGCTCTGAACCGGTTACCAGACTCGAACTTGAAATTTAAGGCACAAATCACGCCCTCAACAGTTTGTATTTTCCCCGCCGTGCACCTGTTTTTCAGCATCGATCGCCTAGGTGAACTTCGCTGAATACCGACCACTCTTGTCGCCTATCTGCTTGACTGGACACTGCAATTCGAATGCAGTTCCTAGGTAAACAGACAACGAATAACGCAATCGGTCTGACTTCCCAAATTTCGTCATGAAACAACTTAAACTTCAGAGCAGCGCTACGTCCGTTGGACAAAGCATATCATCAAGAAACATCCAGTAACTGGCGGGTTATAAAATGAAATTTCTGCGTCTAATTGCATGAAATGTCATTGTTTTACATCGAATAACAACCATGCATGAGGTACTCGATTAGGGATATGTATATGCATTTGCCAACAACGAGGTTTTTCTCAAGTGTTACAGAAGTTCGCCAGTCTTTAGGCTAGAACGGCATACGGATTTATTCCAATAGTTGAGAGCATCTGTAACATATTTCGCTTATTGACACTAATCATGTTATATGGTAATCCATGTTGGGGGACGTAGACAAAATGATCATTATCTCTTTTAGGTAGCCAGGACAGATAACCTCACCGCTGTTAAGAGGGCGTAGCGAAAAGGCGTCCAATAAAGCACAATCTTTATTGTCCAATACGCTAGTTATGTCACGCGTGCGCTCGCGTTTATGAGTCATCATCCCGGACCACAACACCCCCGGGTTTCCGCTCCCACATCGTGTGCACTCCTGCCCTGTGTGATCGGCGTCGTCTATCGAGGGGCTTTCTGCCTGCCATTCTTCGCCCGTTGGTCCGATTTCATTCAGCGATGGCTCGTCCGGTCGCTCTCGTTCTTCTCCATCCGTCTACGCTAACCTCTGACCGTTGCGATATTCCTGCGAGTGTTGGAATAAACGCGCCTCCGATTTTGTTATCCCTTCTCTTTTGCCTGCCATGTCTCGCCCGTTGGTCCGATCCAGTCGAGCGATGACTCATCCGGTCGCCCCCGTCGTCCCCGATCCGTTCGTTGTGGGGTTTTGGACGTACTTCCCCCGCGTCGAGGTATTCCGCCGGGTGTTGGAATATCCACACCTCCGGCCTGACTACCCACCACAAGATCACCTGTGTGAAATCACCATCCAAGCCAGGCGCACCGGGTTCCGGTATGTCCATAAACTGGGGCGTGCTGGATTGGTCGATTGGATATATCGACAGTGTGGGATGGCCTAATGAGTCATCACCACTGACGCAGGTGAATGCAAATAAGACTGTGGGACGGCAGCCCGGTTTGCATTCAAGCTGACCACCGCATCTGAGATGGTGTGGAGCCAACCCGAGCATAAAATCGTACCATGTCTCGAAACTATGATCCTAGGCTCAAAATCCGGAGGCCGGACCTAAGGGGGCCGAACGTGCATGCCGCCTAACACGGTCGGGTGGCCAGACGGGGACAACACACCGCTAAAACCACAGCCCGATTAGCTGATTGTGGGTATGGTGGGGGAGTACGCGCACTTCCGGTGAGGTCGCTCGGCCTCTTCGTCCCAGTGTTTTGAACGCCACGCCCCATGCTCGGTGAGCGCAAATGGACGAAGTAAAAATGCGATATTACGGCAATTTTTTTTACCAGACGGTGAATAGTGAAAAGCTTCACCCAGCAACGACTTGGATCTAAAAATTGCAGAGAGAATAATCGGAACCTATCATTTTTTCTATAGAACTCAACGGGGCCAGAGTCAGTCAGACAGGCAGACACACATAGATCAGATTAGCTACCCCAGGACCCACAAGTCCGAAGTGACTAGGGTGAAATGAAAGTGTCGATTCTAAGCCGTCATCAGAAGCGTTTACACTTACAGTCTGCACAGCAGTACCGGAGAAGTCGGCCTTGTGAACAAACGCAATACTTGTAAGGAATGCGTCTGGGTCCTTAACCCCCCTCCTCCAGTTCGAGCAGTAGTCACATACATCAACATGTTATCCTGGTTCATAATCACCTAACCAAAACCCGTACGATGCGAACGTTTCGTGTCGACCCAAACCAGTCAGCCTTCGCATCCTGGATATATCGTTTTCCAGGAGGAAGCAGGTTTTCAGAGAACAAAAGCACCTCAATTTGGACATCTCTGAACGAGCTGTCCAAGCCGATCTTGAGAGTGCAACAAGTTGCCTTCATCAAAGATAAAATGATCAAGTAGAACGCTTACATGACTTGGAACGGCATGGCTCAATAACGAGGCCATAAAACTGAGGCAGACCAAGCGGTCCCTATCGTTTTGGTAGCATGGTTACTAGACTTCACAAATGGCACGATAAGCCTAAAAACACCGCATGATGTGCCTTAAATTCTGTGGAACAAATGTGAGGTTTTGAACAACCTTCCGGTAATTTCAAGATCCTAGTCGGTTATAAGTGTGGTTTCTTGCTGTTCAGCGTTTGGTGAAAAAACTGTCGTGATGGCACAATCCGTTAGGGGAATGTCGTAGTTCCCCCAGCGCATGCCGGTTCCCAGTCCAGCATTGCCTCCCAAGCGCTGAAGCGGTTACACAGACGTGTGTGAGCAGCGGTGTCACGGACCGTGGATCGCAGTGATCAATCCACGGGATCGATGGGGCCGGCCGATTTAACTGGAAATGAGTGTACTTCCCCACCATACTCACAGGTAGCTTATCTGGCTGTGGTTTCACCGGTTTCTTGCGCCCGTCCGCCCACCTGAATCTATTAGGAGACGTGCCTGTTAGACAAGCTCTTCGGTCCGGACTCCGGATTTTGTACTCAGGTTCATAGGTCATAACTACATTGTCAACCGCTTGGACGGGTCACAGGGCGAGTAGCACATGAAATGTACATAAGTGACCTAGTTCCCCACAGAGCAAAATAATGGAAATGGTCCTAGGAGACGTTGCTGACATCCAGTTATTTAAATTGTCCATTTCGGAGCAAAGAGTAACTTTGGCCTCTGCGGCAAGCAAAACGCCTTTTGAGAGTTTGGCGTACTTCGACGCTTCCAGGATCACCAGGACCGAAGAGTTATCACAGTGCAAATGAACAACGGTGTACTTTCACAATTATCCTGCACAAGTTCATGCAATCAGTTTTTTTGAATTTCTGTTCTTCCATTGGATACAGATTTCTGTTTTTTTTCTGTCATTTGTAAACTGTCCTCTAGTTGGTACAACGAGAGTACCAGGAGGTGACAATCAAGTATTAAGTAATATTGCTTCGATGCACCGTCATATATTGTAATCACAACGACTACGCTTACTTAGGTTTAAGCATGATAGAAGATTCTACCCGTTTGATTTACAATAGATTCGGGATTCATGAAGATGGAAAACTACACAGTAATTAATGAACTTTTTGCAAACCCTTGACTGAATACGCTGGTTCGTCCACGGTATAGTAAGACGATTGACTGGGAATCGGATTCTCCTCCTTGATGTAATTAACACAGCAGATCTTCGTCCCGAAAATCCCCCGGCGGTCTTCGTTAACTGCGCCCAAGACAAACCAAAAGACGGATGCTAAAAACAACTTTGTTCTGCTCCGATAACTTGTGTGACAAGCAGAAAATTGCATGTTTATGGGGGGCATAGTGACCTACCAACATTCTCAAACCAGAAAACAGAAGGACAGACAAAAAAGCAATTAAGGTCACTAAGCCACCAATGAGCATAGCGGGATAGAGGCCAGACAGATAAAAAAATAGTGGAGGTCGACTCTCGAATGTGCACGACAGTTCCGCTTATTATGATTGGATGGGATGGTGTTCTCGAAGAAGGAGGCGGCTTTGAACGGGAAAAAATGGGTTCCTCTAACAGAACTGCACTGAAGAAAGACATCAGAGAGAATGGACGATTCCAAGCAACGTGATTTAAAGCAACTGATCTCAATTGTCTGTTCTGACCCGACAGAGGTAATTCGCTCGACGTTTCGAGGATCAACAGTTTGTGTACTTTGAGTACACAAGTACCTGTAGACTGGCTTCGGAAGAACATAAATACACCCGACTACCAACGTATATGGGTGGTTATCACTAATTCTTTCTTACTGCACCACTCTCTACTACCAATAAAACTGAAGCGTAAGCAAGAAATGCTCATAAGTACAAGGGATGAGTTGAGGCGCCTAACTGTTACTGACTCGGCGGATCACCGTGTGTCCTACTTTGTGCCTCGGAAGAGGGTACCCTGTAATCTATCTTGATTAAGTGCTTATTAGTAGAACAGGATAGCTTTCAGTTTCATACGACAGATGATGAGGTCAGACTTAACAGTTTGGCTTACAACCGCTGTGAAGTCTATTCACTGCACTGAGTGCCAAGAGGTCAACTGACCTTTCTCAGACAGCGTTAACTACAACCAAATGACAAACTGCAAACGGAGTCAGATATAGCTACCAGTTTGGTCTTTGTAATCGATGACTCTGGTAGATACATTGTTTACCTGTTGCAGGAAGTTGAACGAGAGAACAATGTAAGTGGCAAGGTAGGCAATTGAAACGAGGGTGCTTATTCACCAAGCAACGTGATTTAAAGCAACTGATCTCAATTGTCTGTTCTGACCCGACAGAGGTAATTCGCTCGACGTTTCGAGGATCAACAGTTTGTGTACTTTGAGTACACAAGTACCTGTAGACTGGCTTCGGAAGAACATAAATACACCCGACTACCAACGTATATGGGTGGTTATCACTAATTCTTTCTTACTGCACCACTCTCTACTACCAATAAAACTGAAGCGTAAGCAAGAAATGCTCATAAGTACAAGGGATGAGTTGAGGCGCCTAACTGTTACTGACTCGGCGGATCACCGTGTGTCCTACTTTGTGCCTCGGAAGAGGGTACCCTGTAATCTATCTTGATTAAGTGCTTATTAGTAGAACAGGATAGCTTTCAGTTTCATACGACAGATGATGAGGTCAGACTTAACAGTTTGGCTTACAACCGCTGTGAAGTCTATTCACTGCACTGAGTGCCAAGAGGTCAACTGACCTTTCTCAGACAGCGTTAACTACAACCAAATGACAAACTGCAAACGGAGTCAGATATAGCTACCAGTTTGGTCTTTGTAATCGATGACTCTGGTAGATACATTGTTTACCTGTTGCAGGAAGTTGAACGAGAGAACAATGTAAGTGGCAAGGTAGGCAATTGAAACGAGGGTGCTTATTCACCAAGCAACGTGATTTAAAGCAACTGATCTCAATTGTCTGTTCTGACCCGACAGAGGTAATTCGCTCGACGTTTCGAGGATCAACAGTTTGTGTACTTTGAGTACACAAGTACCTGTAGACTGGCTTCGGAAGAACATAAATACACCCGACTACCAACGTATATGGGTGGTTATCACTAATTCTTTCTTACTGCACCACTCTCTACTACCAATAAAACTGAAGCGTAAGCAAGAAATGCTCATAAGTACAAGGGATGAGTTGAGGCGCCTAACTGTTACTGACTCGGCGGATCACCGTGTGTCCTACTTTGTGCCTCGGAAGAGGGTACCCTGTAATCTATCTTGATTAAGTGCTTATTAGTAGAACAGGATAGCTTTCAGTTTCATACGACAGATGATGAGGTCAGACTTAACAGTTTGGCTTACAACCGCTGTGAAGTCTATTCACTGCACTGAGTGCCAAGAGGTCAACTGACCTTTCTCAGACAGCGTTAACTACAACCAAATGACAAACTGCAAACGGAGTCAGATATAGCTACCAGTTTGGTCTTTGTAATCGATGACTCTGGTAGATACATTGTTTACCTGTTGCAGGAAGTTGAACGAGAGAACAATGTAAGTGGCAAGGTAGGCAATTGAAACGAGGGTGCTTATTCACCAAGCAACGTGATTTAAAGCAACTGATCTCAATTGTCTGTTCTGACCCGACAGAGGTAATTCGCTCGACGTTTCGAGGATCAACAGTTTGTGTACTTTGAGTACACAAGTACCTGTAGACTGGCTTCGGAAGAACATAAATACACCCGACTACCAACGTATATGGGTGGTTATCACTAATTCTTTCTTACTGCACCACTCTCTACTACCAATAAAACTGAAGCGTAAGCAAGAAATGCTCATAAGTACAAGGGATGAGTTGAGGCGCCTAACTGTTACTGACTCGGCGGATCACCGTGTGTCCTACTTTGTGCCTCGGAAGAGGGTACCCTGTAATCTATCTTGATTAAGTGCTTATTAGTAGAACAGGATAGCTTTCAGTTTCATACGACAGATGATGAGGTCAGACTTAACAGTTTGGCTTACAACCGCTGTGAAGTCTATTCACTGCACTGAGTGCCAAGAGGTCAACTGACCTTTCTCAGACAGCGTTAACTACAACCAAATGACAAACTGCAAACGGAGTCAGATATAGCTACCAGTTTGGTCTTTGTAATCGATGACTCTGGTAGATACATTGTTTACCTGTTGCAGGAAGTTGAACGAGAGAACAATGTAAGTGGCAAGGTAGGCAATTGAAACGAGGGTGCTTATTCACCAAGCAACGTGATTTAAAGCAACTGATCTCAATTGTCTGTTCTGACCCGACAGAGGTAATTCGCTCGACGTTTCGAGGATCAACAGTTTGTGTACTTTGAGTACACAAGTACCTGTAGACTGGCTTCGGAAGAACATAAATACACCCGACTACCAACGTATATGGGTGGTTATCACTAATTCTTTCTTACTGCACCACTCTCTACTACCAATAAAACTGAAGCGTAAGCAAGAAATGCTCATAAGTACAAGGGATGAGTTGAGGCGCCTAACTGTTACTGACTCGGCGGATCACCGTGTGTCCTACTTTGTGCCTCGGAAGAGGGTACCCTGTAATCTATCTTGATTAAGTGCTTATTAGTAGAACAGGATAGCTTTCAGTTTCATACGACAGATGATGAGGTCAGACTTAACAGTTTGGCTTACAACCGCTGTGAAGTCTATTCACTGCACTGAGTGCCAAGAGGTCAACTGACCTTTCTCAGACAGCGTTAACTACAACCAAATGACAAACTGCAAACGGAGTCAGATATAGCTACCAGTTTGGTCTTTGTAATCGATGACTCTGGTAGATACATTGTTTACCTGTTGCAGGAAGTTGAACGAGAGAACAATGTAAGTGGCAAGGTAGGCAATTGAAACGAGGGTGCTTATTCACCAAGCAACGTGATTTAAAGCAACTGATCTCAATTGTCTGTTCTGACCCGACAGAGGTAATTCGCTCGACGTTTCGAGGATCAACAGTTTGTGTACTTTGAGTACACAAGTACCTGTAGACTGGCTTCGGAAGAACATAAATACACCCGACTACCAACGTATATGGGTGGTTATCACTAATTCTTTCTTACTGCACCACTCTCTACTACCAATAAAACTATCAAGTTGAAAATAAGATGAAATCAATTAACTCGTTAACGTGGGGTCGTACGTAATACAACTAGTGTTTTGTCCAAAACGAAACAACTGGATTGTGACGGTGTAGGTAGTCACACACGTGAGAACGGGCCAGTGGACACAGGATGGTGTGTATCCGGGTTGGACTGACCATCACTGAGATCCAGGATAAAGTTGGGAAGCGACTGATGGAGATCAAACCTTATGGGGGAAAGGGTTCGGCCAGCAGAACTCAGGATTATTATTAAGGATTATTACTGAAAGTGCATAATACAGAATGTGATGAGCTCATGCAATGTACTACCTAAAGTCGACCCTCAAGAACAGCAATACATCAGCGGTTTGCGCTTAGGATTAACTATTATACAACTATGAGGAAAAGAACAAACTCTGGTTATGAAAAAACACAAGGGAAAGGAGGGGACCAAACTACTAAAAACAACCATGACTATATCCAGTCATTCAACCTCAAAGTGCGCTGCAAACACCCAGCTGAGCTATAGGTGGAAATAAAGCTATGGTGTCATTAGCTGCATGAAAAACTAGAATGTCGCTAATCACCACGGTACTATATGTTTTTATCCGCTCGAACACCGCCATCAGCCGCTGTTTGCAGTTGTACGGACCTTTCCTGGGCTCGTGATGCGCCAGCACGACCCTCGGTGTAGTGCCGGTGAAATGAAAACCGCGATGACCGCAGTCATTGATGATAATGCATGCCCTTGTATCCTTTGACGGACGTTCCATGGTGCGGGTACAGAAGCGGTGTAAATTTGTTCCATCAATCCTACACATGGTACTTAATTTGTAGCCCGCGGCACCCCAGTAACTTCAAACTAAACATTCTCGCATTTATTTGTTTGCTATGGTATTCATTTATATAGTGAAACTTCTTTATGGTTAACAAGTAACAGTCGAGATACCTTCCCACACTGGTGAACGACATATATCTTCTTCAAATCGAGTCTTCACACACAATCGAAGATTCTCTGGAATATTCCCGATCATTCGAGTAATTCGCTG
The DNA here is from genome assembly GCA_008508345.1 of Paragonimus westermani. Taxonomy (NCBI): domain Eukaryota; kingdom Metazoa; phylum Platyhelminthes; class Trematoda; order Plagiorchiida; family Troglotrematidae; genus Paragonimus; species Paragonimus westermani. The sequence goes on from QNGE01000130.1 coordinate 352,295, forward strand.
ATTTTTTCCAATCAAGGCCAGCGATCACCGGCAACTTCGTTACTTCTGTACGCAAATTATTATATCAACATGCAGCCAGTTGGATTCAGCCTTGCAATTAGGACTACTCACTTTGCCCACCGTTTGCTAACCCTCGCCTCGTTCAAGAGACTACTATATGGTTACGCGCCCCAGCAAAGATCTGGCTGTTGTGATATTTAGACGTTTACATAATTCATTATTTCCAGATTGATCACCACCCACACTTGATCGCAGTCCTCGCGTTGAGATAAATCGTTCTGCTAGCCCATTTCGAAACAAAGCACTCTAGACTGTAGACTCCAGTTTTGCTTTAATTTGCTACTCATGATAGCGTATCTTCTTGTCCAGACCGAAATTCGCGCCCCGGCCAACATGTTTATGAGGCTAACGAGTTATCTAACACCCCAGTAACCTTACAATAGGCATGACTAAATAAACATATTCAAAAGCTCAAACACAATTTTGTGTGAATAATCGTCCGCTTGCTCCGTTCAATTCAGCCGATGACCCTGTGGTCAGGACCTCTCCGTTGGGCTTAAGCTACTGTTTCTGTTGAGTCAGCGGAATGTGATTTAAATCAGTAACAGAAGTTCGAGATGTACGTTATTTCATATTGACGACCAGCTCCACTTGTTCGTAGTCTTTGCATTCAGATGAGTCTTTCGGCTAACCCGTTTGGAAACAAAGCGCTAGATCCAAGTTTTGCTCCTACTTCAGTTCAGTGCATTTCCTCGTCAGAACCAGAATTTGCACGCCGGAGCTTATGCTTTTGTGAATAGCTTTTTATTCACAGCGGCAGTCAGTCCGCAGTAGATATGACCGAATACTCACATGAATAAAAAACCAATACCACAGCAAACCAAACGGGCGCATGCTATAGCGGTATATTTACGTTCTGATCCTATGTTTTGTGTCTCAGCTCCACTTGGACAAGCGCGAACAAGGGTGCCCGTCTGACGATACCATGGGTTGGTACAGACCTGCACACTTCTCTCATAGAGGTATGAGTCCACTAAGCACTTAGCCATGACCCAGTTTCCTAATCAGTAAAATGTGTACAGTGAAAATAAGCAAGGGGATTTTTCTCAACTGTTCACATAATCCATTAATCGTTTTATCGACATCCTTCCACGGTTGCAAAAGTGGGGCAAGTGCAATGGACGAAATCACATTTGAGGATTATCGATAATGAATGGAGTCACAAGCAAATTGAAAAACGGTATAGGAACATGGTCAATTAAGGTAGCTGGAGTAGAAGAACACCATAAATGCAGATGATATGAAAGAGTGGTGGGAACGGTATAATCCTCAGACAGAATCAGGTACGAATGGTGGGTTAACGTGTTGTTACTATCTCCCGGCTGGATGTGTCGCGTTGTTTACCTTGTGGATGAGACAAGTCACATGCATGTGCACCTGCCGTTACATTCATATGGGCAACGGCGCGCGGGAATCATGCAGGTGGTTGCGTGTATATTAAGTGATCAAACCAGAGTCCCAATCACTAAATCGGACGTTCATGTACACACGTAGCGATAGTGACTATTCTATCACATTGCTTATGCACGCGTTCCACGGAGGAAATAGTGTGAAGAGAATCCGGTTAACCGTTCCACACTGAGTGTAAGTAGTGACGCAACGTGATAGTCCAAATTCTAATCTTTTAGATGAGACCAAACCGTGAAAAGTCCGGGCTCCCGTAGGATTCGATCCAGTGACAAAAACAGTATGCCTGTTACTTTCGCTGTTTCGGATCTAGCCAGAGCCCTGACTTTTCACAGCTGGGTCTCATCTGAATCCATCAATCTGCCAGACTAGTTACTAGCAAATTCTGATCTCCTATGCTTGCTCACGCTCATCCCCACAGAGTGCATGAGTGTGTACCACCTTGAGTTCCGGTTGAAAGACAGTCAACAAGCGTGTAAACCTGCATTGTGATCTCCATCCATTTGGTCAGGTGATTGGCCCACTCCAGCGTGTCATTGTGGATGCTACACAGTCAACCGAAGCTATCTTGCAATCAGCTACTTCAGGTAATCGCGTTGAGAGTACCAGGCTTACAGTCCGAAAGCTATTGTAGTGGTAGGGACAAGAAACAGGCTTACACTAGGTTGGACATGTTATAAACGATTTGTAGTGAGGAAAAATTGTGATAGTCTACATAAATACTACCTTAATCGCCGTTATATGAGTTGTCATAAGTGTGAAAATCATTGGCGTGTGCTGTCAGTTTGCGACTGGACTGTTGCAACAATTCAATACCACATCTTAGAAATGGTTCCACAGAAGATGAGTGGGAATCTCAGCCCTGCCCTTCGGCAATAAGCCCATTAGATCCTGGATGCATTTACAACATTTCACAAAACTTCTGCTTCTACGTAGAACGACAGTACATTGGTGAAATTCAACAGTGAACACTATGTGAATCACATGAGCAGTAGAACCTAATCGTGTTCGCACCGTCGCATGACATACTGGGAGAATACTCGAGATTACTGTCACAATGAAAGATCGACTATCCTGTAGGTATACCAGGAGTCCATATACTGCCGGAATACGACAGATTGAACCTTAAATTACCCATCTTTTATTGCGAGAAGTATAGTTGCAAATCTAGAGACAGTCACGCAACAACTCAAATGCTAGAAACATTTCATATCCTTGTTAAAAGAAGTCAGACTAGCCGGTGGGAAAGGGGCAACTTCGTGTACGTAAACAGATCCGCTGTCGTTAGTTAGATAAATCGATTTTACCAGTTCGGCCATCTCGAACTTAACTCACGTGTGGTTGTAGGTAACAGCAGAACCGATGAACTAATCATGATGTTAGTGATTTTCCTGTGATTTTTCATGTTAAACAAGAAAAACTGAGATCGCATAATGCTTTTAAGCGTCCTGGAACTGGGCATGTTCCCACCGGTTTTTACTTGACTCTGATTACTAGCAAGTAATCGAGAATTTGGATTACTGATGAGTAGTCGGGGATTTGGCTTATCTTCACTTTGACCATCACTCACATTTGATCGCAGCCTCCGCATTCAGATANATGAGCTCTAATGAGAGCGTAACTCGAGTCTAGTGCTTCTTTTCGAAAGAGGCCGGCTGGAAAGTCTATCTGAATGCGGAAGCTGCGATCAATTGTGAGTGATGGTCAAATTGAAAATCAGGAATTTGGCTGATATAAAACGAACAGTTTTCATATTTGATCAGTTTAACAGTACACACATGTAAACTTGACTGAGGATTAGCAGTTGACAACTGAGTCTTGCTCACTTATGAGGTCACTGACGCAACGGCCCGTGCGTTTGCCGCAATAGAACATGCATGAGGGTTCAAATATCAATCATGACAATATCTGTACTACTAATATGACTACGACTACCACTAGTGTTACTAGTATTGTTAATGTTTATTCTCAAGGGCAATTTACACAACTTCATTCGAAGCAAGAAACAAGTAGTGATACCCAAACAGGCAAGAAAAAGGTGAGAAAGGGCAGTTCGAATCAAGCTATCTGTCACATGTGGCAGTGAAGGTATCCCTGTTTTTGTGAACACAGTTGTTTGACCAACACGCAGTTTTGCCCAGCTGTTGGTCTTACGTGTACGGGATGAATAACAGGGTAACCGATCTCACGTTACGAAAAGATGCGTCAATAGAAATTGGCACAAGATTCATATTCACCGTGACGCATTGTCTCAGGCCCGTTGAGTTAAGACCATTGTGTACGTTGATCACTCACTTAGAAATGCTCCGGTTTATACAACCAATCCGGATAAGATAGAAACCGTGGTGTCATAATCTATTTTATAGCTCTGCGTTACATCTTCGCAGTAAGAGTAATGTCCTTCATGAGATAGGGCGATTAGTTTGGATATTCAGTTCAAGATGAGGGCGCATTGGCGAAATGAACATAACAATGAAACAGTCTGACTAAAACCGTCCAAACAGTCTGGTGAGTAACTCGGGTATCTATTTGATTCTCCCGGTCACTGACGCACCGTCGCAAAACAATTTAAGGTTAACTGAAACGATTGTGCTCAAGCCTAGCGGTCGTGTGCGACTATTCCCAATTCTTCGTCTTGTAGTCTGATTGACAAGGGTGGATCACTTCATGGAACCGTATTAAACGGGATCGGTTTCCTGTCCCACAAGTTCATTGTGTTTAACTCAATACGCCCCGCACTTTCAGTCACATTATCCACTGTACGCCAAATTGCAATGTGGTTTAGCAAATAATGATAACTGGGAAGTGACAAGCTGTGGGATTGCGGACAATGACAGTTGTTTCTTTGGGGAAACACATACACGAGTTATACACGAGTTATGCGTCTCAACGGGACTACGAACGGACACACTTATTTGCACACCGCACTGATCTGAGAATGCTCCAGTCGCTTTCGACACCATGAATCAGTTCCGTCATGTGGCGAAAGCCAATCCACGTGGTGCTGCCCTCCAATGATCCTTCCCGTATCTCTCCCGTATTTGTCCCGCGACCATTTCGATCCATGCTGTTGCCTCGCTACTGAATATTGGTGTAAATAGTATGGTGCGACCATCTATCCTCAATACATTAGTATGGAACCTGTGACACTGCCAATCATACAATACCAGCCTGTGAACGTCTCGTTTATCTTGACACTATAGTACCTAGCTTGGAAGTGAACGCTGAGTCATAGCAATAGAGGATTTTGTGTATCGCAATTACGAATCTTCATACAGAACGTCAAATTATCTACCCTGTCTAAGTCCTGAAAAAATCCTAGAAAATCCACACCAACTGTTTGACTTCATGAGTCCCCATTGTCCAATCTTTCCGAGCAGGAAGTAAATTTGTACAACCCGAGTATCCTTTTCGCAATCAGCGAAGACAGTCAGGCAACAGTGAAAGTAGAATGGAATGCTTACGTATGTAGCCGTCAATCAAGCTATCCGGCAATTTTAAGGGACCGAGAAAAATGCAGTCGGACTCTTGCTGACGGATTCTTTGTGACCACAGGTTTGAAGATGGATTTAGGGTGTGTACAACCTCCAAACATTGGGAAGTTTATCAATCCGAAGAGATCGTCCAAAAGTTCGCTCCAGTACACTTATTCAGCACTAGGGGAGAAATGAGATCAGGAAGAATTAGCCTGTTTTCACAAAACGCTGACAGTTTTTGAAACATTGTGCAATGTGAAGGTAATTGTTTTCATGCTATCCGTTGTGTTGATCCTAGATGTGGGTACTGACTCTGCAAAGGTGGCAGTGAATATATTCAAACATTAGCCGTCAAGGACGCTGGCGGTCTTTCAATTTGAGACGGTCACCCCGCCTGTGTGCGCAAGTAAGTGTTAGTGGGACTGTTTCTGGTGATGAAAGCAACAGTACGGTGAAACAGCTTTGGGTTGCTATTGAGCATGCTAGTCAGATTTAGTGGGCTCTGACCTTTACCCGCCCACATAGCTGTTGTTGCCCGGTTACAGACTGTATGGTACTCATCGAATGGTTTTGAGCCCTGGCCAACGAATACGTGTTCCACGCAGATCTCTTCAATGTCGGGAATATCTTTTGCAGCGCCCACGTGAAATTTTTCTTCTGGGTCGTCCGGGTTGCCTGATCAGAGCATACCTACCGATGACTTTAGTATCAGAGTCCAGAATAAACTGCCAGTGATCATCGAATGATGGATATGCTGAGACATCAGACCAGCGCATGCCGCTCAGTTACTGACTAGAGGTATTCAGTCCAATTTGTAAAACTTCATCACAACTATTCGGGTTGATAAAGATTTTTCTATCTTACTTAGTAGTCCAAATTGGATGACGATGTAGTTACTGCAACCAAGAATCATTGGAAATTTGAAACAATTAGTTACCTCGAACAGTTCGAACAAAACAGTTGGAACACAAAAACTCGTAGATGAAAGCATTTCGTATTGATCCATCAGTACCAAATTTGAAATGACATAAAACGGTTTTCCATAGCAAACAATGAAAGAGGTGAGTAAACAGTCAGTGAGTTAATGGGGCATTAAGTCCAGAGAAAGGTCAGGTCCACGAACAGTTGTTTCTGAACACAGAATGCTGGATTGAGTCGATTGATTGGAACTGCTTCAGCAAACCATGAAAATCTTGGATTGGAATGACGTAATAGAATTGTGAATGCACAAGATGGATCGATAGCATGATCAGGGTGCAAGACTATTTTGCGACTGCGGACACTAGCTGCTTACGCGTTTCAACGGCGTTCATGCTCTCTGATAACATGGATTTTTGCACCCATATGAGCAAATGTTTCTTCACTCTGGAGATCAGGCGTCTTCCGGTTCTGCCCACTTACCATTCTCCGCAGTTACATCTACCAGTTTTCTTGTTCCAAGTGTTTTGTTCAAGAGACGTTAATTTGCAGGTAACTGATAGTTTTCCGATGGTTAGAGTACAATCTAGTCTGGGTAATCCTCCATCGGGTAAAACCTACGACATCTTCCGTTAAACAGAAAATCATATCTGCATCACAGAACTCAAAATCAATGGACGTAAGTCTGATATGTACCACACTGTTGTCAAAGTCAATCTCGGGATAAGTGAAATCACTTACGAATGGGAACTATGAGAATTCTGTAGACCTAAGCCTTTGGATGGTGTTGTTAACCAGGTGATCACTGACAAGCGTGAAAGACGAGGGTCGGTAGGTTACACCGATCAGACAACTGGATGATTTGTCAAAATACACAATGCAACATCTTTTCGGGTGAACTCAGAAGATTTGTGCCACGTACCACCATTATCTTGAGTCAGCTCCCAAAATAGAGGGCTACACCGCACCTTTCACACACTGGCGATCGTGGCGGTACAAACTCAAACATGGTATGATGATTTCCTCGTCTTTAACGACTGCCATATACAAGGTTATTGTTTTATTGATAATGGACGGTGTCAGTGTATCGCATATTGCACACGACGTGTGAACGGAAACCGGGGGGTGCTGCGGGTTGGAATTACGACTCATAAACGAGAGAGCGCGCGTTGCATGTGACTAGTGATTTGGACAATAAAGATTGTGCTTTATTGGACGCCTTCTCGCTACA
>QNGE01000130.1:375760-395676 GCA_008508345.1 Paragonimus westermani
CTCTCTGTTTAGTTTCCGAGAGATAAGAGTTTCCCTTCCTTATTAGTCAATCAAGTGGCTAACCAGCATTGGCCGGCTGCACACAAAAGCCCCGCTGGCACACCTCCGGTCTTATTCCTTCGGGTTTACACTGGATATGTGGTGTTTTGGTGGAGCTGCAATCGGTGCAGCGCAAGCCGATTGCAGTGGTGGATAAGCGCAGGCGTCCTTTGGCTTCGGTCACTGTGACAGGATAATCCGAATCGGATGCCGCCAACCGTATATGAGGATGCGGCACCTAAAGGAACCGTAGGTTGTGGTGGCATTGTGATGAATGCGACTGCGAGTATGCTGGACCTCTCGAATTAGTAATCCATCAGCGTACTCATAGTACACCATCACCTAGCAGACGAAGCGTACGTTAGTCACAAATAAGGTGTCTGTTATGTCTATATCTTCCCTCGTGTCAATCAACGACCACCGCAGTTCGGCAAATCAACTGTCCCCCTTTCAGAAACCTAAGTATCTGTGAACTTTTACCCTTCCTTTTTTTCAACTTTGTTTGTGTACTTAATGGTGAGTGTTTTGTCTGTTTTCTTGCAGTCCAACCTCAAATTTTGCTCTTCCTGCTTATCACCTCTAGATTTCACAAATATTTACTTGTACACTGAACCACTTCTTGCATTACGTTTTCAATATTTCTCTTCCCTTCTTACACATTACCAGTGGATTATCTCTCTGTTTATTCCTGGAGAGGTAGGAGTTTCAATTTCGAGCTTTCCTATGAATTGGCTAGCCAGTATTGGCAGGCTGGAAACAAGGACCTCACTCACACGCCTCTTGAACTTATTCCGTCGGGTTCACACTGAGCAAATGGTGTGTGAGTGGAGCCACAAGTGGTGCAGCGCAAGCTACTTGTGGTGATGGTTGTGTGCAGGTATCGTTTGGTTTCGGTCACTGTGACAGTTTAACCCGGACTGGATCCCGCTAACTGTTATCGATCGTGGAATGTAATGGCCAAAACACTGAAACCATACAACCCACCGACTTGACCTGCAATGTGCGTTCATTCCCAATCCGGCTAGTGTGTTGAGGCCGCTAACTAACCTGACTAGGTTGGGTTGCCTGTATTTTGGCAAGCCGTTTGGTTTGGCCTACGAATTTTCTTATCCGCGTCCACACTTTGCAGAAGATCTGTGTTACTTTGTTTCATACCTGCTTTTAGCCGACAAGCCATGCGTCAAACTGCTACTCAGTTGGCAATCGCACCAGCTCCCGAGACAAGGCATGTCCGACCTACTCGACCGTTCGGAGGATGAAGCGGATCATTCACGCACCCACAGACAAAAGACCGGTTTGTCAGTCGAGCTGTCCGTGTACGTTCTACGTCGTATGATCACACCTGCTCTTTCAGTGCTAACGGCGTATTTGTTAGTCTGCACTCCGTTCAGCTTGGGCGCCAGGGTCAGGTTAACTAGTATCATTTGCTCCCTGCTACCGGCAGATCTGTGTCCTCTCACGCCATAACAGTCAACCAATTTTTGTGTCTATAAGCCTACCCATGTCCACATTATCTGTGCAGCCCCGTCCGCTACTGAAACCCAGAGAAACCTCTCGAAACATTTTAAGTTGGTGTTGTGACAAGCGAAATTGATATCGAGACGTACGAAATTGGAAGACGCATTGACATATCGCGATTTGTGTCCCCTCAGCCAGCTGCACAGAGTCTGCTAGTAAAACAGCGACCACACTATTGTAGTAACCTCCGCGTAAGCCTTAGAAAGTTCAAGCAAGATTTATAGCCTTATTAGTGTCCAGTAGTCTGTTTGTGAATTCGTTATTCCTATTGTGTTGACTGCCTTCTACCTGGTGTGAGTTGATCAACGATAATTTGATTGTTAGGAGCGATGAATCAGCAGCCGGCTAACAGCAGGAGCGTGTGTTGGATAGTGCGTCAGTCGTATTCCAAGCTGTCTGAGACCTGGGTAATACCGCCACAAAGTTAATCCGCTAGTAAATAATGTGAGGCGTACGTCACCTAAAATTAATTCTACCTACTGAGCGAAAATACGCGGTAACAGAGCTTCAGTGAAGCACAAATTGTCCAGTATAGGTTAATGAGATTTAAATCACCGGGTGACTGTTCGATACCAGTAGCCTATTGCAGCACTCATGCTGAAACTGATCAGTACCAAAAGGGTTCGGAATAAAATTTGAACAAAGTAATCTTGGTATTCACAGTACTTTGATATATGTTTGTTTCACTGGTGTACTAGTGTGTGGTAATCCCTGCAAGGGAATTAATTGCAACAATATGTTTATGCCATTTTGCAAGTACCGCTGGTCATTTTTTTAAAAACGAATGAAGAGAACTTAGTAAAAAGAGTTTCAATAGTTAACCTCACTCAAATTTTTTATTGACCATTGTTGATCACAAATTAAAGGTATATGACCCATGACAAGCTAACGCACACCGTCTCGAGCTAACCAGTTCCACCTCCTAGTCACACCCATATCCATCGCCGGCATATGCTCTGTCACAGTAACGTAGGTGAGTCTTCATATGCGTAACCAACATGGTAACACTTGGATGGTACAATGTTTGCCCAACAGTTTACCAGGCAAGCATACATTGGTCAGATCAGAAATTCACAGTCAGTTTACTGGACTCCGATCTGGTGCTTTAATTTGAGGCGTGTAGGTATCGTGACGCCCGCGGTCATGACACGATCCTTGATTATTTATTTGGGAGAAGGTTTCCGAAAGTATAGTGTTTGGTTAGCGGTTGCTAATTACATTGAATAGTCGACTACGCAGACACGCCGGAGTAATGTTGATGCGTCTGAGAATCTCCAGGAGTACTGTTAAGTCGCTCCCGGCGATTTAGGCTAATTCACTCAGTAACGAGTGCCCGACGACTCCAATAGCACTTATTCAGACGGTCGGATCAACGGGACTCTCTTCCAAGTTCAAAAAACGTCGAAAACGACGATCAAAATAAATGGAATTTATACGGTACTGTTTGATAAAATTAAAGTAAGAGCGCTATTTCACCTTGAATGTGAACTAATCGGATACGCAAATTATCCAGCAGAAAGGCGTTCAAAATGGAGTAACCAAACACGAGTCCGCCAATAACCACCAGTCAATGAGAAATGAGGTCATAGTAACAATCGGGTACACACTAAGGTAGTTGCGTGTCAAAAAAATACCGAAAGAAGTTCTGGTAGATAAGCAATGATATGTATAAGAGGAAGAAGGCAAACATTGTGTAGTTATGGTACAAAATTCATCATGATCGTTTACTGCATACAACAGAGATAAAGAAAATCGCATTCAAGATCGGCTGTCTACAAAGAAACCAAGCACACCTCAACGAATTCATCGCTTCACCTCATAACAAATGAAGACGACAAACATATCAGACAAACCGTAACAAACACAACAAGTTCAGTTATCATATTTTGAGTTATACGTGAACCTGTATTACAATAGCCCTTGAAATCTATCCGTCTTCCCAGGTCAGAGTTTCCTACTGTGTCAGAGTAGTGCGAACCAAATGAAATACGTCAGGACCATCAAGGTTATGCTATATGGTCAAATAGCTGGCAATTTCAGATCCTAAGTAAAACTAGTCTTGCATTTCAAGAATATGAAAAACAACGATTCGAAGAATGATGGAATCAGCACAATATCCTGGAAAAGCAATGATGTCAGTTCAATGTAAATTTAAGGTGGTTGTGAAGACAGAACAGTTCTGGATTGATCGATAGCTTATGGGGATGTGGCAAAAGAAAACTAACATCGACTTCCAAGCTCATCATCGGCAAACACAGCAGCCACTTTGTTGTCCAACTCATGCAAAGGTTCTTTTCCAACCACAGCAGGTGCTGTGGGATAGCCTCAGAGTAGCATTTATCCATTAACACACCGTAACAATTTAACTAAAGGCCACACTGAAAACGTACGAACCTAATTGCATACCTGTCTTTTTGACTCCAGTTCATACTAGAATCTATCCGTTGTTTCTCAGTTGAAAAATTAAATGTTGGAGTCAGAAGTGATAGCACAGCGTGGTCGAGTGTCCATAGGCCTCATGGAATTCGTGCGACCAATATGAATAGTGATCATCTGCTTGGTTTTTCGTAAATACTGACATAACAATCACAAACGTCCAACACGGACTTCATACGAGTAGCATTGTGGTGTCAAGTCATTCACGGACGTTTTTCATTATTTTCTAGGCCGCGTGACTGTACAATTGCGATGTATGGTAGATTCTTGCCTTGCAAATAAATCACAAACAGAGTATGGCGCAGAGCCTAAGATGATGATGACCATATTGCTTATCGCAATTGTCAAACACCTTGTTTTAGAGTGCCCAAACTGAAGTGCTGAATTAACGTTACTGCTCTAGAGACTTCAAGACTGAAAACTATTTTCAAGGTTTAGTCGCCACTGTTTTTAAATATGCTTCCTCATTAGGCTGAATGGAATACAGTGGAAATTCACGAGGTAGATCATAGTAACAAATCAGAAGCGATTAGTTTGACGATACAGAAATACCCGGATTGGTTCAACGAAAATGTCACGTCTTTTTTGCTACCAGGAGGAAGGACAGAATTACAGTTTCTCGTCCAATAGGATTACCCATGCAAAGAAGAGAAAAACAGTAAGTTTTGGCCTACTCACCGCTACTTTGCTAAATGGCTTCTAGGAACCAAGGTCGATTTGTAAAACTGTCATAAAGATTTGTTGCTTGTTGACAGTACCCTGATCTTAATTATTTGCTCGATGTGGTCTTTGGTGCACCCGTCGTGTTTACAAAACTGCGAACGGAAGTGGAGTCTGGACTCCCATGCACTCAACCGAAAGACGTTGGAGGACATTGGGACATGACTTTAGCTCAAGTTGGTCGGCTACTTTGAATAAACTGCCACGATAGATGACATTAAAAACACTGTGTAAAGAACTAATCCGTGATTTTGGAAAAGGAATGATGCATATGAAAATGGGTTGTTACGAGTACTACCGAATTGTTTCATGCATCTGAATGCATGGAGCATTTGTTCACGAATTCAAAATTTCTCAGATCGCACACTCGTTTGTTGATAAAGAAATTACACAGTCTCGTGTCAGACATGTCAGTCTATGAAAATACGGTAACAGTGCTGTAGTCAGGATCTCGTTCATTAAGTTTAATACCGGGTTGATATGATCCAATGTGTTTTAGATGTCACGTGTTATCTAAACCAATCCCCCCTGTGACTAGCATGGTGTCTGTTGTTCGTCAGACCTCCTAAAGACGTCACGATTTCACGGATACTATGCTCGCTTTATGGCCTTCACCAAAACATTCAATTGCGAGAGTTGGGAAACGCTGTGTAAGGAAGACTAACGATCACGCCATACTAACCGTCAGTAATTAGGCGGAGGCATTTGTTCTGGTAATAAATTAGCCGAAGAAACACTGGAATGCAGTCTGGCAAAAAATGATGTTTTACGTACATAAACTTGGCACGACAGCCGTGGCGTCCGGGGCTTACTATTATGTGCAAATAAAGGTTTGTGTTCGAGATGGTATTGAAGCACATATCTCTGACTTTGATTTTCTAAATAAAGTACGCCATCCGATCTCTTAGCTCATAATGTAGCGAAAAAGCGTCCAGTAAAGCACGATCTTTATTGCCCAACACGCTGGTTACCATCCTACGCGCGCGCTCGCGCTTACGAGTCATCAGTCCGGTTTCCGCTCTCACGTCGTGCCCACTTCGACCCGGTTTGTGTCCGACACCTCTTGTCAGGGCGTTTTTCACCTGCCATTCCTCGTCCACTGGGCCGATCTTGTTGGGCGATGACTCGTCCGGTTGCTCGTGTTGCCCGCAATACGTCCACTATGGCCTCTGGCCGTGTTGTACGACCACGTCGGGACATTCCTCCGGATGTTAGGATAATTTTGCCCCCGATCTGATTATTCATCCCATTTTGCCTGCCATGCCTCGTCCGTCGGTCCGAGCCAGTTGAGGGATGGCTCATCCGGTCGTCCATTCTGTCCCCGACCCGTTGGACGTATCTTGCCGCCTCGTCGATGTATCCCGTTGAGAGTTGAAACACCCACACCTGCAGCTTGACAATCCATCACAATAAAGCTGTGAATCTACCAGAATTAACAATCGATTTACTCACGTTCACGGAACAGTAATTTCCCAGGCGAATCCAACTTTCATTTAAATTGATATTGTTCTACTAAAAAAAATCAAGTCAAAATGTATGTAAAGGTCTGCTGTTAGCGGCGATTTGATACGCAATAACCAGATGCCCAAAACGTCTGACGGTAGATTACAGCGGATATAATAGTTGGATAATGTGCGGAAATCATTCGAAATCGTCCACAGTGTAACATGCAGGCCAGCCGACTCTACTCTGGATGCCCGTGACTTCGCGGACCAACCTTCGAGCAACGTGGACGCACCAGTGGACAGCGCTCTTCCGAAGTAGGGGTTCGAACAACAGTTCTGAAAAGAGAAACAATATGAACAAACATGAGCCGAAGGCCCAGTAAGCCATGCACACGACTTACACAAACAAAAGATAAAACGGCACCGACAACACAGCAGCACGCACCGTCAGACAACTCAAATTCAATTCGTGCGCGCTCGCTGTGCGTTACAACAGAAAAAGTCAAACATTTTACGTGTTGATTGGCTCATTAAAACAAACGGTAACTATAGCTATGGGGACGAATAAGTTGCACAAAATTGTGAAGAAATTAGGATTAAAAAATGATGTTTTATTCACTGTATCATCATTTGTATACTAGGCAAGTTTCACTATCCAAATACGTTTATCAATTTGCTCAGTTGATCCGCGTGTGTTTTCGTTGGTGAAATAGTAGTCGTGTGAATCGACCTCAGGTATTTTTTGCATCGTCAAGGACGAAAAACAGGATCGTCATTTACCTCAAACGTAATTAAGCCATGTCCTGACATATGTACCCTCACCTGCTTTGCTGTAGTATGCAAGTTGTGTTAATTTCGAGTGCCATCTGAGCAGTCACTAGATAAATATCCGATGTTTTGCAAATGGACGTTTATATCAGTTGAGTGTTGGCACACAGCAGTGCACTCTCACCCGTTTACAGCGGAAACCTAGAACGTCGTGAGTGACGAAAACGTTCGCCTGTAAATCGTCTAAAGTTCATTAGGTGAATGTTTAGGCGGTAGCTGAAATTAACATAATATGCAAATTAATAAAACAAACAACAGGGTATAGTGTTCGGATAAGAGCTCAGTATGATTTGGAGTAAGCTACGGTCCCGCTTTATGTGAAACAGCGCTAGAACCATTCGTGCCCTTTCGCCATCCAAATCACATGAACTTTTGAACAACTCGCTGAATTTACTTGGATGAACAGCTTATGGAAGATGCTGCACCGAATAAGCAACAGAACTTCAGTGATTTCTGTCAAGTTTGCTTTCACATTGGCCAAATTCATTCTGTTGAGGCTTTCCTTTTAACCAAACTCGTACAGATTGAAACGACCCCCGATATCCGTGTACAAGAAAACCTTGTAAAAAACCGCAAATGCTTCATTTGTCTTGACTGCGCCCCATCGCGACCATGAGCAGCAAACTGTATTAACTAGGGCTAACTTTGTTTGTGGCTGGCTCGATATATGCATATGAATGAGCCACCGTTTAAAGATAGAAACCAGCTTGTTGGTTTTACATGTAACTGGTGTCGGGCGCGGTCTTAGTGATAACCAGAAGCGGACTGTGTATCACAGTAACGTGCGATAAGTCAACCGTTTTTCTGTGTATCTGTGGTTCGGACGTACTTCCTAACTCATTGTTGTTTCGCTGATGTGACACCGACGAAGATAGCGCTTTAAATGACCGAGAATAGAATCCCGAATCGATCGATCTACGGGCAGCCGAAAACCATCTATTTCAGATTCGAGCGCCAGAAACATTGCCACCTAGATGATGGTCAAGTGACACCTTTACAGTGCAGTCAAGATGACGGTGAATTAAACCACAATGAGAAATATAAACCCATGAAACAGAAAGCAGAAGATTCACTCTCTTGATTACATGCAAACCGTTTGCACCGGGGATGATAGAGCTGTTGGTAGTTCAAATGCGATTGTGTGATTTTAAGACTGGTGTGGTTGTCAAACTACCTATCATTTTGGGCTGAAAAGTTGGTCATGCACCCACGATGAACTGTACAAAAGAAGGGTGGACGTATTGACAGGTAGAAAAATTATTCTATAAGGATTCAGAGTTTCTTCACAATGGATCATTTGAATGATTTGTCTACAATCGATTACATTCTTAATTAAACCTGCCTGATATTTGTATAGTGATTAGTCGTTTGTTGTTGAGACGCTTCGTTCTAAACTCGGATATATCCATTTATTTAGGTTCGTCGTAATATGAACCACTGGTTTCGTTTATGGATTCTAAATTGGTGTGGGTTTTCTATGGCATTAGACCACCACTCAGATACTTTCCATTGAGGTTATACTAAATACGAGGTTGCTGTTGAGATCACGGTCGAAGAGCTCAATAGGCTTGGTGTGACATATAACAGACATCATTTGACCTTGACCACTGTTCTAGACATATCCGGACATGGATGCAAATCTCAGCACAATGTCCTTTTTTATCATAGCTCATACCTTTAACAACGGATCCACCAAAAAAACAATGGGTTATATTGCTACTTCAAGTTGTCGCAAGAGCCGGACGGAAATTGTCAGATTCTAAAACCTTAACTTCAAGATGAAGTTGGTTTGTCAAGAGACTAGGCAAACATGAATCAATTATTTATTGTGAGTGAACTTCTGAAGGAATTAAAAATGTGCTCTGTGTAACTATAGGTCTTAGCTTACACTGCGAAATACAAATCACATTTTAGAATCAATTACTGATCCCTTGGATGCCATCATCACAACATAGTTTCTACAAACACTTTTGCATATCTTTAACGGATCAAACAAAAAGCTTGTTTTGCAACAGCTTGATCACATTCATCTGATTGTAAACAACCGCTTTATCATACGTTTAGAGGTTTTCCAGACTCGACCAAATGCAGTCACACTCGTGTAGGTACACACAGGTTTACACAACCATATACTTCGACCTCGTCCCAAATCAGACGTTTTCGCTATTTACCTAAACCGTGGCATTCCCGACACTAACAAGTGATTTCTGAATTGGTTGAGAGGATTCGATCAGGCGGCCAAGTAAATAGTTGCCATCGGAGTTAACAATATTAGTATGATCAATCTGTCTGATGGTATGAATTGAAAATTTTTCGGGAGGGGGTGGGGTTACTTTGTGGATGCAGAAAGTATGGAACGACATGTGGTGCACATTATCGCCTGTTTACTGAAGAATATTCATTTCTGTGTATACAAAACAGGTTGTTTTCTGGCGTACGGAACCGGCAAAATGGACCAAAATAAATACCAGAAACAATTTGCTTTGAAGACTGACTCAGTCATCCCCACAACATCAGTCGACTTGGCAACAGTTATGAAGAAGATATGCTAACTGTGTATCTGTGCCTCATCCACCTCAGTGGCTAGGTGATATTGGTTCGGGTATAAAGACTCCATGGTTAACCCTCAAAGGTCACTGCGGAGATTTCACAATTCAGTCCAATCTCACTTCGACCGTCGTGTCTATATCACAGACCACCAGTACGTCATGTACGGAAGCATGTGTACAGGTGCTCACAGGCAGTTGCGAAGTCAGCAACCTAACTATTGGAGTGCATGAACTGGGATGTTCATTTGCACTTTCGAATTCATAAATATTATGCAAATTGATTACCCTATGCTATAATAACATTTTGTCAGCAGCGCCCACTTGTTCAGTTAGTTCATTGAGATCCGTGGGTTCAACGTAACTGAGAAGTACCTGATCTAGGGGTTATCGACTGGAGATAACAGGACGGTTACTGTGTCTCACAATGAGACGATCAGGTAATGTGAACACCATTCGCACACTGTTGCGGTTGAGCGTGCGGGTATGACTGGTAGGCCTGACCCTTTCTGCTACCTTGGCGTGGTGGTTAGGCTTGCGTGCCGTTTTGATCCGGAGGGCTTTGCTGACTGTGACTTCGGTCCTTGTAGTTTCAACCTTGTCAGATTGGCCGAAGGGGAGCAGCCAGATGAAAAGCAGATGCGTGAGTGGCTGTGGTCTTCTATACATTCTTTTCTTCGGCTTTGTTGGTATGTTGTATGATTAATGGTCTGCCTGGCTCTTCTTAGTTCAGTGAGAAATTTGCTTTTCACCCCCATCTTCTTTAGGTTGCACTAACCTGCAATCCTATGCTGTAATGCTTCTTATATTACGCTTCAACAATCTTTCTTCTCAGTGTAGATCTCGTCACTGCAGTCTCTCTCTGTTTAGTTTCCGAGAGATAAGAGTTTCCTTTCCTTATTAGCCAATCAAGTGGCTAACCAGCATTGGCCGGCTGGACAGAAAGGCCCCACTGGCACACCTCCCGGTCTTATTCCTTCGGGTTTACACTGGATATGTGGTGTGTTGGTGGAACTGCAATTGGTGCAGCGCAAGCCAGTTGCAGTGATATATAAGCGCAGGCGTCCTTTGGCTTCGGTCACTGTGACAGGCTAATCCGAATCGGATGCCGCCAACCATGACTGGTAGGTCACGCCTAGTTTTGGGTTACTCGTTTTGCGGTTAACGCGCTAGTCACACAAGCACGAGGGTGAGATGGCAAACTCCAGCTCAGACAAGGATATGCACTACCGATAGACTTTAATGAGAGCGAAAATTGACTCTAGTGCCTCCTTACGAGGTTTATCTAAATGCAACGGCTGTCACCGAATGTGGGTGGTGTTCCATTTGATGACTGCTCCGGGGACTTTTAGCCGGTTGAAAATTTTGTCAGGTATTAATATCAAGCCCGATTTTTACGAGAATTGCGTTAACACTGGAAAATTAAGTTGAGTTTTTCCGTTGAATAAACCATTAGTTGTTTAGTTCGGAGTTTGCACACAACTTCTTTCTTGTGAGAGAAAATCGTTTAGCAGGACGTGCTGTGTGTAGTATATTTCATGTTGGAGATCCGCCGATGGTGTGTTCGCTTTCTCAAACAAAAACTCAGGGTTTCTAGTGAGGGGCACTTTCGTCCTGTTCAACCCGTTTGTGCAACTTTAGTTATAGTCACTCCATCTATGTTATTTCTTGTCAAGATTGTAATGGTTTCACTCAATGACCGCTTTTCTTCTGATGGTATCGTCCACAATTCACTTGCTTCCGAGCTAGCCAATTTCCCGCAGTCACTTTGACATAGTTCACTAATGATTAATTTAACTGTGCTTTCGGTTTGCCATGTACGTAGTATATAAATGAGGGGAATTAGGGTAACCATTTGGGAAGAAATTCAGACAGAAGCAAGGAGCAATTCCTTGAAACGGAAGTTAAAATGCTTAGTCCAAAGGCAGAACGCAATATGGCATCTCCGAAACAAACTTATGCGGGAGTTGAATAGATAGACAGTGGGCACTTGTTGCTCTTATTGTTGTCGTTGTTGTTCTTCGTCTCACACTTCTTGTAGAAGGGAGCCAGCAGGAAATTAACCTGGTTGCTAAACCAAAGACTAGGTGAGGATGGTGTTCAATCAATAACACAGCAGTCAGAACATTGTACGGAAGATGAAACGAAGTCTATAACACCCAACTACCCGGAGAAAATTAATAGGGAAAATATCGGCTACACTTAACAGAACATTTCCCGTGTTTCGTCTTTTGAGCGGTTAGTAAACTGAAAGCTATCCATGAGTGGTCGTGGCTGATTTGTATGTGATTAATCAGATGTATCTATCGTGAGGCCAGAGGAGAAGTAATTAACCTGCCCGTTTGCCTCACTGGCATAGCGAGCAGAGTTCAGCTACTGGTCCGGTTAATGGAGTACACTGCTGATAAACGTTAAAATATACCAATCTTATTCATATTGTTTCGACTGAAAAAAGGACTAACCGGAATGTCTCTTTGACGGGCAGATTTGATACCGACTTCGACTAAGTCCATCTGCCTCGGTTTATAAAATTCTATTTTCATAAGCTAGAATTAATTAAACATTTTCGGTTACTTTCCGGATTCTCAGACATCCATTAAACAACAAGATATCATTCCACCGGAAGGGTTAAGAAAGATATTGGCGAACTGGGACGAACTGCTTGCAAACCCCACCTTCAGTTCATTTTGGAGGCATAGCAGATACTGCTAGATTGCAGACCAACCACAAACATTCCCTCAATTCTAGTCTGCTAGAGGCCAGAAAACACAGTAGCTTATGACACTAGCACACGATTCTTTCTATGTTCTTATGACCTGACGGACAAGTGTTCAGAAAACTATCCTGGCATCCTCTTACAGGTCGCACTTTTGTATTGAGCAAGCACGGTGATGGTAAGACTGAATTAGGTCAAAGCGGTTGATCGCCACTTCGGTAGCATGTGATAATCCAAGCTTCCTGGACAGCCGTTTGAAGACCACAACATACTGAGTTTCGGACCCATCATTCGGAGTGGCACCAGTACTAAAGATCATAGGGGTCCTGGTTGACCTGGTGCTATTGGCCCAGCAACTGTCAGTCAGGAGGGTCATCCGACAGCAAAACACCTGGGAAAAGTAATGTGATTGGTGCACCACGGTTTCACATCGTCTAACCGACTGTTTATTTATTTCAATGTACATAAGTGATTGTGACTTAAAGTAAGCGGCAAATATATCCACAGCTCCCAGTCACCTGTTTGTGTTGCATCAAAAGTAGCAATGAGCCAAGTTAGTTCACTAATCTCTATCAATCTCACGTTTTCGATTACAACATAGTAGCCACTTGGACCAAATAGTTGAAACTTTGTGCCTAACTCTTAACAGTCAGAGCCTACACTTAGTGATTAGTAGTGATTAGATTGCAGCTCAAACTATCAACAGTGGGGAAACTCAGTTGAGGATTGTAGACATGAACTGGCCAGAACTGTTTGTTGAATCAGAATAGGAGTGTAACATGGCTAGTTTAGGCTTGGACCATTAGATCTGAGGTTTTAGTTAATGTTCATGTGATGGACGATTAGGTGATACCGAGCGACGTAGTGGCGGGTAGGATACCTGCTTGTTTTGGTTGGGAAGTGTGCATTTTCTGTAATTTTATGGATCAATTTTGGAAATGAAGTTCAGTGTGGGCAAGCCGGAGTCCACGGACGCAAACATCAATTACTCAGACTAGAGTACCCGAATGTAAACTGAAACTATTGCTTAAACATGAGATATATTGGCTTGGGTTGATTCCCTTAGAATCTGAGAAGTTGCCTGCTGATTTTGTGAAATACAATCATTCTAATAGATATGTGTGACAACAGTGCTGCAGAAACTGTACGTATTACAAGAAGGAAAATCGGGTAGATGTATGCCCAGCAATACAAACGGCGTTTATGAAAGGAATATAGAAACTACGTAGTTTGACAGACTTCAGTAGCGACTGAGTCATGCCAGTGTATTCATAGCAAATGCGTGAGAGGGCCACCTAATGGCGCCTAACACATGAAAGATTATTATGTAGGAAAAGAAGCCTCGAGAAATGTGATTTGACACTTAAATGGTTGAGCTATCAATTTGACCACATTTAATAATTGTGTTTGTAATAAACAATTCGTGGTGATTTTTCAAAGAAAATATCCTCTTCCACACTTGTGAATGAATCTAACTGTTCTATGCTATAGATTCTGTGAGTTGTAACAGCGGGACAATATCTATACAGAATGCGACCAAACTGGTCATTTTGAACAGTTAACCAAAGGTGACCCATCCACGCAAACCCCCCACTGGATGGGTCAAATTTGAAACCAAATAAGTTACACAACCGTTAAACGAATCAACAATTCCGCTGAAGGTCAGTTGTATCTTTTTAGTGACTCGATATGGAACTGATGCACTGTTGTCTTCCCGGGCACTGTCATGTTGGTCTTCATCTGTGAGTGACTAAATCCATTCAGGCCCTGGGCTATTGAACAGGCAACAGAAAGAACCATGAATAACATTTAACCAGTCTCCTCAGCTGTTGCGCTTCCTTCCGCTGATGGTCTGAAACCGACCAACCGCTTTGTGGATGGCTTATCTGGTGGACGCTTACTCGTTAGCAGGCCAACCACTAAACGGCTGATCGTTTACAGACTATGAACGAAATGAACCCCGACAGCAAGAGAAACGAATTCACACGCCTTTTTGCGATGGCGGTTACCGTGACCCCGTGTTCTTCTGGATAAGTGCCCGGACTGCCGTTGCTACTATCTGCAGCTTGTGCACGGGTTGTGTGTTCGATCTGCCGGTTTGCATGGTGCTGATGAGACACCTCACTAGGTCGAAACAGCTGTCCACCACCTCGCTGGTGGTTATGGGATCAATGGTGTGCAAAATTGGTACACCTGAACGGGAGGCGAGAGCAATATTCATCACCAGAAATGGGTTTTAAGTGATTACTTCTAGGAGAAACTTAACTGGTGATTTACCAGAGCTGCCTGTTTATGTGTATTTAGTAGGGAAGGTGTTTGTTATAGAGCTACGAAGACACCTGCGTACTGAAGGGTGCATGCCATTCTGCGGCTTGGAAGTTGAGTAGTAACGATCATGTCCTAATGAATGTCAAGATGTGAAGGGAAGTGCCTGACTCATGAGAGCCTAACGGATGGCCCACAAATGGTTGGCCTGGGAAAAATATCCGGGGTGCAAACCATGTCAAACGAATTTCAACTGAAAGACTCATCCAGTGGGCATACACAAAAACAGGTCCCCTAACCGAGTCACGTTATCAAACAATCTCAACACCGCTGAAAAGTGCGGCCAGATTATCTGCTCAGTTCCAATGTCCCAGTGTTTTGGGCACTACGGTTCACCGGGCTATCGACAAACTTCTCGGTATGTGGAGGTCAGCGCTAAGCTGGGAAGTAACATGCATCGATGAGTGTGAGGGGGAGAACTTGAAATACCGTATCTCCCAAAAGGAGTGTGTTATCGCGATAACTTTGTCACTAAGTGAAGAGCAGTAAAAAGCTGCATTCATGAAAGAAACAATTTTAAAAATTAGTGAAAAGTAGATTAAAAACTGAAAAATTCAATAGGAACTGAAATACATCATGCTTTTTTCCAGGTTTACCTCACCAGTTGTGAACTGCGATGTAATTTTATGTAGCTTTGTTGCCAAACCGCCGAGCTGCGGACAACATCTCCCACTTCTGTGGCCTTGTTACTGAGCCGGATCTCTTTAACGTCAGTACCTCTTTCCACCATTTTAACCATGAATTAACGCCACGGTGAAGGCTACTTTTTGCGAGATCAGTGTGAACAGCCCAGCCAAAAGGTATGGTTAAATTGAACCACGTTGTCCTTCAGAGATTCGAAGACCCTTAGCTTGGGTCAACACGAATCAATTGCGTCATATCTGTTTCACTCAAGTCACTACAACCTCAGATGACGTGTCACCGCATATGTTCACCTGCGGCAACCTCAGAAAGTGCAACTATTGTAAGGATTCCATCGATAATCCGTATTTTCACAGTGTATGTTTGCACGTACATTCGTCTCTCCGACTGTTGCCAGGGGGGTCGATTCAAATTCGATGGCATTCCACTCTGGTGTGCAATGTTTGCGTGCTGCGGATTGTGTGCTTTTCTGAACACCGTCTTGTTTTTCGGGCCAATGCTGTTTTGATTGTCAGCAAAACTGTTTGTTTGAAACAAACGAGACTTCTTTACCGAAAAACAATTCAACTTTTCAGGAGTTGCAGTCTGGTTTTCTGCGTTGTTGTTTGTCTGTTCTGCTTAGACATTGATTATCCCTGTTATTCTCAGAAGATGCTGGAATCAACCGCGTTTTCCCTTTGCAGCTAATGTAAGAAGTACGGTTTGTTGTGTTCCTCATCGTGGCTTTCTTATACCATCCTGGTGGAACCCAGTACAAACACTGAAGATGAGCAGCTGTTTAAAAATGACATCTTATTTCACCACACGGTTCTCTCATTCTTAAATACTGATCGAAATGGACCAAGTTAAGAGTGTAACAGATTATTTGTAAGAATTATGGATGTTCACGGACTGACTTCCTCAGAATTGGGAGTGTGAGTGTTTCTGGTGATGGCTTAGAAACGATACTTTCATTTCATCAAGGGTCTGTCAGAAATGTGCACTCTCAGATGACTACCAGTAACAGAAAGGGTTATCAGTCTTCTGTCATCAGATAAAAAAACTTATTTACATAGGCGTCTACAAACGAGAGCATTCGTACTTTTGAATGCTTCGACAGATGTGCTGCAACAAATGACAGTGTATGAATAAGTTTCATTTCACCGGAGTAGCGCAGCCAAACTATTCACTACGTGTGCGAACATGTCTGAATGAAACACACGAGCGTTGACTGATCAGCTTTGGCGGAACAAGGGTCACCAGATACTGTTCCACTGGAGTTTTTCCTTTAGGGCTACCGCAGACACAGGAGCTATACGGAACACCCGTAAACACTAATGAAGCTCAAAACGACCACAATTCTAGAACTTAATGAAACCTCCGATACGACGATGTGAGCTATTATCATGTCCACAGAGAATGTTCCTATTGCAAGTAAAACCACTGACAATATTTTGTGTCTTATGAATTTACAACCTATATACCAATGTATTCTGTTGTATTTTATTTGCGTGATGATAATGTTGATCCGCCACTAGAACGCCGTATGTTTAGCGGTAACTGATAGAATGGCGAATTCATTTAGATCTGACTGAAGTATGGAATCATAATGCCTCTTACTGTTTCATTAGGCTAACACTTTGGTTTGTGTGTAGGGGAACATTGTAGAGTAGATGATATAACGCTACTCTGTTCGTTGTTAATTGATCTGGACAAGAAGATATCGACTTGATGTGATATCAAAGATAAACCAACATTAAGTTAGTAGTATCCAGCGTTATCCACAGGTTTCATATTGTTCATCAGTAAAGTACAAAGTAGTCTCATTATCAGTAGTTGCTTCGTTTAAAACGACACAGTCCTTTTAACCGCCACCTATCAGCGTGGTGTTATGGTATTTCGTTCAATCCAAGTTATGCACAGAAGTTTCCAGGATAAAGCAAGCTTCTGGAGATCAAATCACCTTAATTTGGGCAACAGTTTTGAATGAACTGTCCATAGCGATCTCGATAACTCAGCAGGTTTCCCCACCATCACATCCATTTCTGGTTAACCTAGTGGAAAGACATAGTGACATGAATTATATACGGCCTAATAACACCACAGAACTGAGAAATGACATGTGCCGCTTACAATTTGACAACCTGGTTATGGAACATGTTGGAGTTCATGAATGATGCGTTGCGTGTCACAGATTCGACGCGAAAACTGTGAGCTTCCAGTCAGTCTTTCGGTAACTTGCAAATCTGTTTCAGTCATGAATACAACTTTTTATTATCTATCGGTTTTTGAAACAACCATCGTGATGGCACAATCTTCTAGGGAATCACGGTATTTTTACATTGTCCATTTGCACCTGTCCGGGCATGCCAGGTCCCAGAGCAGAGTTGTCTATCAACCGCTGAAACAGCTACGGGTATGTTTTTAAACACCCAGCCCCTTCGCATTTGTGCCGCAGTGCCCTAAACACCGGGATGATGGAATCGAGAGGTTTGACTAGAAATACGCAAACACCCCCGTGCTAACTAGTTTGGCCGTGTTTCCAGCGCTGTGTTAGCGCCGTTTGCTGGTATGACCCAGTTACAGGGCCTGTCTTTGGACAGGCCCAGCGGATAGGTCTTTCAGTTGGGATCCTCTTGTCATGGTTTGGACTCCGGATTTTTTATTCGGGTCCACACGTGTGAGCTGATCGGTATGCATCCGGTTTTGGCGTCCAATATGTAACCCAGATACTAGTATCAGAGTTTTTCATCAAATCTTTTGCCTTGGTAACACCACACTAGAATGTTCACACCAGTGTCAGACACTAACGGAGAACGTTCTATTTGGGTGCCTTTACATTGGGTGGAGTGAAACTGGAAATGAATCAGTTAATATGGTTGGGTAGGATAGTCTTGGTAAATTATGCAACGTGGTCTAAGGTAGTCTGTGATTCACAGGTAATGGCTTATGAACTCGCAATCAGTTATAACGGAATAACTTTAGCCATATATACAACTTTCCTAAATCTCTGGTTGTGATGGCCAAATTTGTCGGTAATTGCTGAGGTCAAGGTTGTATCCTGACTTGCCGACTGAACTTAGTGGATAGCTCACGAATCTGGGAGCCTACGATGAATCGCCATTTCACTGTTGAGTTTTTGAAACAGGTTTCGGTTAACTGGTTGCCCGAGTCTGTGCCTAAACAGCTGACAGGCTACCATAAAGTTCTGAGAAACCAGTTGGATATTCTCAGATCACACAGACGAGTTGCTACTGCCAGAAAGAACTACACTCCCTAAGAACGCCAACGAGGTTTCTTCTAGTATAGCTACTTCTGACACTTCCAACTTAACTCTCTTCTCTCCTGAATGAATGATCTAAGGACCACAATCTGTTTATGAGTAGTACAGAGGTTGTGAGCTTTTCAATTTCTCCTTGTTATCGGTATACGTTAACAACAACTCATGGGGCAGCACCCTGATTCATCTACTAAGGGTGCATCTGTTCCCAAATGACAGTCTCTGCGATATTAAACACAGATCTTGACAAGGTCATCATTGATAGTAGGAAAGCAGTTTGTTGACGAAAATATAATCGTCTCCTTTTTATTCAACCTGGTGACAAGCTAAACACACAGGTCCCGTTAGGCTTACTCCTTAAACGTACATCGTGTTTCGCTTTCCTAGCTAATCGGAATTTTGGTGACTTCTAAGCCCATTTCTGTAGAGCTCATTGCACAGCTGAGCGCGCAACGATCAGAACCACTTAGTCATTTTATCGACACGTCATCAAAGTCGAAATATTACGGATTTAGTCGTAGATGTTCGGAGATTTGCGTGATTTCAAATCAAATACCGTCCACATTGAGTAGCAGCCTTCGTATTCAGATGAACCTTTCAGCTAGACCACTTCGAAATGAAGTGCTGAAATCCAGTTTCGCTCTTATGAGAGGTCACCATTGGTGCATATCCTTGTCCGGATCGCAGTTTGCATTGTAACCCTGGTGTTTGTGAGAATAACTTGTTAAGCGCAAAGCTAGTAACCTTAAAATAGGCGCGACCGAATGGTCAAGTCCAAATGCTCAACCGCAACCTTGTATGAATACGGAATCGTTTTCAGTACAACTATTGTGATACGCTTCTTGTTTGTAATAACTGATGAAGGTTTGTTAGTTTGAACAGCTGAAATTCTACTCTTTGGGATGTCCCAACAGTTTCCTGAGCTGATCTGACCACATTTGTATTGCTGGACAGAAGTGTCACGTGATAAATGTATTGTATCACTGTACAGTCTCATATGCTACTCTGGTGCACTGTGGTGAGCTACCAGTAACGGGTAACGCCGGGTCTCAGAGTGTGAAGGTGTTTGGACGGTTCCACTTGGAATACCAAATCAATGTACTTACCTGACTAACACGTTTGTCACTTTAAAACCCCGTCGAAACGACGATAACTACTTCAAACACAAGGCAGAAATTTGAAACACTGAGTTCCCTTTAACCACTTCATCAGAGCAGAAAGAAGACATATATTGCGATATGTTAACATTTCATTTACTCTCATCAGTCGCAAACGTAAAACATGCCAGTTATATACAACAAATATTTAACGACACACAGGGACTAGACACACATACAAGCACACCAGTTATTATGTAATCATGACCATGGCAACCCGACCGGTTGTTTCAACCACTTCTGTGCACATAACGTCGGTTGGTAAGTTCGAATGAGAATCGCTTC
>QNGE01000130.1:397139-414649 GCA_008508345.1 Paragonimus westermani
TCGGGTTGCCATGGTCATGATTACATAATAACTGGTGTGCTTGTATGTGTGTCTAGTCCCTGTGTGTCGTTAAATATTTGTTGTATATAACTGGCATGTTTTACGTTTGCGACTGATGAGAGTAAATGAAATGTTAACATATCGCAATATATGTCTTCTTTCTGCTCTGATGAAGGACAAGGCAGAATGACGATAACTCTAGTCAGATCTTAAGCGGCTTCATTAAAGCTTTGATAGCGGCTTGCAACAGTATTCTCGGAACCTACACTGAAAAAGCAACCGAACGTGGGACAAGGAGAGTGGGTTTTGTAACCGAAATTATGCGATCGCAAAATTCGCTGCTATGACGAACGCCTACTTTGATAAAAATAACCAACAAGTGCTGCTGGTTTTTGCATTGTCTTTTGTTTTGGTGGAGGAACCAGCTTGACTTCCTATATGTGATTCAGCTGTATTCTGTTGATTGCTTTCTATGAAAAGTACGGTTGGTCAAGGTACTACCAAGTTCACGGCGCTGTGGACTCAGTTCGCTGAAAATATAATTCATCGAGTTGATCACATTGTCGAATTCCCACTTTCGGAAGACAGGCCACTGCATTTATGGTAGTTGTAACCACCGTGAAACATAGTAAACTTTGTTATCATGGCTTGCAAGTTCCTATTTATCTCCAAGGAGATATTGCGGGCATTTCTAGTTCTTACGCAGCAAGTGTAAGACAATGGACATTATCCTCACTACGTTGACAGTAAAATACAGCTGTGGACCAGATTATGTTAATTTTGTGTTAGTGGTGTATTTTTCTTGTCTGTCTCTAAATTACATGGTGGGGGTGTCTGAAGAGAGCAAGCAGCCACTTGTGCATCTATCACAAGTTGTTTCAAGACCCCGATATATGCCTCTGAGACGAAGAGCGTTTTTGTGTTTACACATTCGGCGTGTGTTGAATATGTGCAAAATGTCCTCATTGGAAGGGCATGCCTGATTTAACGTATCACCCAATGATCTTTCAGCTTCAATCTTGAATTTCCAACTTATGGCAAACTAAGTATACGTCCAGTTTATTTGTGTACGTCATTAGAATGTTGCTATCGATGTCAGGACATTTTATAAATCAATCAGTCGGTATAAATAGTCTACTGTCCACGCCAAAGCACATAAACTAGAATTAACCCTACTTTCCGTCACTACGCGTTACCACATGATCTGAACTCTGTTTAAAGCGTAGACAAACGCTATACAGTCTCCACCCTATTCTTCTGAACTTATGAATGGTTATCTTTGAGAAGCTGACCAACCAATGGATCAGCTTATCTTGAGGTGAATTAATCATAAGAAAAAAAATTGAGGAGAAGAACAGTTGAAAACCTCATGGATGGGTCATCATACCACTTCTGTTTTCAACCATATTCTGCTGAGAATATTTCTTGTTCCAAGTGGTTTTTGGTAAAGCTACTGTACGTCGAGATTTGATGGGATGACTGAGTAAGACTTGCCGAAATCCGGAAACCTTTCCCACCCTCCATGCTTTATGCAACCGTTATAAACTCTATCTTATGTCAGTCGCGCCCAGTCAAAACACTCAGAACTACTGACGGCTAATAAGCCAAGATTCACCTACTCATCGAATCGGGATTCACAATCTTCGAGTCATCAAAGTTGCCCGTCATGTGTGTATTTGAACATGGATGAGACGTGGAAGCAAGGATGAACAAAGCGCCTAAATCGAGCAGTCAGTATAAGAAAGTTCCAGTAATTACTACGTTATCTATATAGCAAATGCATACTTCTAACCTGAAGGCATTTGTTAATTAAATTGCAGGATACTTTTCGTACAGCGCTCAACAAAGAAAAGTGTTCAGGCAAACGGATTTACTAGGAAAATGGGAATGTTTTGGTTCGGAAGAAAACATGATTACTCCAGTAAGATCGGAACATATCCGTTCAAATGGAATCTACGGAACACACAACCAGAATGACTGACATTTGAAGATGTGAACAGAAACGAACAACTACAGGCTGATAGATGTTCCTTTGTCGATTTTGTATCATGTTTCACTGACCGCTACTTGCCGTCAATGGTACACTGATGTAGAGCACTTACCATCCAATAATGTCCTCACATTACTCGCAGTTCTGATTTTGGTCAAACTTCTCACACTTGACACTGAGTTCCAGTGAGCTACATCAAGCGGTACCATCAATCTTCAAACCTTGCACGAACACCATGATAGTTGGGAATCAGCAAGCTGTCAACCGGAGTGCCATCATATATATCGCTAGTTGTGTTTTACTTATGGACAATCGAAAAAAACTTGTTTTCAGGACTGTGAAATTCATGATTACGATCCACAATGCCATGGTTGTTTAAACGAACATCAAACTTGAACAATAACTTGTTTTCATCCCACTTATGCGGACGGACACGATCTCGGATTGCCAGTTCTCGTGGATACGGGTGCAAGGGCTCGAAATTGATTTAATAGTGATTTGTGATGTCCATCCTCAATTCGACTTTCCACGATCGTTTTCCTCCCTGTTTGGATCCATCAGGTAGAGATAGCGTGAATGAAGAGATCGCATCAGCACTCTTTCGCGTTACGAGCTAGAGATCTTGAAAGCAAGTTATAGTTCAGTTACGTAAAAATCCCCGTCACAAGCGATGGTCGTAGGACCGGGGGTGGAGCGGATAAGACTTTTAGCTAGTAACACGAAAGGTTGCTGGGTTGATCCTCTATTCAGTCTATCCGCACCTGATAGGTCCAAACAAGAACGAAGCCGGTCATGGATTGTTGGTTTGAAGGTCAGCATCAAACTTATTATACAGCTACCAGTTGTAAGTTTGTTCTCTTTGAGTTTAATTCCTTTTTGTGGTGTGGGGGTGTTTCGTTTCGAATGTAACTTTCTAGTAACAACCTAATCTGAAAAGTTGTTACCAAAACTCAATCTATTGTTTTGTTCCTCGGTGTGTATCAAATGGATTGGTAACATTACATGTAAAACCCATTTAGCGCGTGTACGCCCTACTACCATGAGAGTCCGTACATATAGCCATTTTGACACTCCACACTGTCACAATTCAATCCTAATTATGGATCTTTCGGCTTCGA
Organism: Paragonimus westermani; assembly: GCA_008508345.1. Taxonomy (NCBI): domain Eukaryota; kingdom Metazoa; phylum Platyhelminthes; class Trematoda; order Plagiorchiida; family Troglotrematidae; genus Paragonimus; species Paragonimus westermani. The sequence goes on from QNGE01000130.1 coordinate 400,248, forward strand.
TTTTTTGTGTCCGGCTATCACTTCTTGACGGTGGTCAATCCATTGAAATGCGAGAGGAGAGAGACATTCGTTGTTTCCAACCTAAGAAACCAGTTTCCGAAAGGTTGTGGAGGCTGACCATGGCATTCATTAAAAAACACAAAGCAACCCATTCTCTAAGCTGACAAAATGTGGGACGGTTTGTCGGTTTCCGATGCGTAAATACACACGTGGCACACATGCGCCCAAACGTGGTCCGTGTGTGAGTTTGTGTGCACATGCATTCAAACGAACATTCGGCACGAGAATGACGGGGGAACAATACGGAAGTGCAAGGTATCGAACACGTGACTGACACCCCGAATAAAATGTTAGGGAAAACGACAGGCCGGGTGACCCAGAGTGGCTTTTATTTGTTGGCATGCCGAAATCTTTTTGTAAAAGTGTAACAGCATGCACATTGGTGATTGTCGTACCGACAACTACTGGGTTCTGATTGGACAGCCCACTCTTGTCTCACAACGCTAGCCAAACCTATTCAATAATTTAGAACACTGAGTCCCTTCGAAACGTCTGAATAAAACTGAGTATCACTCACGATCCGGTGCGATTTGTACTTTTAATCGTTTGATTTGAGTAGTGTTGCTCCGTTTTCGTGCTAGTCACACGTCTACCTGGGACGAGGGTGTGCAAAATTAGTTCATATTGCGATTTGTATCTTCCGAGACTTTATTCAATCAAATCTATTCACTTGTTTACACCCGACGTCCGCTCAGTCCACTTGTTTCAGACAACTTAAATTACAGTCGAACCGAACTCAGTAGCTAATTCTTCTTCTGATTACTGAATGATAAGCCTACAATCAATAGAACTCACAAGTTGGAACAGTGATGGCGTAGTCGTTACCTAAAGCACAATCCATACTACGTCTACGGACCACTTTTCTTATTCGCCCACTTGATCTTTCGTATATTAATTGTGCTGTGATTAGACTGACGATCGAGTAGAGGAAAGAAGCCCCTTTCATTACTTTGATACATTATTATCTGGAATTGTTCAATTTCCATTCTGCTTACAGTGCTGTATGTGTGAACTGTGGTCAATCACACGTTTTCTATTGAGGTTTTTTGTCACAATTCGGTCTCAGACTTTTGAGATGTTTGTATTAACGAAATGACCGGATCAGATCGACCAGTACGATTTTGAGTTATCCCACATGCATGGCTAATTTCTTCATTCATTCCGCACATCTAAACGAAAACCGTTCCGAATAACAGGAAAAATCTCAAAATTATCGAAAGTACCACATTCACACATCTCTGTGGTTTACGCGGGTTAAATTGGGTTACTGAAAGTAGTCTGACGAGAAAACAACGGGAGCCTTAAATGTGCAAAACGATACTGTTCACTTGACTGAACTGCTAAAGAAATCTGAACTGTGAAATGTATGATATTAAATAAGTCGTATCTTGGACACAATTATTGGACGAACCAGGTGACTGGGATACAATCGGTCGGAGGTTATCACAGTCGAGAGCACCAACACCAGTCGCAACGGCGGATACCGGGTTTTTTTATGCTGTTTAAGCGGATAGATATTCAGCAGCATTCTGATCAAGACGTACTAGTTATGAACCGAACCGTTTTTACAGTAGCATACTTAAATGAGTAGCCACTTGCAAGCAGATAGGAAGTAACGATAATGATCTTTCAAGGTGAAAAGTACGTAAGTATTAGTCATATAAACTAAGGCATGTTTAATTTCCCCGCTTCTGTAAGTACTTTCAGATGACTTTTTCAGTGGGTAAACGGAGTTTTTAATGGAAAGTACATCACCTGACAATCGTATTCTCTTTATGGTATAAGATCTCACGTTTCTGGTCTAACGAGCACCCTGTTCAAGCCTAAGGTAGGTAGACTGTCAAGCGTTGAAACCTCCAACCCATCAAACACAAATGAATTGACCCCATGGTAGAAGAAATCTGATACTCCGTTATTTACACTTCCGACTGATTGGTCAACAGTTAATCTGCTACGTCACACCTGAGTCTGAGTCCTAGCATTACCGCGAACTTCATGTGCATTACTCGTAGTAATCAGGGTGACCTCATCAAAGTATGAACATGATCTACAGTGCCTCTCCAGACGAATCATAGAAAGCAACTTGACAAATAACATATTCAAAGATAGGGAATTCCTAACCTTCTGAAGGTGGTTCCACACCTCAGTGATTGAACAACACTTAAGATTAACTTCGGGATGTGTCTATGGCTCTGTAACATGAACATGTCAGCATTCTTCCTCACCGATAGCTTTTCGTCTCATAAATTGCGTTACATGCGAATCTCACTGCCACTGTTTCTACCTGTACAGACCAAAAGGGGATGAAGCCATATTGGAGGATCATCCAGCATTGTTTGACAAGAGTAACCCATTTGCCTCAGTGAACCACAGGCGTGTTTTCAACTTGACGTAACTCCATGTATCTCGTTATCCTGTCCAACACTTCCGTTCTGTTGAGCTTCTGGGAAATATGCTTTTAGCTAACTGTCATTCAGTTAAGCGTGTCCCGTTCTATGACCTGACAAGCTGCCATCCTTACAAACAGTATCTTGGTATTTAAGCTTGCCTCATAGGCGAAGATGTACTGGAGTACATGGGCCAGTAGTTTAATTAAATGCTAGGAGATGAGCGGATACTATTTAAATATATAATGCAGTTATTTGCGTGTGTGTGTGTGTACAACAAGATCGTGCACAAACGATTCATGCTTTGTACAAGTTTTTAAATTGACATATTTTAACAGCACGGTGTGTCCAAACGTATCTCAGCTGAATATATGTTCAGCTATTTGAACCTAGATCCTCTTGGTTCTATTCGCTGAGGGGTTCTGAAGCAAACGATTCACATCCACACAATTTGGAAGTATTCAGAGGAAGTGGTAAGGGGTACTGTTTAGTCGTTGCCCAAAGAGACAGTGCTGTCCTGTCCACTCGTGGTGTGCAAACTGAATTTTGAACAAGGTAGAAATCTCTCCTCTTGATACGTACGTACACGATTTTTTTTATGACGAACGAAAACAAGGATACACCTGGCGTTCTCTGGTCAAGTCTATCACCGCCTTTGGTGAACTGGTGGGACTATGATGTGTTCAGTAAAAAATACTCGATGTTTTCCGTACTATCTGGAAGGGTATTAGAAACAGGTGTTTCGAAGTGGATGCAGTGCGTAGGCGGCAACCTAGAAACGGTGATGGTAGACCAAACTATGCTAACACTGTCTTGGTGGCACTACCAGTGAGACTAGCCAAGGACGTGTTGAACAGTAGTGCAATTAGAACTGCACTTGAAGAGACCCAAAATTGGCAATATAGACGATAAAGGTAAAACTTTTAATTCCCATTAGGCTTTTACAATTACACAGAGCACATGCGTTTTATATGTGAAAAATTAGAGCAAATCAAATGCATTATTAAAATCACATACATGGGGAGGGTCACAGTCCAACTGGAAAGGGTGGGAGTGTTGGTGAATGTGTGATACCGTTACTCGTGCCTGCCATGAGACACGTAATCGTCCGTGGCAAGCGGTTCACGTTTACTTGGGTTTCATATGATTGTGGAATAGTTGGTCAAGGGAGATGTAAGGCCTGCATGATAGAGGCTGCACAATCTGATGGCAATAGCCTAGGTCGTTGGTAACAGCCGCAACCACGTCTATACCGTCCGAGAGATCAAAGTTTACCAAGATGGAAAATGACATAACAGCCACGAAACAATCATATGATTGACGCATGCACCTTCGAGCTAATCAGACCAACAGGATTCCCCACTCCGCGCCTCTATGCTCATCCTAAAGTTCACAAGGATGGAGTGACCTTAAGGCCAATTCTCGACATGTACAATTCTCCGTATCATGCTTGAGCTCAGTGGCTGGAACCAATCAAATCACAACTAACCCCATTCCGTTTGAAAGATATTCTTCAATTCGTCGACACGGCTGATTCACTGAACATCAGGTTTCCTTAGTCGTATCCTCGTTATTCACAAACATGCCGTTAAGAGGAACTATTGCTCATCTGTGAGCTTACATTGAAAACAGACAACTCAATTTCGGCATTTCCATCGACGAACTAAAAGAGCTATTTGTATTCTGCACCACAAAAATTTGGTTTCAATTCATTGGAAAGGCCCTACAGACAATGTGATGGCGTAGCAATGGGCTTATCGTTAGGTCCGTAGCTCGCAGACATACCCACGTCAAATTAGGGACCAATGAACTATGCCACGTCATCGATGATTGATCTCTCTGTAAGCTTTACTTAGACGATATATTTTGTTTAAAAAACGATAAACGGTGATACACGATTTCTACTAGCTGGTTCCAGTCGTGCGTATCCTAACATCACATTCACTATCGAATTAGAGACGAACAGTCAATTATCAATACTGTGAATATGCCCGGTTTAGTCATGAGAAGAAATGCGTAGCAAACAAGCTCGTTTTCGGTGTTTCATCATCAGGCTAAATACAACACATTTATATGGGTTAGATGGGGGTGGTAGATAACATATCACTAAAGCGAAAGATGTCAGTCAACAGTTTTTTTTCTGGTTTGAGTCATGAGACTTAGTTACGTAACATTGGCCACGTGAGTTGTACGAAGTCTGCGAACGATGCGTCACATCTACGCAGTCATTCTATCCTGGGTTTGCGTACACGGCCATGGAAGATTCAACGTTTTGATTAGTCGTTTTTGAGCGCACAATGGTGGTGAGTATAGGCGAATTGCGATGGCCTCTGCAATTGAAAGTATACGACCTTTGACCTGTTTTGATTGTATCCCACATATTCGGTAGATTGGCCTGAACGATTCGGTCTGATTGATCAGATGATTTGACTCGATCAAATGCGTGGCGACCGCAGACGAACAGGGCCTCGTCGATCCTCGCGTCAACCACACCGGTTGGTGCTCCCGAATGCGTTCGGATAATCGCCGTGTTGTGCGGCCTATGTAGCTTGTTCCACAGGAACAAACGAAACGGTAAACACAAAAAGAGGCGGCATGAACAGGCAATATATCTTTCAACTGGGAGCGCAATACTGGTGTGGAGACAAACTGAACGCGTAGTTGAGCTGCGAAAAACGCCTTATTGATTGCTACACTAAGCTTCTTGGTTACGGTTTCAGCGACACCATCACCCTTGAAGGGCAAGGAAATATAAACAGACTTTTTGTCTGCAGTTTGTGGTTTATCTATCTTAGCGCTTGTTAACATATTTTTATGAATAAATTGCTCCGGATAGCCATTTTCAACGAGTGTATTAAATATAAACTGTCTTTCCTCTTCGATGCTGTCGCTCGAACATATTTTCGTGGCCCTATCTATCAGACATCGAATTAGGTTTTTCTTTTGTTTTGGTGGTACAAAACTGTTGAAGTTTGTATACTGACCCATCCAGGTTGCCTTACGATACACCTTCCGTTGTATCGTGCCATCCTCGCGACGGGACATGAACACGTCTAGGAACGCTATACCTGCGGATGATTCGGGTTCTAGGGTGAAACGAAGATTCTTATGCATAGAGTTGAAATGGGTCAGTACCTCACTAAGCCTTTTAGATTCATCTGCCACACAGATGATATCGTCTACATAACGCTTGTGAAGGGTGACTGATTTTATTTGATCTGCTAATGAGCTACACTCTAACTTTGCCATAAAGATATCAGCCAACAATGGGCCTAGTGGCGATCCCATTGCTACTCCGTCCTTTTGACGGTATAACTTGCCAGAGAACTTAAACTGAACGTTGTGTGTGCAGCGATATAGTAACTGCTTTAATTCTTCTACTGGTATTCCCACATTGATATTATTACTTTCAGAATGTTGCCATGCCTCATTGAACTGGCGGATCAATTAAAAGGGCAGTTCACGGAAAAGTGGGCTGGTTAGTGCACACAATTTCACAGCTCTCTTTCGCTGAATTATGAAGATAATTTGGTCTGCTGCTTAACAAACAGAACGCAAAGCATATGCACGCCAAATACCTTATCGGTTGAGCGCCAACACGTTCGAGATGTACTAAGTCAGAATGAATATCCTCAACGACTTCTGGACAAAGTCACACAACCAAAATTGAAGCGCGAAATGGTTCGGGTGGTGGGCAAATGTCTGTTTCTATCACTCTGTAACACAAGTGTGAAGTAACCAGTGAGATCATCACCCGCCGAGTTTGTAATGTAGTTAAGTGTGCCTATCCTGTGGCACGGATCTTCTTCTCGTTCAATACCTGCCGGGTACTGGTACGACACCTCAAAGATAGCTTTCCTAGGTTATCCTCGTCCTTTTTGGGTTCATTCTCTCACCTGTTGTTAAGGTTGGGAGAACCACAAAACGGCTATCGGAAGGGAATCGTGAACAACTCTTGAAATGGCCTCACAACTGTTCGACAAAGCTCATTTTCAGTGCAATCGGTTTTCACCGAAATGACACTGGAAACGCCTGTTCATATAATGGACTTCCAATGAATTCTATGGGAATGTGAAATCGATTGAAACAGTCGGACGGCTCAACGTTGGTGAAATAAGTTAACGAGTTCGTGAAGCTCGGAACCAGGATCAGATAAGCAAATGCTGTTATACAATTTTTCACTTAGTTTCATCCATCTGGAGGAGTTTACCGCTATAATTTATTGTGAAAAACACCAACGTAATCAGGACGTTCAAGTCATAAGTGCAGACCCCGGTTGAACTGGCAAGTTGGAAAAGTTTAATTGAAGTATTGGCTTGAAACAAACCGTATGTTATACCTAATGGCTATAAACAGAAGCTTTGTGTGTATGTTAGGGTCTGACATTTCCAGAACTGTCATCACCACAACATTATCAATGTTAACAGCTTCACACTACATTCACTGGCACCAGATACTCATTAGTGAACATGATTTCTGGATTGCCCACTGTGTTAGGCGGGTTATAAAATTTCTTCACGTAGAAAACGAATGCAAACAAAACCACGCCGGTACCGGCGTGGGCCTATGGGTGCGAAAGTTACTTATGATCAATAGACACCAACACCGATATATATATATATATACACATATATATATAACACGTAAATAGCAGTGTACCATATATAGCCAAATAAAAAACCAGGTGTCTGGATTTATTGAAATCCTGATAGCACGGCGGAAAGGAGTGTAGTGGATCACTTATTGAACCACTGGAGTCTTGCGGGGTGTGACGGAGGGATAAGTTGATGTGAGAACAATCTTTGGCTGGTAAATCCTTAACTGCGTGAAGCTGCGCAAGCCTCGAATAGAAACTCCCCTCGGTGTCACCGCATGGCCTGTGCAAAAGCGTTTGAGCATGATGTGTTATGTCATTTCCGTTTTCAACTTCTCATAACGTGAACACGTATAAGATGGCCCGATGGGTTTTTTCTTTTGACAATGTTCATGACCAATGACAGTCAAGACCATGAGAGCGATAATGTGTGTGTGTGTGTTCTACTTGTACGTTGGTCGTTAACACTTAATCCGCTCCTCTTTTGAGAAACTTGAGTGTCTGTGGTCTCCCACCCATTCTTTTCTTCCGGTTTGTTGGTGTATTGTATGATGAATGGTCTGCCTGGCTTTTCATAGTTCAGTGAGAAAGTTGCTTTTCATCCCTATCTTCCTTAGGTTGCATTAACCTGCACTCCTATACTGCAACGCTTCTTGTATTATGCTTCATAAATCTTTCTTCTTAGTTTGGATCTCGTCATTGCAGCCTCTCTCTGTTTAGTTTCCGAGAGAGAAGGGTTTCCTTTCCTTATTAGCCAGCATTGGCTGGCTGGACCCAAAAGCCCCACTGGCACACCTCCGGTCTTATTCCTTTTGGTTTGCACTGGATGTGTGGTGTGTGGGTGGAACTGCAGTGATGGATAAGCGCAGGCGTCCTTTGGCTTCGGTCACTGCGACAGGCTAATCAGAATCGTATGCCGTCAATCGTGTGGGTGTGGGCGAATACGAGACAGAACAGTAGAGACACCAATTGCGTCCGACTGGCTGGATATGCCAGCCGTGTGGGATACATGATTAATGAACACGGCTGTTTATCAAGGTGACGTCACCGTCCGGAATGTAGGCTAAAGGCCACAAAAAATCGAACTTAGTTAATGTAACAAATACACTTACCAACGCGACTATTAGTGTATACATGGGTGAAAACGTGTAAGTTATGTGTCCAGTCAAGAAGATACCCGCAGGCCACTTCATCCATTCCGGACAGCTATTTCGACTGAAGCGGTTGCCCACATTAATACTAAGTTTTGGCCGAGCCATTTAAAAACTCGGCGGTTTTATCATGGTCTGCATCCGTAGTTGATTCACTGCCACAGACGGTCAAAGACTCAATCCACCTGTCGGTGTCGCCTTAATGACTTTAATTGTTCCAGCAGATCAATCCAAATCTAAACCAAACTTATGGTCTAATCAATCTGTCTTCAGTGGTAGTTATCATGAGAAAAACAGCGGCGCAATACTTTTGAATACAACTTAATATGTTAGGGAAAACATTTAGTACTGTGTTAATGAATGGCATAGAATCGCAATGCACGGTGCGTCTCAAAAGTAGGCATTCGGTATCAAAATCAGTAGTCCAAACCAAAATGTAGCCATGGCTCGGGCGTGTGTGACACGTCTGAATACTAGAATTTTTCCATTCTCATTAGATCACAGACCAAAAGACAGGTATGCTAACCGTCTTCAGAAAATTTCAGCTATTTGTACACGGGTTTGCGGTTGGAGGCCCAAATCACCCGGATCCAGTCAGTCAGTTTGTTTCGATATCCAGCATTTTTCTGTTGACATGAGAGGCATTCCCTGAAAACAGGGTGTGGCACCGGCCTTAAGGATAACAGGAAGCATCAGGAACAGACTAAAATACCAACTCGATAGTGTCTTAAGTAAGTGGGAATCTAATAACGCTTTGAAACAGTCCCTGGAAGACCAGCTAAGAAGCCCTAATGGAGGATCGTTCCAGTGACTGATAATGTGGTAGGAAAAAATCTATTGCCTAAGGAAGGTCCGAGATCGAAAACTGTAGAGCTTCTTGTTTCAACCTCTTCGACTGTTGCCATCTGCCGAAGTGAAGAACTGCTGCACGTGTGCTGCACTGAAGTTGAAAGTCATCGCACAGCCTTCGAAACCCAAGCGGATAAAGATCAAAGATTTCAAGGCGATCCTCATAGGAGAAATGCCACAAGCCAGTGGCCATTTTGTTGTTGTGTGTGTTTCTTCTTGCCGGTGTATACGACTCGATTACCATATCCCAGCAGTGGTCATATATAGGCCCAGCAAAGCGTTCGAAAAGCGTGTTTGTTGTTGCGGACGGGTGTTCATTTTATCATTCTAAGAGTTCCAAATCCAAGACGGGTGAGCAAACGGGCACAACGCATCACCGAAACCCCAGTCGGATTAGCTGACTGAATGTTTGTGGGGTGGGGGGAAGTATGTGCATTTCTATTCAATTATCAACTCTGCCAAACTACTTATCAGTAATTCAATGTCAATGCTCATCGCTGGCGCTGGTGGATCCCAGCACGAACTGATCGAGAAATCATGTTCGAACAGTCAACCGGATGGATCATTTGGTGGATTCCATGTGACGCAGTTGGTTGGTTGGTTGGGTAAGTAGGTACAAGTGTGAAATTCCTCAGCTTCTGGCGTGGCTTCGTAGCTCAGCTGGTAGAGCATTCGCCGCCTTCAGGCATGTTGTTTCTGTCGCTGGTCCGAATCCAGCCAAAGTCCAGATTTTTCGCAGTTGGGTCTCTTCTAAAATGTCTGGCCTCGTCGGTCGATCCCATCGTCCGAGTGTATTGGCCAATACGGACCACTAATGACCACACCTGGCTGTTCGCACAAACGTCTCAGCGCTGGACTGTGAACCAGACGACAGTCACACGCAGCTTGACCTGGACGAGTTATCATGCAGTAACCAGATCACACTGCTGAGGCGCAAGTAAGGGAACGACGCTTCGGTAAACGCACAACAGAACGGCGTGTTGAACTGGTTTTTTATTTATGCCGCTTGTGGTGGGTGTGTGGAAGAGGGCACTAGCGAGTCTAACGAGAACATTACAGTCAACTAAGACATGTTAACAAAAGGGAGAACGACCCGCCCAAGAATAAAACCAAGTGACGCTTATTGATTTAACAGCATTGCCGCCAGATCTCAAGTCAGCTTTCGCAAGTGACGTGATAAACGTAAAGACAGCATAACATACCTCAGGTTCTATTGGAAAATTGTTGCTTTTCGATCAGTCACTCAAATCTTGCTTGTTCCTAAATGCAGCATTTAGCTATTCACCGTCTGGTGAGGAAGTTATCCTGATGGGTCTTTCTGTCAGAGAAAAATCGTATTTTTAGTTTGCCCATTTGCACTCATCGTTGCATGTTGACTTCATGCACAGCGTTGTTTTTCAAGCGTTGGGCAGCTTGTCCAGAAATGTTGTTCACACTGAGGTTCTTGTTCTAAAGAAGCTTGGAATGCACTGGAAAATGCCGTGCGCAAATTGGAAACCCAGATATCATACGGGAACCAGATCGCACTGCTTCATCTTAAGAGAAGGTGCTACTTATACCGGTACCAGTATCGTACTTTAAAGATTAACCATATGTAAGGTGTAGATATTACTGAGTACCATTAGCCAAAACTGACAACATCTTAATATACGCCTGTCCGTGCCGTTTACAGCGGTGTACGGAACCCGTTTTTACACACCGTGCGATAACTATTCGACAGCATATCTTAACCGCCTTTTTTGTATTATACACCTGATTGAGGCGTATCTGTGATTAATGGCTTAATGCGTCGGGTGCTAAATTATCTAACCTATAGTATTTCAATACATATGAACCAAAACGTTACCGTACTAACACAGTAATCTCCCAACTATACGAATCTGTCAATGACAACAATTGATTTGCTGTTCTACTGACAGCTCAACAGTATCGTCATGCAAAGAGAAAAAGAGGAGAAAACAATAATATATAAACGACGCCTTAAGGATAGTTTGCCAAAGTTCTCTTCGTCTTCCTGTATAAACCATAAATTCACAAGAGATGGTCACAACGTTCCCCATGCTTCAGCTTGTGCAAAAGCGTTCTTCCTAAGCATAATCAAAGCACACGTTGCAGTGTGGTCGCAGAGATTGCATTGTATTTCAAGCTTTTGATCATTTTGAGTTCCTCCAATGTGTACGGACGTTCTCCGTAGATTGTGCGTCTGAGATAACCCCGAAAGAGAAAGATCCGGCGGAGTAATATCTGGCCACGGTGGGCGACACTGCCTTAGTCCACCGCAACCGATCCATCGTCGCCCGAAACTTTCGACCAGATATTCTCGTAAACAAAATGTATAATGCGGTGCCGCACCAGTTAGTTTGAACGTATTCAAGTATTTCCAGTTGGTTCAGCGCTCGTGCAACATGCCGCAGCAGTATCCGGAACTAAGAATGTCCTAGTTTGTAAGTGAGTATGCTGATGAAGATTATACCTATAACGTTTTTCTGTGAAGCGAAAGGACAGATAATCCGTTTTCCAGCCGTCCACACCCACACCATAAGCTTGGGGCTATGCTGACGTTGGATTTTAGCAAACCGACAGACGGAATGTAGCTTCGTCAGTAAATGCTATCGAATATATATACCTTTCCGATAAATACCACGTTGCAAAATGACATATTTGTTTACATACGACAGCCAAAAATCGTGACCGCGCCTCCCGGTATGGATGATACTTGTATCGTTTGACTGTCCTGTTTACAGAGAACTTCGAAGGGTTGCATTTTTGAGTGAGCCGGCGGACTCTTTTTCACACGTCACAGAATATCATTTGCAGAACAATCATCTGTTGGTGTGGCGTCGACAATTTTTTTACAGCTTGTTAACTCGTCCTTCTGGAGTAAAGGGAATACCGTATAGCAAGCCAGTTATAGTGTATATTGATTATTTTCGATAGTACAGGTGTGTGTGACATGAACAGCCGAAGGGAAACATCCATTAAACAACTGACTAGTCAAGTCCCTGTACACGTGATGGGTTAATAAGGCGATTGATTTACGTGGCACGAAATAGCTCGCGTGATTGCGTGGGTGTATGAACACCAAGCTATCTGTTCACGCCCCAACACAAATGAATATTGCCAGGTGCAACCAACTATTTTATTAGTGTTCAAACTGATCTGCAAGTAACCGATCGTGCACTCACCTCTCTTGCATTAAACTAGCTAGAGCCATATTCCACACACCCACCACAAGCGGCATAAATAAAAAACCAGTTCAACACGCCGTTCTGTTGTGCGTTTACCGAAGCGTCGTTCCCTTACTTGCGCCTCAGCAGTGTGATCTGGTTACTGCATGATAACTCGTCCAGGTCAAGCTGCGTGTGACTGTCGTCTGGTTCACAGTCCAGCGCTGAGACGTTTGTGCGAACAGCCAGGTGTGGTCATTAGTGGTCCGTATTGGCCAATACACTCGGACGATGGGATCGACCGACGAGGCCAGACATTTTAGAAGAGACCCAACTGCGAAAAATCTGGACTTTGGCTGGATTCGGACCAGCGACAGAAACAACATGCCTGAAGGCGGCGAATGCTCTACCAGCTGAGCTACGAAGCCACGCCAGAAGCTGAGGAATTTCACACTTGTACCTACTTACCCAACCAACCAACCAACTGCGTCACATGGAATCCACCAAATGATCCATCCGGTTGACTGTTCGAACATGATTTCTCGATCAGTTCGTGCTGGGATCCACCAGCGCCAGCGATGAGCATTGACATTGAATTACTGATAAGTAGTTTGGCAGAGTTGATAATTGAATAGAAATGCACATACTTCCCCCCACCCCACAAACATTCAGTCAGCTAATCCGACTGGGGTTTCGGTGATGCGTTGTGCCCGTTTGCTCACCCGTCTTGGATTTGGAACTCTTAGAATGATAAAATGAGCATTTCTCCGGCGTTGGAGAGTATCCGGACAATATACAGATGAGTTTGTTGTGGATGGTGCCATTGTGTTGTGTGTTGGTTCGGTTTGATTTCTGTGTTTGCGCGGTCTGATTCTCTGTGTATGTGTGATAAGTTTTTCTGTTCACTATTGTTGTCCCCGTGTGTGTGCGTGCTGAATGTTTTTGGGTGTGGCTTTTGATTTAGGTGTTGATGCTGATGTGTATGTGTATGTGTCCCTACAGCCTTTTGGGCCAAAGACTTTAATTGAGGACCCTAATCGCTATCCTGTCTAGATCTGAGTCTCTTGACGGTATCCATATCCCATGTTAACCATGATCATACAAAACAAACCAGATTTCATACTGAATCAGCCATCGCCAAGGGTAAACAGGGTCTCCCTATCTGCAGCATATGACAGGATGGACAGATGAAAATATGCTAGTGCCAGACACTCACTCTCGCACTGCCCCTCTACCACGAGTCCTCGAGCAGATAACGCTCACTCAGGTCTCGGTAACCCGGACACCTATCTGAGACAGGCCTGGGGACGCAAGATGCTTACAACTGGTACGTGGAACATGCGCACGCTGCTGGATCGATGCAGCGCCACAAAATGACCAGAACGGCACACTGCACTGACCGCGATGGAACTGTGCCGATGTGGAATCAACATAGAAGCCTCGAGTGAGACAAGGCTTGCAGACCAAGGTAAGTTGCGGGAAGCAGGTGCTGAGTACATCTTCCACTGGATAGGTTACCCGGCAGACGGTGCTCGGGACCATGGTGTCTGTTTTGCAGTTGCTGGTCACATCAATGCTTTGGTGATTGGCGAACCGCACGGCATCAGCCCTCGAATGCTGTTCATGCGCCTGCGATTCGATCGACGTAATTGTGTCACATTTGTGAGTGTTCATGGTCCAACTATGTGTCACACTGATGATACAAAGGACCAGTTCTATGATCAGCTGTCCGCCACAATCCGGTCGGCGCCGATGAGTGACCGACTGTTTGTTCTGGGCGACTTGAGCGCTCGTGTGGGACGTGACTCGATAGCTTGGCCAGGAGTCCTAGGACCCAACGGCATTGGTTTAGTCAACGAGAGCGGTGATCGTCTGCTGCACCTGTGTGCTACTCACGAGCTGTCTATCACGAACACTCGATTCCAGCTGGATGCGAGAGACATCACGACGTGGACTCATCCACGAAGCGGTAACCACCACCTACTTGACTACGTGATTGTGCGGCAGCGCGACATTGGTGAAGTGCGCATCACGCGAGTGATGCGCGGGGCTGAATGTAGCACAGATCATAGGCTGGTCAGGACCAAATTGTTTATCCATGTACGCAAGTCCGTTTATTGTAGATCTTTTGGACAACGGCAGAAGCTGGATATCAGAAGGTTGGAGAACTTCGAGACGAAGGCTGCCTTTCAAC
>QNGE01000131.1:0-44172 GCA_008508345.1 Paragonimus westermani
CCAAGTTTCGTTTCCGACAGCCACATCAAACATAACATTTCCTTTTCCGCGCAAAATATGGCCAGATTTCCAGATTCCGCCATCCCTTCGGTAATCTCTGGCGTAAACGGCTGACACTACCACGAATAAAGACCCATGCTTTACCGTTGGCGCCTCTTGATGAGCCTCTGTTCTGGGCAGCATGGTGTGGTGGATAGTTCGAAGCTTTCGGCCTATGAGTGCTTCTGCTGGAGACACGTGGTTCGGTGTTGCACCGCTGGGCGTTATTCGGTAGGCAACCAGGAATTTTCGGAGGATATCTTCCGACGTCCCCTCTCGCCGTAACTTGAGAAGTGCACGTTGTAACGTATCAACAAAGCGTTCAGCCTGACCGTTTGACTGGGATGGTAGGGAGGAGAGCGTACATGACAAATTTCATTGAGTGTGCAGAAATTCTGGAACTCACGTGAAGAAAATTGCGCGCCATTGTTTGAGACGATGGTCTCTGGGAGTCCGTGGAGGCCATATATTCTCTCCAGCGCCTGCAGAGTCTTCGACGTAGTCGGGGGAGATACAGTAGCAATCTCCGGCCATTTGGAGTAAGCATCCACTAGTGACAAATTGTTTACGCCGTTAATGGGACCCGCGTAGTCGATGTGTAGCCGAGTGCAAGGTTTCTCGGGTTGCGGCCAGGGCATAGGTGTCAGACGTGGTGGATTTTTAGCTGCCTGTTGGCACCGTATACAGCATCTGACGAACTTCTCGATGTCTTCATCCATGCCGGGCCAGTAAGCGTACCTTCGTGCAATGGATTTCATTCGGCTCATTTCCGGATGCCCGGAGTGAAATTAACGGAGTAGCTGGGAACGTAAGCAAAGTGAAACAACAACACGATCACCAAACATCAAGCAATTCCTCACCACACACAGCGAACCTCGCCTGTTGTGAAGTTGTTTCAATTATCCGTCAAATTTTCCGGTCAGCCAACCCTCTGTGGTGTAACGTATGGCTTTCTGAAGGGTAACATCTTTTTCCGTTGCCTGCTGGATTTCATGAGATGTGAGTGACAAAGCTCTGGCGGCACTGATAAAAAATCGGCTGCATAGTCTGTTGCTGTGATGGCCGCAATAACCGCTTCCTCGTCTGACGCTAAGTAGTCGCTGATGAGTCAAGATAATGCATCCGCTTGACCAAACTCCTCAGTTCTCCGGTACTGGATCTCGAAGTCGTATCCCAGGAGAATCAAGGCCCATCGTTGTAGTCTGTTGGCTGAATGTGCCGGTATAACTGTTTTGGATCCGAAAATGGACAACAACGGTTTATGATTGGTAAGGTGTTTGAACTTACGGCCGCAGATGAACTTGTGGAAACGCCGTACTGCAGATACGAAGCTCAATGCTTCTTTCTCGATCTGCTCATACTTCTTCTCCGCCAGCGTGAGACTTCTCGACGCGTGCATGACAGCCTTTTGGGTTCCATCGGGAAATGTATGGAGTATGACAGCGCCGACTTTGTACGCAGAGGCATCAGCAGCCAAAACAATGGAAAGCTTCGGGTCGTAGTGGGCCAACAAGAGATCGGAGCTGAGCATCGACTTAAGTTGAGCGAAAGCGGATTCACAATCACCAGACCAATTCCGAGGGACATCTTTTCCGAGCAGTCTGTTCAATGGTGGCCTGACATTATGAAGTGCTGGGAGGAATTCCAAATAGTAACTGATCAGGCCGAGAAATGAGCGAAGGGAACTCATATCTGTAAGGACCGGCATTCTCTGAATGGCTTGAATGTTTTCCGGATCTAAATGTCGGCCATCGGCATCAAAGATGAATCAAAGGGACTTGACCGATTGTAGGAAGGAGCTGCATTTTTCGGTTCGTAGACAGGAGCCAGTATCTTGGATACACTGGAGCACTGCTTCAGTTCGTTTGCGCAACTCCTCCGGGGTCACTCCGACAGTGAGCACGTCGTTTAGATACACTGCCACGCCTGGTATTCCAGCCAAGAGGGTATCCATCAACTGCTGGAAGATTGTTGGGGCGGTCTTGATACTAAAAGGAAGACGGGTATATTGAAATAAACCGCGGTGAGTATTAATGGTCAGCAACTAACGTGACTCAGGAGCAACTTCCACTTGGAGGTAGGCCTCTGCGGGGTTCAGTTTAGCGAAGAATTTCCCTCCATTCAACGTAGTGAACCGGTTTTCCGGAGTCGGCAACGGATAATGGTGCATTTGGAGTGCAGCGTTGAGGCCAGTAGAAAAATCGGCGCAGATCCGTAAGCTTCCATTCGGCTTCATGATGGCCACATTTGGAGCCGCCCATGCGGAATACGACACCGGGGTCAGGACACCTTCACGTTCGAGTCGCTGAAGTTCGGCATCAACTTCTGGCAGGGATGCCTAGGGAACTGGTCGTTTTGGACGGAAAATTGACGTGGAACCAGGATGCAGTTGTAAACTAGCTGGTGTTGCTGTGCAGTGGCCAAAGCCAGGTTTGAAAAGCGATACAAACTGCTTGACCATAGCACATGAATGTGAATCAGATGAAGTAGGATGTCTCACGTGGTTGCAAATGGCATTGTTAGGAATGTCCGCCAAACCGAGACGTTCGAACCAGTCTAGGCCAAGTAGGTTAAATTCCGACGTTGTCACGAAGCAAGATCCATGAAAAGTTGTGTCACGGAATGAAACACAGCAGTGCCGCTGTTCTGTTAGTTGAACGTGACCACCACATGCGCTGATGGCGACTTGTTTGGCCTGTTGTACCGGAGGTTGCCTAAGCATACGCCAGAGTTTCTCCGAAATGATGGTGATGTCGGAAGCACAGTCCAACTGCAACCGGGCTGGTTAACCGTTAACTCGAACAGTGATGAACTTACGTCGGCCTGGGGCGTTGACCTGGAAGACAGCCATCAAACTCCTTGTGTTACCGATTGTTTTGTTCTGCGACTTTGATCGTGACTTTGATCTGGACCTAGGGCTCGTTCGGCAATATCCTTCTTTGTGCCCAACTGAGTTACATTGCCGGCACCTGTGCTGCTTGAATGGACAGAACCTGACAAAATGCCAGGCTTCGCAGTACCAACATGCTGCCGGAGGCTCCTTCACAGTCTTCGGGACGTTCGGGCCAGAAAGTGTGTCATGTGTAGGGTTCGGCCACTTCAATGTAGAAGGGTGTTGAACCGCACGAACTGCGATACTACCTTGGCCCCCAGACTGGACCAGAGTGGTGTCATGCTTCAGGTTTACCAGTCGTTGATATTCAGCAGCCATGTCGTTCAAGGTGAGATTGGGTTCCTGTTCAAAGCGGTTCAGCAACCGGGTGCATATATCTGCCAACCTTGGGGACTGAAGACTGCATATCAGCATCAGCGACTTGAACTGGTTATCCGTCAACAACTTCAGCTTGAAGCGTTCGTATTCTCGAGTAACAAGTCCAACGTGCGTCAGAAAGTCATCGGAGTCGTTCATCACCATCTTGAGACACCTATAACGGATACTGAATAAAGACGACTGATCACCGAACAGATGACGAAGCGAACTAATACTATCCTCGAAAGAACGATCACGGGGCTCCACAGGCAACATACTATTATAATATTTGTCGAATTCTGCTTCACAGAGCTAACGTAGCAGCTGTCTAACTTCCCATTCATCTTCTTGGTTAATAAATTGATCCCGAACAAATCCTCATACCGCCTGAACCATGTATCAAATGTGACATTCGAATCTGGATCATAATAGAACTCGGAAGTGCTATTGCAAAGACTATCAACTGATGGTACATTAGCTGCGAGCTGTGCTGGTGTTGTTGCAGGGATTTCCTTAGATTTAGCGAAAATCTCGATGAGCCCAAGTTGTTGCTTTAACAAAAGTTCTAACTTGGATTGGTCCATTATCAATCAGCGCCCGTCGCCAAAAATGTTATATCGCGAAACAATTGAGCAAAATACGAACTGCTTGAATTGGAACGATTCCTACGAAGCAGTAATACTGCACGAGCTGAAAATAACTGCGGAGACCTGATACCCGAGCCGACAATGAAGAGAGAACACTGGTCCTCAGAGAGAGCTTTTACCGTCTTAATCCGAAGACAATTTACTAGCGGAGCCCTTCCGTATTTATAGATATTTGAGCGACCTTGATAAACATACACAATATAGCACACATAAACCGGACAGGGCCATAAATCAGCGAATGAGCGTCCAGCAATGTTAATGGCGCATAAAATGAAGTAAATGCAACATGGCGGAATTTTCGCACAAAAAAGAAAAATTCAACTTTACAAAAGTGAGAATTGTTCATTACAAGTGAAATAGATTGTTTCTGGGGCATTTGGCATCCCCAACAGAACGTCAGGTTTATCTTAAGCCAGACGAATCGGTCCATGACTAACTCAATTGGGGCGCAAGTAGCGGGATGCGAGAGGTTGTGAATTTGATGGAAGAAAGCACATTGGTAAGCTATTGGTATTCTAAGTCTGAGAATACCTGTAGCCATGCCTCAAAAGATGGTTCCGGCTACACTAAGCAGCAGAATGGTGTGAAACTTCAAAGGGTGGCATCCTAGTGACATTTGAAAACCAGGCTCCTGCACCTGAGTCGCGGCTGAATCACTAAGTCAGTGAGGGGGTGCAGGAGTTGCGCACAATGGGGATAAACCGGCGGTAATAATTAACTGGACCTGCGAAATGCCGGAAATGCTTGAAGGATGTAATGTGGTCTAAATCTTTCAGACTACATCCTTTAAGTCCGAATTAAGCTGAGTTCACAGTTATTCCGTTCCGGGATATTCTGGCAAACAGAAAGCGAAAATGCTGCAAATGTTCTCTTTCGGAAAAACCAACCACTGATATGTCAACTAAGTAGGGTTGAACGAAGTCCAAGCCTCGACATACTTTGTGTGTGGAACGCTGCACGGTATGTGCAGCGTTGCTAGGGCAAAATTGCATTTGAAAAGTTCGATTATTCCATAGGCGTGATAACGGCCATTTCGGGAACATCCTCCTCCCTACTGGTATATGGTGATAGGCACGACTGAGATCGACCTTGCTGAATGCAGTTCTGCCAGAAAGGTAAGCTGTCATGTTCTATGTGAGAGACAAGATATCTATCGGGACTGTGACCCTGTTGAGGCCACGATAATCGTCACGAGGGCGCCAGTCATTCGGCTTCTTGGGGTCCATATGAAGTAGAGAGATCCAGAGACTTTTAGAAGGGCGGATTACTTCTCTCTAGCTACATTCAGTTCGCCGGAGGCCTAGCATCTTAGCCTCCACGACACTGTTGGGCCCTTAGTGCCACTGTGGTGCATACAACTACAAGTGGTTGAGAAGGGCTCGTTTGTGGAACTAATGAGATTCGGAAAATCTGAGGAGGATTCGTGGTGTTGAGGGGCTTCGGGTTGAAGGATAGGGGGCTGATGGCCTCTGCGTACGCCTGGATGCTGTTGACGCTAATTTTCATGTGAGAATCAACCAGTTTCATTCTTTGCGTATGAACCATGAGGTCAAACTGCTGAGGAGAATCTACCCCTGGTGTAGCGAAGGATACGGCTGCAGTTGCAAATCAGCCGGAGATTGAGGTCAAGCTTAAATCAGTGTTAATCACTTGTAGAAATAAACGTACTGTTAGCAGCACGAAGCATGGGTAAAGAATTAAGAGTCGCCTCACCAGATCGTGCAGGAGCCACGATGACTTCCTTCCCAGTATCGGCAAGGGAAGTGGTCCCAGAGCCTAAGTCCTCCGTGTGAAAAAGGTGGCTGTCAGAGAGGATGCCGGCCATGTTCTTGTTCACTACGGGCCGGATAGCGCTGTCTCTAGGATGAAGTATCTACAGGGGGCGACGCAACTCTTTGTTCGATCGCCGAAATTGCTGTGATATCAGCAAAATTGTTAGACACCCGGGGGCGTCTAGGCGGGTATTCACTGTGGCGCCCACGCGGGGAAGAACATATCCTGAGACGGGCAAAACCCCTCCGAAGCGCTGCAATCTCCCTCACGAGCCGCGCACGCATCACGAAGAAGCGGTAGATGGGATGATCGTCACAAAGCTGGAGGGTTAGTATTCCTGGTACTCGCTGACGTGCGGCTTGTCACCGCACTCAAGGAGACAGGAGAAGAGGTACAAAAACAGCCCTGTATTTTGTATGCAAGTTGTGCTGTGTCAAACAAGGACGAGGACTCAGCCGCCATAAAAACAGTCTGTGTTTTCTCTGGAAGAGGCTACACCCGTAACTCTCTAAGGAGTGCCGCATTCATCGATGAGGTGCTCAGCAAGTGTTTCACTTGAAGCGGCAAATTAGTCGGTCACTGAGATGTGTCAGACGGCGTGATCCGTTCGATAACAACTTCTTCGAAAGCTTCGTGCCTATGTTCAGCAAGCAAACTCAGGACGGAAGCATGTAGTAGCATCGCAACATCTTCAGAAAGGCTGGCCAAACGCTGGCTAAATTTTGCCTGATGTAATGTGACACGCTGGTTGCAGAACTCCGCTTCCAAATACATAAACCACAAGGGGGGCTGCATGCCTAGGAGCTGTGAAAGAGCTATTGTGACTGCTCCAATCATCGGCTTCTGCTCTCAGCCTATTGTAAAATGGAGAAGAGATGAAGAAAATCTATGCGCAATATAAAAATCAGCAAATTGCTACGTGTGCATATGTACACGTACGAATAAGAATAATGTCAAATAAATACCCGGGATTGAAAGTGGACCACCAGGCCTAATACACTTCGGCTTTACTAACTGGTTGTGGTTCAGCAAAAAGAAGGTGCTGAAAGGAAGATGACTTTCTATCTGGTTCACGAAATTGCAGAGAACAGCCCAGCTAGCACAATTAAAGGTGAGTCAAATGAAATCCCTGATTCTGTCAGATTGACCAATCTGGAGTTCATTTGAGAATCTGTCAAGGGTTTAGGACACAATCCTTAACGCAAGCCAAACATGTATAATTCAATAATTTTTTGACCGGATCATTTCCCGCGTCACAATTCACCCTCAAATTGACTCGAGGCTATGTAATTCACCCCTAATTCTACAAGGAATGACGCGAGTCAATACAAATTTTCCGAAAACAACGTATTTCACACAGGATGCAAAACATCAGGAATGAATAGGGATGTTTTATTGCACTGAATAAAAAGCACATAATGCAGTTTTCTCATGTACATTTCATCATTTCGCGTGAGAGTGTTTCTTGGAGAAGAGGATAGGTGTGCCCTGAACCAACCGCTTCAGAATGCTAGCATACAAAACTATGAACCAAATGGAACCCACAGTAACGGGTATGTGTGTTCATGTGAATAACAAAACGTATTCTTTCCAAATTCGTTCTCGTGTTGCGTGATGAAACAGTTGAATAGGACTTAGAGTGTGCACAAATTAACGCGGTTAAAAATCAACTTCATATGAAAACTTACGGTGTGCGCAGCTTCTAGTTGTTTTAACTTTTGCTATCGTCTTCGGTTTTCTCAATCGACATCTTTCCCCACGGTCACGGGCGTCATAAAGCCAACATCGTGTCTACTTGTGTAACTCACCTCTCCCTGTCTGTGTACTGACCTCTTGAGATGGGATGGGTTGTACGTTCGAAATGTATTGTGTTATTTGCGCACTCCAATAGCCCTCTATTGAATGTCGTATGATGGAATCTCTGGAGGCGATTTTACTTTTTCCCCAGCATATGTCTTTTCCACCGTTAGCTATGATCCAGTGGTCTCCAACGTATAACGGCGGGATAGTGGCCCTGGATACGTAGTACTTTGGTTTCAGGTGGTCCATCTTGCAGTGTTAAGTTTATTGGCCGCACGCTTACAACAATTTTTCTGAATAGTTTTCTTTGCATGTTGCCTTTTTGTTCACGGAAACTGTTTGCGGTGTTCACTTGCAAGACACGTCTGCAGATGTAACGTACGGCCTAACCCTGAACTTCCAACTCGTAGAAAAGGTGGCGTTGTTGGAGAGGTTCTTTCAAAACGGCCACGTGCTTCAACAATTCCCGAAATAATTGCATTAGTTTTGACAGTTCTGAGAGAACAAAATATTAGTTTTGTGGTAACCATGCTGCCCGCGGTGCCGCTGATGAACTGGTGGACAGCTGTATCAACGTTGGCGGTGATGTGGGAGTGAGAGGAGGGATGACTGGGACAGATAAGTCAAAAATTGAGCGGAAGAATGGTGTGATGGTGAATGAGAGAGGGCGGATTAGGGTAACTGCTGGATGAGGCATTCCAGTGGAGGGATGAGACTGTGGAATTTGGAAATACCGAGGAAGGAAGCGACGGGAAACCGAAGAACATTGACTGAAATGTCTTGACGAGACGTTGTAAGTGTGTAGCACTTCTGCTCAACCTAAGTGCCACCTGTTTCCACGAAGAATGCCGGAAACGGTGCTGCTGTGGCGCCAGTTTCACGCACGGTTGACCAGCTATGGGAGTTCTCGAATGGTGACCATGACGAGAGCTTCTCGGGACGCTTGCTGATAGCCAACAGGATTTAAAGGCACACCGGGATTACCCGATCCACCTACTCTGTTCTTCCCAGTTGCAAGATTATATCGGACAAATCTACATCTAATGTAACCTCTGCTTTCCTAGCATAATGACGAGCTTGCGAGTCGTCTTTTAAGAACACAAAACGCAATCATAAAACCATTACCTATCCTGCTGATTACTCTGACAGATATCTGTCCAGAGTCATGCGGGAAGCTAGGGCTCGCCATCTTCCAGAAAGGTTGCAACACTGCACATCTGAATTTAGAGTTCATCAACTCTTACCAGTGACGGCTAAGATAATGGGACAAAATGAGTTACATGCTGTGAGTCTCGAACGGAGCTTTGTCCATTTCCAACCGTCGTGTTATACACAGGAAGGCAAAATAGGTGCGAAAACAAAACGTGAGTGCAGGTGGAAGTGTGAACCTTTCGCTCCAATGCAAGAAGCACTTTCTACTGAAAGGTGTTGTGATGAATCGTTGACAATAAACATGTAAAAATGGTGAGCAAAGAAGCTGTGGGCGAAGAGAGGTCGAAGCATGGTAACATGGAGATAAGTCATAGTGTAATTTTTAAAACCGTGGTAACCCATATCAACAGTCATGCAGGGAACATCAGTAACAACGGCAACGTTGTTGGGGTGAGTGATTGAAAACAAACTTAAGCCCTCAATAAACATTCAGCACTCAGGTAATGAATGGCAATTGATAGGTGTGCCAACATCAGGATGAGCGAATTCGGCGGGGGCAGGAGCGGAAGATCTGTCTGATAAACGGCCGCGCAGTTGTCCAACTGGTCGCGTGGGCCCACTAAGCATAGATTTCAGTCTGTACATGGTAGACTAAAAAGAAAATAAAGGGAAGTTATGAAGTGAGCCCTGCGTGGGCATGTCATCCGCAAGGTGTTCCGGCGAATGTGCCTTCACACCATCTCTGCTTGACCAAGCAGCTTACAGTAATTCAACAAAAGTACGCGTGATAATTGTTTTGCGGTCACACTGAGTAACAGTAAATGTGGTGTAACAAGAAATACTTACGGCAACGAACGAATCGAGAATGCTGTTACACTTGCCATCGTCCAAAATATTCCACTGAACCACCGGTCCGATGTACAATAAACATTGTAGGCATCCCGTGGCCTTCCAAGTCACAGAGTCTGTCAGTCCGCAGCGCTTGCGAGGGTATTTTGAAACTCGTTCATGTATGCGTTGCAGTGCATTTCCGTTGGCTACATACTACTTGTTGGCCACACTTATTGCAGATGAAGTGTGTACCATGTTTGCGTACCCGGTCAGTACACGAGCTAACAGGTGAATAACAGATTACCGCTTTTAAGAAGGCCGTAACCGTAAACACTGTTAAGTTGTACGTCATCGCAGAGCACATCATGCGAGTCTTGCAATACATCCGGAAGATACACGTTGACGTCATTCAGCTTATCGCTTCCTTCATACATGCCAAATACAAAGAGTTTGGCCGCGATCCGTTTATACACGAGAGAGAACGGGCCACATTTTGGGCTTCCCCGCATTTGCAGCTGATGGACCACCAACGGTGAGCTCGATTTCTACGGATGTCGTATGCTGTAGTCGAGTGCTTAGAACCTTATTCACAACACCCTCAAACATCCGTGAATAAGCATTTTCAACTGAATGAATATCGCGCATCGGCAAACGTCACGGCATCGACAGCAGCGTTCGCACACCACTGGGTAACTCTAGTAGTCTTTTCTTCGATATGTGTGAAAGTCGTGTCACCTACAAGTCAGGAATGTTGCCAGAAATTCTTCAGTCCCGAATACATTCGACAACGCTGGCGTTAGGGAGGTCATTCTTCTGATCCTGCACACCAGTCCCTGTTAAGCCGTCTTATATATCTGAAACCAATCGTTCTGACTATGAACGTTCAACTTGCCTTCAGAAAGTGGCCGCGGTATGCGTCCCGGTACAGACGCCGTTGTGGATAGAGAACGTTAGCAAACATCCGTATTCTCCAAGGATTCTTGTACACTACGACTAAGTTCGGCAAGTGAACGTTGCACAATCCGATAAATAGTGGAATGACTGGCTGAAGCACCCGAAAGCCATTAAGGCTTTAGTGAATAGAGTAGGTGTCTTACTCCAGCTTTACCGTGGTGCTGATCAGACACAGTCACAGCTTCGGCAAAACTTACAAGCAATAAGCAAGGCTAGCGATTTTAGTGCCATTCCTTTTTGTCATCTATCTGGGGTGTTATATAAGTACAGATTATAGTGACGTACAGACAATTAGATATATACTTCCACCAACCAGTACTATGTTGATCAAAAACACCTGAAACTTCCTTAGGCAAGTCTCATTCCCTAATTGGTGCGACCAGGGATGAACGTGTCTACGTCCAGAAGCGCGCCAATTCTCCAAAATAATTGAACCAGAAAGCCAAATAATGGACAGCTACGTTTGCTGCAAGTAGATTGGTAAAATGTGCTGTAAACGAAGCGTGACAAAAGGTAGGGAAAGATCAACCAGCTAGCAGGTGACCGGAAGTTCTGGTTATGCCCTCGGATACTCGGAATAAAAAAACTCAAGCTGTTCGTCTCATGGCTATATCATAACCTTGAGTCACAACTTTTACTACCTCTTCCTTGATAGACTATCCAGCAACCTCGCGGTATTGTCGAACATTAATCTCATTCTAGACGTCAACTTGGCAGCTCTTAAATCCTCGAAAAAACCGCGCTCAAATATTTTCCTAGTAAAATATTCCCGTATCTGGGACGAACTCCCGTGCGCAGTTAGAACCAGTAAGAATATACAGTGATTCAAAAGAAACCTAGAAGCTTTCCTAGCAATGACAAACGTTATGTCCATTTTCAAGCTGTCTGAGGACGTCACCTCTGAAAACGGACCTCATAACACCTGACGGAAAATCTTCACTGTTGCCGGATGTTATGACACACAACCCACCAACCGATCAAAACTACCGTTTTCAGGATGGATCTTGTAGTTTTAGAGTTGTCAGCGAACAACAAAACATGCCTATAGTCAACATGTATAAGTGTCAATATGCATGCCCGTTAGTAATAACCTAATCATCTTGATAGGTTCTTACTCTATGCTCATTGGTGGCTTTTATGTCTGCGACGTGAACCACCATCCGAAGGTTGAGTATGTTAAAACTGGTAGGAAAACAACTCAACCTGTTTGTCTCATGACTGCAAAATAACCTTGAGTCGCAACTCTCCCTTTCTCTCCCCTGATAGACCACCAGACAACCTCCCGGTATTGTCAAACATCCTTCTCATTCTATATTCCGGCCGTACAGAGATATTTGACATTTGAATCCGGCAGTTATCGTATACCAGGGGAAACTCATAATCGATCTAGTCCCGTGTTATTTGATAACAGCTGTTCGCCTATGATATATATTTAATCAATTAACACATTGCTATAAACGTCACATAGAAAGGTACGCCAGAATATCATATGGTCCATTGTCCGTCCTAGCTCACATAGTCAGTTTTCCGTTCTCCCGTTTATCGCGTGATTCCGCTCTCCATTCTTGGTATCACTGATATATCCCGCGCGAGTAAACACCCACACCCCACCCGAACACTCAAAATTCCCCAATGGTTGGGCATATCGCGAGCTCCCCAAAATACCCCGGAATTTGAGCGGAGAATGACTTCCGGAAGAGAGGTCCATGCGTTCTCCTTGAAAGTATAGGTGTCCTCATCTCGCTCCTGTCGTAAAATTTTCTGCGAATTTTCCCGGGACTATCTACATGGAACGATGATCAAATTCTCCGTCAATACATCCACTCCATCCTCCAAGCACTTATTATTTGGCACGACCTTGAGCATCAGGTCAGTGATCACCTTGTGGAGTCCCAATTGATGTAACCGATCAACTATTTTACCGATTTGTGCAGATCTCGAGTACTATCGTCTTAGAAGTATGTAGCTCGAAGTTTTCTTCCTAAAAGTTGAATTTTCCCCTCATATCATGTCTGTTTTGTCGCCTTATTCACACAGCTGACTCATTGTACAATTTTCAAATTTCGAGTTCAACTGTGTATATGCTTAAAAATTTGTACGTTGATCACGCTCTCCTTGGCGTGTTTCTCACAAATGCATCGAACAGCTTGCCATTATTATTATTTTCTTTGTATGCACTTTATCAACAACAACCAGACCTTCATACCTGGGATATACATTCGGCTCTACAACCTGAAATCCGTGTGAATGTACCAGGTTTGGGTTCTGGATTTCATATTCTTTGGTGCGATAATGTTATCCCTGGAGGCTCTACATCTGTAGTCTGCAAAACTATAATATGCTGTCATATCAACGGGATAAATATGCATTACCTTTTGGAAGGTTTTGTTCGCCGTGTACAATGTGCCCATTTTGCACTGCACTCCCATACGGACAGCACGGCGGTTGTTCTGCTCCTCTATGGTTCTTAGGACTTGCAGCTCTCTGAGGAATGTTAATGAAATGGATTGTGCAAGTCTTCTACATACTTTCCAAACTTTCGGCATTCCACTTTGAATATCCTTCTAAATGTGCTTCCATTTTTCACCTGGATGCTGATTCCACGTATGAATGTGATTTGCCGATAATGGCCTATTTAATTACTATGTGATATCCGATGTTATGACGCGTTTTTTATGTCTGACTCCAAAATATTGTTTGTATCATTTTATTAAAACTTCAGATCACATTCATTCCATGGGACTTTCCACTTGATCATGTACGGAAGGAAACTAACTCCCGCAATAATGGCGCGGAAGAAGTGCACAAGGGAGTGTGTAGAAAAGCAGTCTGATTGGAGAGAAGTGCGTAACCGGCGTTATAGCCTCATAAGCCCTCTTTCGAAGGGTAGCGGCCGTTTAACCGTAGCCTGAGCATATGTGAGCGTCCGTGTGGGACACTTTATCCGCTTCTGCCGGCCTCAGGTCGGTGGCCGTTGAACCGCCCTTGCTCTCGGAATTTCTGGGGGTGAGTTGTAGTTTTACACACTTAAAAATTTGGGGTTACGGATTAAAAGAGGAATTAGACGAAATGAACCCAATCCGGCCGAGGAAAGAGAGGCTGGAATGAGCGAAGTGTGAACCTCAAGGCTCAAAAATGTTTGGATGCATAGGGTGAACCCAGCGAATACTCAGAGCACAAACCCATTTTCAACTAATATTCCCGTTCTTTCCGTCAAGCGGCCACTCGGGTTAAAAAGGCGTCGTGTTCACAGCGAACGCGTTTGCCACACCGTTTACTTCGACCAACCACACATGGAGGTTGTGCGAACCAATAACAACGCAGCACGATGCACGCTGACCTCCGCTATACTCACTTGTATTTCCGCCGATTATTAGCCCGGCGCGTACCCTGATCGGACCTATATCCCCCTTCTCATCTGCAACCATATAACCTGACCACCCGTGATCTGTCTGCAGATGCTACTGGAGTGAAAACAATGTGTGTAATGCGGAGAAGTAGCATTTATTGCGAAACGCTGATGGACACTCAGGTCAAATGCGTCCGTTTCGTCTGGGTCCACGATAAATTTCTTCTCCTGGAGAAGTAAGAATGTCACTACGTTACCGCTAGCTTACCAGGTTGATATCCTCAAGGTCTTGCTCGGACGCATGTCGAATGGACCGTTTATCCTGTGCGCAATGTAACTACCCTTCACAGCGTTCATTGACCACGCTGTCAGGGGTGGACGCATATCCCGTCCTGCCATGTACTTGTCCTGGTTACGTGAACAGATGAAGTTATATGGCAGACCGTACCTATTAAAAGTGATTTCAGCTGTGTGCGCCTGAATGCAAATGCGTCCTGTGCACCAGAATAGGTAATTTGTGCAGTGACCACCCTTGTCATCAATCGTTCCATCATATTACAAAGAAGAGCTGCAGCACCAGGGGCACTGATACTCTGGAAATAATCAGCCTGAAATGACCTCAAACGGTCAGCAATCTCACCGCTCACCATAGCGGTCTGAAATTTGCACTGCAACACTTTTCTATCAACATTTCTCAACTGTGTTACTGAGGCCACGTGTAAAGGTAAACACGGCTTCTTTATTTGTTAATCGCGGTAGTTTGACAGTCAACCGTTCCATGGTTGTCTGTAATGTGTTCATTTGCACAGTGATACCGTGAGCTACCTCTGAGGAAGTGTCTCATGTGAAAACACGCTCCGCTACCATTCAGAGCGTTCAGAAAAGATAAAGGGGTCTCCTGTGAATCAATCTTAGTGACTTTTCCCTCTAAGCAACCTCCTGCAATTAATTGATTTAGAGGTACGGTTTCTTCACCACTATCGTCGTTGATGATGGTTTGTGCACCGTAAGTATTGCAGCCGATTAGTCTTGGATAGTCCATTGTGGAACTACATGACGGAACTTAATAACTCACTGGGGTAGGTCCACACTTCCGTCCTTTTGCACTGCTGCCCTCTCGACTTCCGCTGTACGTGAAACTTGGCCGTTCACTGATAACTGATTAACAAATAGCAACAATCAACTTACATTGGACGTTAGGGGGTTACCCCATGTTGACTGTGTCGCCGCTGGAGGAGTAAAAAGAACATTCACAGAGTGTGTGAGAGAGAAATAGACGGTGAACACGATCGCTCACTTCGGTTACCTGAAATATGAGCATGGACGGTGAGATGCCATACACCCAAAAGTCAACATTAACCTTGAAAATTTTACAATACAGAATTCATTGGTTAGCACTAACGTTGGTAATGTCCATAATAAGGTGTGGTAGCTTGTGTGCAATGTTTACTTTATTGGGGCTAACTTTTGAAAGAAATGAACCGTTAAGGGGTAAATTCTGTTTGTGCATCCGTTGGTGTGGCCTTCAACATGCAGTGGCCGATCATTATTAATCACTTTGGCTATATTACACACTTCTTTCTATCTGCGGTATAACTTGGCAACCGGATTACATGGGGAGTGTAGAGTACGTTTGATGTGGTAAATGTACGACTCGGAGGGGAAGGCTGGAAACCTGTCAAGTTTTTAATGATGTCCGACGTGGTCCGCCAAATGTACGAGTGAATGCACTCTTTATGTCATTTCCCCTGCTTCATATATATGGAAGAACCCGTAAAAGAAGTTACACAGGCATGAATTTCCATACCCAAGTAAAGGCCCCCAGAAAATAGGATGAGCGAGGATATAGATGTCAACGAATTAGTCCGGAATGTTGGAATAATTCTCATGAGGCACGGTTCCCTTCAATACCCACGGTCCGATATACAGAATAAACTGCCTGAACGCAAAGGCTATCCAATTTCTGAACCGCGACTATCCTCGGCACACCCTTGGGAGGTCGTCTTTATGTAGGCGGCAACATGCGATTGTGCATGAACGAACGTTCTCAACCGTGTCCATCTCCAAACGCACGCTTTTGTTATACGTGGATTCAAGCCACAAGGACATCAGCTTGCGCATACACCAAGACAAACGGAGTGTATGTAGTCGTATGAAACATGGCATATCACATCCAACGGCAGAGCTTCGACTTGAGATTTTCTGTGTCTCCTGCCACACTGGAAAGAGTTGTTTGCAACATTGGGGAAGTCTGTTAAAAGATAAGTAACTTTGTGGTCAATGTAGACACCTTTCTGCGTACAGCGGTTAAACTGGCACATACAGTAGGCTCTGATTTCCGTTTTCCGAAGGTTTCAGCCGGTGTCACAAATACTGTTGCTGATAACACGCTTCTTAGGCTCAGGGTTACCGACAGTAACGCCATGAGATATCAGATTAGAAAGTTCAGTTACCAAGTCAGACAGATATTTGTTCACATTCCAAGGTTTGCTGCGATCAACATAAACGCCAAACATGAGGTGGTGGCTGCCGACGGTATAACTAATCCGCAAAGTACGGGCCTTTACGGCAACTTCGAATACCGTCAATGTGAAACTGAATGGCAACGTCATCAGCATTCATCAGTGATGTGTCATACGGCATGCATAACAGGACAGTTTGCGAACCAAAATGAGCAAACTGTCCACCAGATATTGATTTCGAAGGACAATTACGGGGTGTACTCATCAAAGAACAAACGTCAGTTGACATAGTTCTCCCCTAAGGATTGATTATTCCTGAGAATGCTGTAACTGCTTTTCTGGGAAATCTCACATTCTGACACCCATTCCTTCAAAATTTCTATCACGTTGGATACCACTCCACATGTCCCTGCGGTTGACCAATGGCTAGTACCTGTGTCATTGAGAACATCGTCACCTAAAGAGAGAATGTAGCACTTTCTCCCTGTATTGTCCTAAGGATACCACTTTCAGACCGATCACTGGAGTACAATGTTAAAATGTATCGCCGCTTCCAACGATTGACAGTCGTCTTTGATGGCAGTTGTATTGAACTCTCTTATGTTCGTCGAGTTCGGCACATTCCTAACTTGCTCTAATGAACAACAGGATAGTGCATGTGAACTGCAGCACAACGCACTGTCGTACAACAACCCAAGCCCGATCAAGTTGTTTAAGGATCGCGATTCTCTACCGAACGCAGTCAATGCACACCACACTGGTAAACTGGGACACAAATAAGCTATATGGGGACATTCTCAAAGATGCGGCGTACACAATCATTCCTGTTTATGCATATTCTCCTCTCTGCCTTCACATGATTGTGTGTAGTGTTAACATGTAGCGCTTGAGAAATCACGCCCCAAAGACGGTGAACGCACAGTATGCAACTCACCTGGGTAATACAATCCTCGGGGTTTACCAAAAACCGGTGTATGTATTCATTAGAAGTAGTCCGCGTCGACAAATTTATCCACGCACAATTGAATGCGTCATTCGGCTCCGACCACACCTACGCCACATGGCTCAACGACTGCATCCAATTCAAAAAACCCACACGTATCAATCAGTCCCCATCACCCCGCATCTTCAAGCTTCGCACGATGAGATTACAGCACCTTGATTAATAACCTCAGTGACATCGTGCAGCAGCCATACTTAGGTGGCAACATGCAATCAATCACAATTCAGCAGCGTACTTACTCTGATTTCACATTTTTTACGCAAAATTTTCCGCCGATTTTGATCATTGGGATCCAATGAGTAATGAAGTTTAGGTATGAAATACGTTTAAACGGTGTTTTAAGCGAAAGGATTGGGGGTATATAAGAAGTGTGATGGCCCTTTTAGAGCTACTCTTCCAAAACCCGTGCAGCTTGTTGGAATTAATTCAACAAAATAATACCCATTCGGTATCCACTATCGATAACCGATCGACGATGAAAAACAGAGACAGCGCATTAACCCCGTTTATTACTGTCGGCCCTGGAAAATAGAGCTTACAGAGGAACACGTCGAGCTAGCGAAGCACGGAGCGGGCTACGATTCTAGCCCAGGGATGGATGTTATAAGATGGATAGCTTGGCTAAAACAAAAATGGGTGAAAAACCAAAATCATTAAAAAGGCAGTAATGAATGCGACTATCAAAATATTGTTCATCGTAGTCGCTGCAAGCTCTACAGACGATTAATTGTCTGGTCAATTGACCATCCGAAGTGATGGCAGCAGCCGCCTCTGATGTGGGTGTTCTGGTTGGTTCATTCGGGGAAATTGGTGCCTTTGTAGTGGATATAAACACCATGGAATTGCTAGAGTATGAACGAGGAGCCGAAAGATGATGGAAACAAAAGAAAATGGGTCACAGTAGTTCATGACGTTACGTTGGTTTAGAAATTCCACTGCACTGAACGAGGTATCCAATAGATACCATCCGCAGTGTTGCTCCTAGGAAATTTTTGCCGAAATATACGGTTGGTTCCGTTGGTAATCAACTCTCCTGTACAAGAACGACACGGAACGCAGAGAAGACGCATGGCTCACGACAACGAAGGTAAATTATTTTCATTGATTATCGAGCCAATCGATTAACTTCGTTCAAACATGGAGTGTACATATGAGTTGCAGAAAGGCGAAGTGAGTGAATATTAGAAAGTATGGAGCACGGAATGTTATACAGAACGCTACACTCTCTAGAGAGCATAAATAAGGACTTTTACGTTAGCATGGAGTTTGAGGTCTGCATTGATGCATGACGTCGTTCTCGCAAACTGGAAGTGTAACGCGTAATCGAAACCAGCGGTCGCGCACTGATTGAATTTGAGTTGTGTAATAGCACGCAGTGCGCCGCCATTTTGTTTTGCCACATATACTCCCTTCCGTTTCCTTCCAGGTCCTCAAAAACGCGGACTTGCCGCGTCCGTGGACTGGGCTGGGGAAGTTGACCAACCGGAGGCTAAGGTCAGCGGTCAGTGAACATGGAACCACTCCTGATTGATGTTTTTCTTAACCGTGGGGTCCCCTATATATATGGACGAGGACACGGTGTGAATGGAACCTCCTTCGGTATCTGTGTTGTGTGAATACACCTTCCTCGTTGCCTTGTGACTTCTCTTTTTGTGTGAGGTAGACCCTATTGTGCATCGATTACGAATGTTGAACATTGTGTGTTTTGTCGCTCGTGTCTCACATATTGGAATATTACAATTTTGGCACCCACAGTGGGACAGATTTCCCAAATAATGCTCAGTTCATCGGGTACCGTAGAGATGCCGAAACTTGTTCGAGTGGCCGAGAAACTGCGTTTCGGACAGCGGACATGCATTTCGTGTTTGACAGGCGCATGGACTCCCAGCACCGGAGAAATACGCTACTGGAGAGGACTTTCATATTTGGAAGGCCCAGGTACGCTGCCACGTGCGGCATTTTAACTCAGAACAGCAGGTGGACATCGTACTGACTTTGATGTTTCGCGTGTCTTACTGCAAAATTGTTGACTTTGATATTAGGGAGAATCTTTAGGACCTATTCCATTTTCTATGGCGGAGGATCGCAGGCCTGCGTCCTGCAGTTGAATATTGGAAGGAATTTCATAAAAGATGCCAGCATGGTACGGAAAGATTGATGGATTATATGCAGCAGGTGTGGGGAATCGCGAGGATGAGTTTTGTGGAAGAGACAAAAGAGCAAAAAAAGCCGTATTCTGGAGAGGTTTTTTGAAGGGATCCGACAACCGCAGTGTCAGCGTGAATTTCTTCTCCGCTCCACTGAAAATTTGACTGAGTCTGACAAGCTGGCTGAATTGTTGGACCAGGCGGAATGTGTAGAGTCCGCTGATGAACAGTTCACTCGTGCGACTCAGAGGTCTATTGCTAATTGAGAGCAGGGTCGGTTGGTCCGCGGAAGCGCTTACAAAAGGGCGAAGACTGTGCACAGCGGAAGTTCCAATGAACGGGCAACCCGACTGGCGAAGATGCTTCACTTGTGGCCGGCATGGACACGGGGCGCGTTGGTGCTATTATCCACCCGGAAGTGTACACATGTCAGTAAGTCCCCAGTACGCCAGTCGCGTATTTCTTTTGCTTCTAAATGTGAGGATACAGCTGTTGTATTATGCCCTGTTCTGTAAGCAAAAGTTGGCGGTCGTGACTTTGAATGTCTGCCAGGTTCCGGGTCCGTATGCAGCCTGCTTGATAATGAGACATACACCACCTGTCAGTTTGATACAATAGCGTTGCCTGTCTGTCAGGTTTTGGCCGTGAATGGACAACCGATACATATATTGGCGTGTGTTCGCGGAACAGTGCAGATAGGAAAGTGGACATATACAATGAAGTTCTTGGTTGTGCCGAAGCTACCGTTTCATGTCATTTTGAGCAGTAACTATTTGCTAGCCATGCAATGTATCCTGGACCTACCTAACCGGGCCTTACGCGTATATGGCGAGCGTTTTTCGTTGGAACCTGTGTACAAAACACTATCAGGCGTTGTGGCGGTCCGTCAAGGACAGCATGTAACTAAGGGGGAAATGCACGTCGAGTTCGAATGGCAGAAATTCACATCTCCCAGCAAACCTAGCACAAAAAGTACGGGAAGTAATTGAAGAGCACCAGGCGACATTATGGTGGGAAGGACAACCGCCTGGAGGCACCCACTTTTGCGACATAGAATTGACACAAGGGAGGCACACCCGATCCGGCAAGCAGCTCGTCGCTTACCAGTCCATCTTCAGCGCTGGGTGGAACAATTATTAGCAGACATGTTGGAGAAAGGCGTTGTTCGGCCGTCACCATCTCCACGGATGCCTCCGGTAGTATTAGTCAGGAAAAAGGATGGCTTCTTAAGATTATGTATCGGCTATCGCCAGTTAAACACGGTAACCAATAACGATTCGTTCCCACTACCACGTATCAATGCCACTATTGATGCTCTTTCAGGCACCGAGTGGTTTAGTATCCTTGATTTGTCCTCTGGTTACTGGTTGGTGGAAGTGGAGCCCAGCGATCGCCTGAAAACCGCGTTTGTGGTACCCTCTGGTCTGTACAAGTTTGAAACCATGCCATTTTGGTTGGAGAATGTCCCGGTCACCTTTCAAAAATTGATGCAACAGGTGCTCGGAGACCTTATTACGGAACAGTGTCTGGTTTACTTAGATGACGTCACTGTACACGGACGTATCGCTGATGAACATTTGCATAAACTCTCCAACGTCCTTTCAAGACTAGCGGAGGCTGGACTGAAATTGAATCCAGCCAAGTGTTCGTTTATGCGGACCGAAGTAAAATATTTGGCACGCGTCATTTCACAATCCAGTGTGAGCTGTGATCCCGAAAAGCTGAGAGTGTTGAGGAAATTCGTAGTTTCCTTGGGCTGGCTTCTTATTAATGATGGTTAGTTCGCCGCTTTTCTCACATAGATAAACCCCTAAAATTGTTGACGGGGAAGAGACAAGTGTTGCCCGTCACGATGAGACTGGACCTTGACGTGGTGTGACGGCTTTCGCATCCTGATGACCTTTCGGGCTAAACTGGATAGAGTCACTCGTACCAGGCAGGCCAGTTGGTTTAGTGTTCCATTACACTAAATGAGGATTCTCACCTATACTACTTGTCGTGTATCCCCCAGATAGTCTCGATGTCACGACCAAGATAATTCCAAAGTGAGATAATTAAATAAATAAATTTGCCGAACTGAACGGTCGATTCCGCTGAATTCTAACTCCTCCAAAGATTTGTACGCCACCGACCCTGAACGCGAACAGAAAGCAGAACTCGCGAACTCGGAAGTATAATTTGAAAATCATTGATTACTCTGTGGATCGGTTAACCTCGTTCAAACATCATGTGTACACATGATGTTGAAGAAGATGGAAAGGCATGAATAACAATGAAAAATATGAAGTATGAAATCGTGTACAAAATGCTACAGTGCATATAGATAATCGTACACAATCGGCAATATACAAATCAACGCATTCATTTTGTTTTTTATGTATAAACTCACACCTCTGTATCGAAAAATTCACAATTATTTGCCGTCCACACGTACACAAAATCCAGCACTAAAAATCTGCCAACGGACTTATCCAACAACTAATAAGAAAATTTGGCCGTTCAAATCATTTTTCCCCGGGCATGAAAGGAAACTGGCTCTCGTATAACGGCCCAGCCAGCACGACTGTCTTATGAGTGTCCCATGAGTATCCTATGAGTGTCCCATAAGAGTCCCGTGAGTGTCCTATTGGTGTCCTATCTGAACATTTTTAGGTCACTCATAGGGCGGTCGTGGAAAATTTTTGCGTAGCACATGGTTTATAAGAAAACCATATGCTACGCAAAATCTTTCTTTATCAATTCCGCACGTCACTTAACGATAACGTTTCCGACAGGTAACTCAGCGCTCCCATCATTAACTCAAACCCCAGCTATCGCAAACAAATAAAAAGGCGTCCGATGCCCACAAAAACACCGCAGTGACTGTGATAATAATATATCACATATTTATACACCGAAATATACATTTGGGCGATAAGGGGTGGCCCATGTCCTCGTTCGGTAGATCCATGGGACGGTGTGATTTTCTCTCAGGCAACCAAGCATATCTTTCCCTAACTTTCTGGATCCACCTTTGTAGCTTCCCTTTGACAGCCTTGTGTGACGAACCGGGGAATTTCTGTCGCATGATGGCATCTTATGAATGGTAGCTGTCAGCGTATAAAAAATCTTACCGAAAATCATCTGCGACGGGGATGTTGGCGCAAAGGAGAAATTGTTGTTAACCCCTCTCCAGTTGATGTTGTTCGCCAACTCGTCCGCTACTAATGTACCCAATATGTTACGTGCGCAGTTTCCCATCGACCTTCCGCCGATTTTGTTCACGTTGTCAGTCTACGTAAGTGTTAGACAGGAATTGTGAAAGTTTACCATCTGTGGGTACAAACCACTGTCCTCTAATTGTTTGTTCAGAATTTGAATGTCCTGAACAGAGTTCACTGGAAATTTAATTGGAAAGTCGTCAGAAACTTTCGGAGAACCTTCGGCTAGCGAAAACCGCAGAGCGTTCACTTCCAGCCTCATGGAACGAATCTCTTCTCGCATATGCACGTTCGAATGAACGACCTTCTGGAAGTCATCTTTTTGGTGAGCTATTTAGAATCCGGAAGGCTCACCATGCAACGAGTCCATCTTGCCTTTTATGGTCACAAGAAGTGTAGGGATGCCACACACGTGAGGTTTCACGGTACTCTTTACCAAGGAGCTACATGGCGGAATGTAAAATAAGAAATATACTCTTTACCCAGAAGTAACAGGGCTGTTTGAGAAGAACGCAACGCTCGTCGGCGGACCTGCAGTGACCGTTGCAGTGACCATGCACTGCCATGGCGGAGGTGGGGGTGAACAGTCCACGTCCACGTTGTACGCCTTTCTTTTAGGTACGCTAACTTCAACCGTCGTAAAGTCTGGCCTGAAAATTCGCTTACTGGACAAGGTGACCAGAACACGTGTAGCACTCACACGACGCGCTTCCGGAACGCCACAGATTGACCGAACTCTTCATAACACCGAGGCATACCAAATGCATATAATCAAGCGGAAAAGAGTGTACCATATCAATCGATAGAGCCTCAAATAGTGACACGCCAATGTGATGTTCCGGCTGCAGACGAAAGCGAAAACTGTCGTCAGACCTGCGTGCGCAATCAATGGGGGGTAAAGTTACACGTCCACTCGTGTAGACATCACGCACACAGCACTTCTCGCGTGAGAAATAACAAGAATGCTGTCTCACCTGACGGATAAACGCTCTTGCTGGTGCATCGGCAATCAGCCAATCAAAGTGAATTATGCAGCGACTACCGCCACCAACGCGGTAATATCCGTGCAGTTGAAGGTCCAACATTTCATTGCTATGATCCTAAAAATATTCTGACACGTTCCCAGGCTTCGTTTCGCCACTGAATACCCCCACAATGAACACGGCTGTTTCCGGACTGACCACAGTTGTGCACGTGAGCTCTTAAACATCGACATGAATCTGTAGCTTCACAGCATCACACTGCTCGTGATTACGAAGTACCTTGTCGAGGATATTCTTCAAAACAAAATGGACATAATGTCCCCCACATATTGTCCTGCTTTTGGATGCGCAGGGAGTACCCAACAAAGTTCTTGCGTCTTTAGGCGAATGTGGATATAACTGACGCAGTTTCGTCAGCATTAAAGTGATTGCAGCTGTTGACATGTTATTTCGGAGCGCGATCCTTCTGGCGACTTCCGGTAAACATCTTCTTTGCAATAGATCATCGGTTACATCAGAGACCTGCTAAATGGAAATCATAGTGGCTAAAACAATATTACTTGGTTCACACGGCGTCACATCCAGCGGGGATGCAATTGAGACTAACCCAGTTGGGGTAACGGGTAACTCATTGGATAACAATTGCTCCTCATTACTTTCCTGGGCAGTAATCACCACCTCCAATTCCGCCTGTGTGTTCGTGCCATCGATTCTACTATTGATCCCTGTCCTGGTCAAATGTAAACCGGTTCATGATAAGAGTGTTCGAAACTCACCCCAATCTTCGTCAGTAACCCTCATTTCGGGCTCACGATAGTTTCCCATGTTGTACATCTTTGTAATACCATAGATGTTAGAAAGCGAGAACCCACGGGGCCTTTCCATGACACAATTTCAAAATTAGCGGAGAATGGACTAACCGGGTTTAACGCAAACAAACAAATATCTGAGGAAAATTAATGTCTGCCATTATCCCGCACTATGCGTAACACTTGGAATTCCACATTTATTTAAGGTCTTAACAAGTGGTTGGGCGTTGAAACATGGGTTTGTACGACCGTCTCGAGGGAAACCCATAAGATGTAACGCGCAACCAGAACCAGCAAGCGCACGAGGATTGATTTTGGGTTGTATAGTGACCAAAACACGCCACACTTATAATTTCGTTGACCTATTTTCCTCTCTTGCTCCTATTCCAGAGATCCGTACAGAGGAAGAATATGCAAATGCCCCAATTGAATGAACCGATCCTCTGTCGCTGAATACATCCACAAACTCCCATTTTATATGTACTTTCCCCCCGAACATTCCCATTCCGTATACCCATTTTGATGTAACATGTACTTGTGGTAACATCTGGCCGATACACGCTGTCTGCCGTGTTATTGCTCTCCCTGTGTTTCGTGGTCGTGTTGTTGTGACGAGCGTGACTTGTGGCCGTTGTTCCGTGTGTTCGCTGTTTGAGTGCCCCTTCTTTGAAGGTTCCTCTCTATATTTTAGCTCACGAGCAGTCGACTGTGAACTTGTATCTGCTCTGTGCACTACAGTTGTGTTACGGGGCCTGCTGCTGTGTTGTCGGTGCCATTTTGGTTTTCGTTCGTGTAAGTCGTGTGCATGGCTTACTAAGCTTCCGGCTCATGGTTGTTTGTATTGTTTCTCTATTCAGAACTGTTGTTCGAACCATTTACTCCGGAATATCGCAGTCCCCTGGTGCGTCCACGTTGCCCGAATTTGGTCCGCGTGGTCACAGGCATTCAAAGTAAATTCGGCTGGCCTACTTGTTACATAGGACACTTAGAGGACGGTTGACCGTCCCATGACAGTCCCATGTGCTGGCTGGGGTGGCGTGTTGTTGGGTTGGTGGTACCCGGCTGTAGAAATTTCCGTCATATAGGACGAGAACGAAGTTATTTCAGTGGAGGACAAGTTATCGATTCTTCTGATCGTTATTTGAGATATCGTTCAGAATCTTCTTAGGAAGTGCTCAAGAAATGTTCCGGTGAGGTCGGCGATGTTCAATATATTCTTCTTTGACGATGGTTATGGCGTTTTGACTAGCGCTTCGGCCTGTGTTCTTATAGTTATACTCATCCTCGTCAGTACACTAACGAGGATGGGCATCCGCCTAATCGGACTGACCAATAAAATATCTACTGTCGCTAACCCACTTCCGTGCTCTCTGCTGTGTTGTCAGTGCCGTTTTAACTTGCGTTTTTGTTGGTCGTGTGCATGGCTTACTGGGCGTTTGGCTCACGCTTGTTTATGTTTCATCCTTTTGCAGGAGTTTTGTTGGAACCCCTAAGTTGGAAGAACGCTGTTCCCCAGCGCATCCGCATAGCCCCGAATTCGGTCCACAAGTGCCACGGACAGTCAGAGCGGAAACGGCTGTCCTGCGAGTTACACAAGCGCTTATGCTGCTGCTGCAGTGAGCGGTCCAGCAAGATCCCATTAAGATTAGTGTAGTGGTAAGAAAGAGTCTTTTACTGCCCTAAGGGAATGCAGGCGTATTTCACTGAGTTCAGTGATAAAAAATGAACGAATGTAACAGGACAGTTCCGCAGGTTTCTAGTGAATTATAGGAATGAATAGCCTGATTCGCTGAAAGGGTTCAAGAGGACCACCGCAATATTCCAAATTACCAGTATCCGGGGAGCGGAGATATTCCGAAATTACTATTTAATCGTTCGCTAACGATTCAATTCCACACAGAGTTAAGCGTAATCCGTTGATCCAGTGAATGCCTCTCAATATCCAACGACAGAGATAATCTATCCCCGAAACGGTTAA
This sequence comes from Paragonimus westermani, assembly GCA_008508345.1. Taxonomy (NCBI): domain Eukaryota; kingdom Metazoa; phylum Platyhelminthes; class Trematoda; order Plagiorchiida; family Troglotrematidae; genus Paragonimus; species Paragonimus westermani. Next base: position 26,378 of record QNGE01000131.1, read on the forward strand.
CGAGAAGGCGCTCGTAATAACTGGATTTGATACGGTACTAATTGAACCAATGTACAAGAAAATTGTCTCTCACCTCGAATGTAAAAATCCTCAGAAATCAAAGAAAGTGTCCGCACAACAAATTAACAACGAGGCACCGATCAACAACGGTGGACGATAAAACGGGTTGAGCTCACTTAAACAAATGGTCATTGGTCTGTTCAGAGCAAAATGACTGTTCATGGATCGAGAAACAACGAGAATCATAAGTTACTCAAGGAAAAATATGGGAGAAAATGTTTAATTTCGGTATCTGGGAGTTTACAGGGCTCGGACTGAGGAGGGGTAAGGGAAAAGGTCAAAGTAGGTTGTGTAAGAACAAGGAGGAGTGATGCATCTCATTTGGGGAAGAGAGTAGAGCGTACGGCCACCTCTAAACATCAAGCAAACCTCAGCAATCTCAAAATAACGCAACAAACCTCGACAAAATCAACAATTACCGTGGGCGGCTGAAACTCGGTCGGTGCTGCGACGGTGTTCGTAGTACACCGGAGCTAAAAATGGATGAGATCCGTGTAGTATCGTCAAGCAACTACGCCACAGGTAGAAGAGCAGAAAGACGTGCCTGCACAAACTTTATTGCTATTGCAAGGTCATTTTTAATCAATTCGAACAACGTGCAGAGATGACGCAATACGTTGTTGTACAATAGCAAAGCGACGTTCGTGAACAAAGCCAAGAAAAAACTCTGTATTGGCATGGTTCTTCTTCACTTCAAGTTTTTCCCCAGTACTTCCCTCGTGCTAATCACAAGAAGTCAAAATGACTTTTTGATAAATTTGCAGCGAAGTCTGCTGGCAGAAACCATGTTTGTAAAGTTTAGGGGGAAAGAGGTGTACACCCCTAATAGCACGACAGTTCTTTGAGCGTTGCCCGGGTGATCCCTGAGTGTTCTTAGTAGACCGTTTGCAAACACTCAGGGAACGATGAAAGAAAAATTGCGCACAGATCCATTGAGCGATTTTATCCCATGCCACACAATAACCATCTTCCTGCGGAGCTCAAGTGCTTTGAACGAAAAACTCATTGTTCAAATCACGAAAAAATAAGTATATGGCACATAAGAATTTCTACACCAATATCCGTATCACGTTGACCAGTGCATGTTTGGATTCACAGTGCAGAATTATCGACTATGGAATCATTGGCTTCATCCATTGTCCGCAATCTCGCATTCTGAATCCATCGATGAATTGTTCGCATAACGTCCGCGTGCGACACACCGGGATAAGCCTTTCTCATTACGGATTCTGCTTGTAGAGGACCGGTACGTTTCTGTCTAGAATGGTGCCTATTCTCCACAATAATCAAATCAGAAAAAACTCATTATAGGATAGCGACGTTTATTGGAAAGAGACCGCGAAAGCGAGCTGTAAACAAAACACAACAGAAGCAAAGCGCGACAGACCGGTAGCCAGCGTCCGCAAGGTGCAAGTGCAATTGTGACCTTGGGCGGTCGAACCAACGAGAAAATCCAGACATGTAACCAAACAATGTCAATAGTGTCAACGGTCAAAATATACAGCAAAATAGTTGGAATACGTGGCAAACCAAGAATGTCTCTACATGCATTTAAGAAGTGTTGATCGATTGTGATTGAACATACTAGCAATAGATGCGGCCAAATGTGAAGAGGTAATTGACATACGGTTTTTCACTCTTCTCCAGTTGATGGTTTTCGCCACATCGTCCGTTCTCACTACATTACATTACGGGTGCATTCACCCATGAATGTGTCACCGACGCTGGTGAGAAAGGTCACCTGGGTACTGTGAGTCGGAAAAATGGAACGTAACAGCCGGTTGTATACATCTACCGGAGGCTGCAGCTTCCAACATACAAGGATGTTGGAATCGCAATGCATTCACCTCCAGCCGCATGGCTTGCATTCCCTCGCACATTGTGCTGTTCTAAATAACGAAGTTTTTCATTGCACCTGGTGAACACGTTAATTATTTGTATTACACGGACGTACCTTTCAACTCTCTCACCTTCGCAATGTTTTTGCACGCGGCGGTACCGCTTAGTGACACACACAATGAAGCTGCGAGGAATTGCATGCCATGCGGCTGAAAGTGAATGTCTGAACCTTCTGGACAAACTACCAGAAATCAGACAGTTAGTCTACGATACTAGCCCTCACATTCTTGTGACCTGGATTTCTGCGGATATACTTGATAATGAACTGTATGTTCCTGGGTACCCTTTGTACCGTGGACGCACGGGAGTCTGTGCTGTCTTCTCAAACCAGAAGTTTCCCGTGTGTTGGAACTGCTCCAACAGAATAAAATCCTGTCAGTTATCACTATCGACAATCGATCGACAATGAAAAGCCAAATTTCAGCGCGTTGACTTCGTGTATTATCACCGACCCTGGAAAATAGAGAGTACAGAGAGACACATCAAGCTAACAAGGCACGGAGCCAGTTGTGATTTTAGCTCCGGGCCGGATGCTACAAAATGGGTAGCTTGACTAAAACAAAAGTAGGTACAAAACCAAAATCATAGAAAATGTACAGATGAATGCGACTATCAAAATATCATTTATTATAGTCGCTACACGTGCCAGTTGTCGTGGGGGAATTTACCTTCCCAGAGAAATGGAACACACTCCGGAACAAATTCCAAATCAATAGATGTGACGCGCTCCTTGACGATGTTGTGTAGCGCATCCAACGACAAGTTCATTCGTGCCGCCCTAGACCATCGCATGCCTACCCAACGTATCCCCATCTTATTATTGTGGGTGATTTGAACGCACCCGAACTCAACTCTGTAGCTGCTTCTCATGAGGATTCCGCCGATTCTAGAATCCCTTGGCAGTGTTAATCCATGAGAAAGCCTGCACACAGCATGTCGAACTGAGCACACGGCGCCTTCCAGGACCTACATCCTCCTTGCTTGATCTTGCTATCAAGAATGAAGCTCACTTGGTAGATATAGGGGTCATCGAACCACCACCGGGGCATAGTGACCATGTGCTGTTAACGTTTGACTTCACCTGTTGCTGATCGCAAAATGCTGTAACATAGACTTCATCGCGAAATTTCCAGAAAGCAGACTTTAACGCACTAAGGACGTTCTTAAGTACGCTCAGTCTTGCATGTGACTCAGTGAACTCGAACTGCCTTTCTTTTAAAGCTGCCTTTCACGAAGATGATGAGGAATTTGTTCCTCGAAAACCATGGAAGTCCTTCTCTCGTGCATCGCTCCTGTGTGACATACGTCGCTATCTTGATGTACGTTCTCGTCTATTCACTAAGCAGAAGCCAACGGGTGAGCCGGAGGATCAAGGAGCCTTTCGCACTGTACATAACAGGTGCAAGCTTGAAATCCGCCAACAGACCCAACAGGTACAATCGAAAATACTACTGGTAACACACGAGAATAAGAGTTTTCTCTCCAAGTGCATCGCCATAGAAAATATGAGCTTTTCCTCTGTGGTTTCCCGGCGAGGAATCCTCCTTCAAATCCAAATTGGTTGCCGAGTTGTTCAGACAATACTTTTCAACAGGCTGTAGTGCTCGTCGCATTAAGTCGCGTTTTCCCCAGGTACACAATTATCAGACGTGAAAAGCAAAAGGCCATTGAGGAAGGAGACCAAATCTTTATTCGACGAAATGTACAGGTGGTCTCTGATAACGCTATAAAAGGCACCGACACGTAAAACAGCTAGAGAGGCTAGAGACCGGCAGTCGACGAGCGAGTAAACCGGAAGAATGTGACACGTGTGTCATTCGGGTTCGCGCCACGGTCACATGACATGTAGACAAACAATCGGACATGCACCATGCGAACTTTCTTAATAGCCTAGGTACAATATGCAACTATGAGTTTTGTAACTATTTTACACACCATACCGCAGGCAGGCCAGTGAAGTCTCCAGGCCGCTACACAGCTCCCCCTAGAAGGGTACTGTGTCAGCAACCCTTCGATCCTGATGAGGATTACTGGGGCCAGCCACCCTTGGCCTGATCTGGTTCAAGGCGTACCAGCCGATATCCAATCGGCTTGCAATTGGTACGAAAATCCTCAGACGCCACAGGTGGAGGAGCACTAATGCCCACAATTCCTAGCGAGCTCCCACTCGAGTATCATCCCCCAAAGGTGCTGAAACAATCGTTAAAAAAGAATGTTCAAGGCGAAGCAACCACGGAACGTTGAAGCACGACGCCCAATACGAGATCGAGGATGATCGCGACTGAAGATGCCACACACGTCATGCCGGCTTTGGATGGGACATGCGACAGAAAATAGGACGAAACTGACTGAGTATCAGTACAGAAATAAATGACGTACTCAATTAAATTCTACAGCGATTAGGCACATTCGAGAGAGAGAAACCTGGGCAAACGCAATTGTTTTTGTTTTAAAAACGATATTTTTCCGAGGAAAAAATTTTGCGAATTTTTTTGTTATGACCGAAAAAACGAGATTTCACAAACACCAATCCTCTATGAGACGTTTCGGCCAGTGCACCCTACGACCTGAACGCGTTGCGGCGGGTGCTGGCGTCATCGGCAAAGTCGTGATGTCTGCTGAGGACGATGAGCTTGAGGGAGGCTGTTCCGAGACAGTTGCCAGCGTGGATAGGGGCTGCGGAGGAGCATTGAAGGCTTTCTCTGTCCTTTCGAAGTAGGACGGTTTCAGACGATCGATGCTAACCGTGTCCCGAATACCTTGGCGCTCGAGCACGTAAAAGCGATCCTTTCGTTGAAGTACTCTGAAAGGACCTTCATAAGGTCGCTTGAGCGGGCGTCGTAAGCCATCTACGCGAACAAACACATGTGTGCGGTCGTGGAGGTCTTTAGGAACAAACACCTTGCGGCTTTGTTCTCGTGTGTACATGACACGGAGGCGGCGCATGTGCGAAGCGAGCTGTTTGGCGTAGGATGCATCATATCGTAGGGCGTCGGTGGTGGATGAAAAGTAATTGCCAGGAAGACGCAGTGGTTGGCCGTACAGGAGGTCGACGCTGGAAACGTGGAGGTCAGCCTTAAGGGCGGCGCGGATGCCGAGTAAAACCATTGGCAGGGCTTCTGTCCAACGGACTGCGTCGACCGCGGCGAAATCTGCTATTAGATGTTAGTGGGAGCGTTCGGCCATACCGTTTGCAGCCGGGTGGTATGCCGTGGTCCGCGTGTGATGACATTAAAGAGCGCTCAGTGGTTCCGCAAAGGAACCGCTCTTGAACTGAGGGCCACGGCCGGTCGTAACCGTGGCCGGGCAACCATGAGATGCCACCCAACGCTCAACGTATGCGCGTGCTACAGTCTCTGAACGGACGTCGGTTATGTGGACGGCCTGTGGCCACCGCGTGAAACGATCTACCATCCTCAAAAGATATGTCATCCCACTGGAAGGTGGCAAAGGATCTACATTGTCGACGTAGAGATGAACAAGTCGAGATGTCATCGAAGGGAATCGGCCAATCGGGGCCGACACGTGGCGGTAAACCTTAGCTTGCTGACAAGCTGGGTAAGATCGTGCCCACGTGCGAAGATCCTTTTGCATACAAGGCCAGACGTACCTATCGGAAATAAGCTTGGCCGTGGCCCGGATACCAGGATGGGATATGTTGTGCAGCGTGTCGAACACGCCTCGTCGATAAAGAGTAGGAACTACTAGACGTAGATGTCCAGTAGAGGTACCGCGAAGGATAGTGTCTGCGGACGCTGGAAAAGGTTGATCAGTCAGCCGTAGAGCTGATTGTTGGCAGGAGGCGCGGAAATCGTTTTTCGAACGTTGTGCGTTGGTCACAGCGTTTAAGTCGATTGAGTCGTGACCAACTAGTGCCGACACTCGGGACAAAGCTTCGGCCACAACGTTATCGCTGCCAGAAACGTGGCGTACATCAGACGTAAACTGGGATACGTAGTCCAGATGGCGAACTTCGCAAAACCAACGGTTTGTGGTCGGTGGAAATCACAAACTGGTTTCCCTCAACGGCATATCGGAAGTGCTGAACGGCCGAGTAAATTGCTGACAACTCACGACCGAACGTGCTACACCTAGTTTCAGCCGGAAATGAACGTCATGACAGGAAAGCGAGCGGTTTCCGAGTCCATCGACGAACTGTTGAAGTACGGCACCGACTGCGGTGTCTGACGCGTCAACAGCTACACTTAGTTCCGCGGTTGAGTTGAAGTGGTGCAACATAACGGCGGTGACTAATGCGTCCTTAATTCTATCAAACGACTCGATGGCTCTTGGTGATAACTCTACGACTCCGTTGACACGGTCGCGGAGTAAAACGGTTAAAGGCTGCATAAGCTGAGCGCAATGTGGAACAAATCGCCTATAGTAGTTGACCACCCCGTTAAATCGACTAATAGCGGCGAGGGTGGTAGGACGGGGGAAATCGCGGATTACACTTACCTTATCGGTTAACGGTCAAATACCGTGCTGGTCAACGTAGTGTCATAGAAACTCTATTGCTGATTGACCAAAAACACTTTTCTGCGTTGATCGTCATGCCAAAATTTGCTAACCTGTCGAAAAGCTGTCGCAGATGAATCTGGTATTCTTCTTCAGACGCGCTTGCAAATAATAGGTCATCGATGTAGGGGTGGACGAAATCCAGACCTCGTGTGACGTCGTCGATAAAGCGTTGAAACGTCTGTGCAGCGTTTTGCAAACCAAACTGCATACGTAGAAATTCGAATAAACCGAATGGTGTGATAACGGCTGTTTTGGCAACATCCTCGTTCGCAACCGGGATCTGGTGGTATGCGCGCACCAGATCAATTTTCAAGAAAACACGGGTACCATGAAGGCTAGCAGTGATGTCCTGTATGTGCGGAATCGGGTACCTGTCGGGTATTGTGGCGTTGTTGAGCGAACGATAATCTCCACACGGGCGCCAATTGCCTGACGCTTCAGTGACCATGGTGAGTGGAAAGGCCCAAAGGCTACTGGACGGGCGAATGATTCCGAGCTCGAGCATGTGCTCAAACTCAGCGCCCGCTATCTTAAGCTTGTCTGGTGTCAACCTGCGAGCTTTGGCGAACACCGGCAGGCCTGTCGTAACTAGGTGGTACCTCGTGGAACCCCTGACGGCAGGCAAAGATGAAGACTGTCGAAAAACAGTCGGACACTTATCGATTGGGAAACTAAAGGAGTTCATTTTTGAAGAGCTTTGATATACGGGACTGATTGATACCTCATCGGTCAAAATCCCTGTAACTGTAAGGCGTGTCGTTTGGTCTACCAGACGGTGTCGTCTGGAATCTACCAATAGGTCGAAGTGCTGGAGAACGTCGATGCCGATAATTGCCATTTGGAAGTCGGCGACCGTGAAGATCTAGCGGAAAGGCCTACCGAGGTCTAAATTAAGTGTGCGAGAGCGCTGACAAAACACTTCTATAGTGCTTCCGTTGGCCGCGCGAAGATTCGAAATAGATGACCTGTTTAAGTCGCGGGCCTCAGGTGGAATCACGCTGACCTTGGATCCCGTGTCGGTAAGATAGCGAATCCTCGACTCGTGATCTTTTAGAAAGAACAGGCGACCAGGCGGGCCAGTTACGTCGTTAACCATGTGGATTTGGCTGCCCTGTTTGCTGACTGGACCAAAGGTACAAGGCTGTCGGCATCGTCGGACTTTCTTGCCAAATTGCTGGTGATACCAGCAGTGATCCGGATTAGTGTTCGGTGGCGCCTGACGAGCATCACGTGACCCTGCGTGGCTACTGTGTCGTCGAATGCGAGTAGTCGAACGTGATCTCGGATGATGCGTCGTTAACGCCTGAAGTTGGTTAGTTAGATTGGCAACTTGAGCAGTTAGAGTTGCGATTGCACCCTGACTATTCGAAGCGAGCTGGAAAACAGCGGTGTCGTATGTTTCATCGATCCGGTCGGCGACATAAGCCAAGGTTGACAAGGTTGCTGATGGGTTTGCGCTAAGAATGTTTCGCATATCCTTAGGCAAACGCTGTAGCCACATCTCACTAAGTAGAGCCTCTTCTATGTGTGTCGTGCCAGCTAACTGTTGCATGTGGCGAAGGAGTTGCGATGGTTTACGGTCACTGAGCTCGGTCGCACTCAAAAGCTGAGAAATATGTTGGCGATCGGACAAGCCAACGCGCTTAATTATTACCGCTTTAAGTTGCTCGTGGGGCTCCGTGGAGTCCGGTAACTCCAGAACATCGTGCACCTCGTCAATGACGTGAGATGGCAGTGCGGCCACTACGTGATGAAAACGCGTTAGCTCTGAACTAATCTGTCGTATCGCAAATGTGGCTTCTACTTGAGTAAACCACGATTTAAGATTATTATCTCTAAAGGGTGCAAACGGTACGGCTGATGCACTGACCGAAGCGTCTGACAAAACGTGCGGTTGAGCCTCCATTAAAGCGGGATGGAAAATAAATCGAATTATTTTATATGAGAAAATCAATACGTGAAAGGTATTTGTAGTGCTAGATCCTGAATTCGTACGCCCAGGGTTTCCCCAACCTTATGCTACCGTGAATCGGAAGTCGCAGGGAGAAAACGATGAATCTGCGAACAAACTTTATTCATTGATTTACTCACCGTTCACAACAGACTTCAACGTAACAATTAACGGGTGCTAGGGAGCTGGACGTGAGAGCACCTTGAGCACAACCGCACAGCAGACGACAGAGTGGAAGAGTGCGTCGACGGAAAATCCCAGTCGACCTTCAGAATTCAAACAAGCGTTAGGCTGGTTAAGCGGCGTTCCTAACGGTAATAGCCCAACATTGTTATCCTAGTGAATGCAACCTACAGGAGTAGAGAGTGCGAATTCATTACACAGCTGAGAGTATAACTGCAATACTTATGCCGGCCCACTAACTTTGATGCTAGTGGTTCGTAGTAAGCTTACATATACAAGGTAATATGAACAAGCGCGGTGGTACTGGCAAGGCAAATCTCACGTCGAGGGGAGTTTAGAATTTTGGGGACGTCGAAGGTGATCTCACTACATATTAAAGAAATAGCAACTCAGTTATACAAAAGATATACCTGTAGAAACCAAAATTAATCGAACGGGCTCACCAATTTGGTGCTCGTCGCACTAAGTCGCGTTTTCCCCAGGTACACAATTATCAGACGCGAAAAGCAAAAGGCCATTGAGGAAGGAGACCAAATCTTTATTCGACGAAATGTACAGGTGGTCTCTGATAACGCTATAAAAGGCACCGACACGTAAAACAGCTAGAGAGGCTAGAGACCGGCAGTCGACGAGCGAGTAAACCGGAAGAATGTGACACGTGTGTCATTCGGGTTCGCGCCACGGTCACATGACATGTAGACAAACAATCGGACATGCACCATGCGAACTTTCTTAATAGCCTAGGTACAATATGCAACTATGAGTTTTGTAACTATTTTACACACCATACCGCAGGCAGGCCAGTGAAGTCCCCAGGCCGCTATAAGGCTGCAATGTTTATCTGCCCAACTGTCATCCCGTTCTCCCTAGGAGATGCTTCTAATACCCACTCCTAATAACTGACTTCTCTGTGCTCGACGTTTGGGATCTCTTGTTTATGATCAATCCCAATAGTGTTAATGGAACAGACGCGATCCTACCCCGGATCCTCAACGGTTTGGCGGTGCTCCTTATTCTGTTTACAGACACTTCGGACCGGGGCTCTTATGGATAAAGAATGATGCCATTGTCACACCCATATTTAAGGCAGGTGATCGTCACTCCCCTGCTAGGTATCAGCCTTACCAACATCCCATACAAGATAATGGGGCGATTGTTGAAGCGCACCATCCTTAAACATTTCCTCTGTAGTAGCATGTAGTGCACCGCCATTTCGTTTTGCCACACATACTCCCTTCCGCTTCCTTTCAGGTCATCGAACACGTGGGTTGGCCACGTCCGTGCAGAGGGCTGAGGAAGGTGACCAACCAGAACCCGAGGTCGGCGGTCAGTGAGCGTGAGGCCACGTCTGATTGGTGGGAACTCCCGGACCGTGGGACCCCGTATATATATATATGCACAAGGACACGTTGTTGATCGAGTTCTCTCGGTATCTGAGTTGGGTTAGTACACGTTTCTGTTTGATTCGTGGTTTTTCCTATTCTGTAAAGTAGACCTATTTGTGCTCTATTGCGAACGTTAGACACTGTGCACTGTAACCTGTGATTGACCCAATTGGAATATTCCAATTGTGTAATATATATTACACTTCTCTCTCCTACTCAGGATGGCTTTGTTCCCGATCTTTCCTGCATAACTAATAGGTTAATCTTCATGGATAGCCTGATAGAGGCCAAAGACAATGTTCATATCTCGGGTGCTATCTTCGACTTTGCCAAAGCCTTTGACCATGTACCACACGGTCCGCTTGCACATAAGCTAACAGCTTATGGGATTCAAGAAGAGGTTATCCGCTGGATTAATTCCTTTCTTGGCAACAGAAATTTCGCAATAAAAACCGGTTCAGGTTTTTCTCCCTCCCCGGTCTCCGCGGGCGTTCCTCAAGGATCGCTACCTAGTCGGCTTGTAGCGACTATAATAAATGATATTTTGATAGTCGCATTCATCTGTACATTTTCTATGATTTTGATATTGTACCTACTTTTGTTTTAGTCAAGCTACCCATTTTGTAACATCCGTCCCGGGGCTAACACAACTCGCTCCGTGCCTCGCTAGCTTGACGCGCCTCTGTACTCTCTATTTTCCAGGGTCGGTAATAATATACGAAGTCAACGCGCCGAGATTTGGCTTTTCACTGTCGATCGATTGTCGATAGTGCTAACTGACTGGGTTTTATTTTGTTGGATCAGTTCCAACAGGCTATTGTTCCTGATATACATCGATGAGCTCCCCGAGCTTATTTCCAGAAACGCCCTCCTCTATGCTGATGGTTTAACAGTCTGAAATGCGTGTGACCCCAATGCATTGCAGGTTGGCCTTGACCGTATTAAGTGCTGGTCGGATGAATGGAGTCTACTTTCAAACGACAACAAGTGTGCGCACGTCGCTCGGAGGCGACTCCGGGAACCTATTCATGATACTCAGTGCACAAAGTGTAATAGATATCACGAAACTTGCACTTCAAAAGGACCTAGGGATTTGGCTATCGTCAGATTTATCCTTCTCTTGTCACCACCAGTTGGCCACCAAAAGAGCTTTGGGACTGTTGGGATGGTAAAAATAGCTTTCCCCCGTATGGGCAAGCACGCCTTTCAAACGTTTTACAGAGTCCATATGAGACCACTGCTCGAGCATGCTAATCAAGTCGTTTACACTGGTTTGAAGAAGGACATACTTGCCATTGAACGTGTCCGGCGAATAGCCACCAAAATGGTCACTGGCTTGCAGCATCTCTCCTACGACTCTCGTCTCGAAGTTCTTGATTCTTATCCACTTGAGTTTCGAAGACTCCGCGATGGCTTAATTCCTACGCACTTTTTCTTTAGCGCAAGACTCGTGCAACAACTCTATCCCAGTCGGTGATAACAGTCGAAGAGGTCACGACAAGAAGCTCCATAAGCATCGACCCCGGACCTTCCTAAGACAACAATTCTCCTTTAGAGTTATCAGCCACTTGAACGACGTTTCCACTGGAGGTTAACTGCTGTTCTAATGAACGTTTCAAAGTTATTGGGTTTCCACCTGCTTAAGAAATTGTTGGATTAGTACTTTCTTCTGTTCGGTTAGATTATTAATTTACTTTGTTCTTGGTACTTTCTGTAACCCCCGAGAGTGGTGCTGCATCTTGTTTTCAGTGACTGCCTTTCAGTTCAACAGAAAACCGTCGGACATCGAAACGGACAAACTGACTGCATCCAAGCAATTCAGGCCCAGCCTCGAACCAGTGTACAAGTCGCTGAAAGTAACTGAAATCGTTACCGCATAAGCATTCGAAGAATTTTCACTTACTTCTGTTATATGAAATTCTGCGTGTGACACAGTTGCCAATAGCACACCATCTGTTGCAGCAATCCAGCAATACTTCGTGGCACTATGGCGAATCACCGAACAGCACTTTCGGTAAGTTTCATTCATCTTGTTATTCTCACAGGGCTTATACGCCTTACAGATTGTTTGGCTAGCATGGTACGTGCAGTTAATGCTACTGCCGACCGTGGTCGAAGTTAGTAGGATCTGGCAAAGAACCCTTGGCCTGTGACTTCTGCAACTACTGGGTTCCCTACAAATGCTATATCGAGTTTCCCATAGACTGTTAACTAAAGATCTGAGACTCACCCACTCCGGCCGACTTGCTTAAGGATAGCTTCACCCAGAACAAAGATAGGACGAACGGTTATACAACACACCTCCAATAAGCCAACGCTGGGCGACCTTACACTACACACCCCCGAAACCATCCGCCTGTACTAGCCAGTGGACTTGGTTCGGCCGAATAAACTAGGCGAAAGCGTGGTAAACGCGGTGACTGTCTCAGCGAGCTGGTGTGTCCAACTTGTCCGTCAGCACGAACAGGCAAAGCTCCAAGCCGTTAATCGACTGTCGTAATCACATAATTGTCCCCAACTCAGAAAGCAAGGCACAAATACGCCCAGGCGTGGCCATTGTCCTCAGTTCGCTAAACATAGTATCATTGCGTGTAACGCTGCAGAAAGCGAAAGCACGTTACTCTACCAAAAAGGAGCGGACAAGACAGCTAATCTTTTGCGCTTGGCCAGATAGGAGGCATCAAGGAAGTCCTGTTGGTGACATCTTACCTGCCCAGACTCAACGATTCCTGCCTGAGAGCGAAACTTGACTTCCCTTAGGCAATCAGAGAAACCCGACGAACGGTATGTCGCAATCTCGAAAGTTCCAAATGCGGCCGATTGTGTAGATTGCTTGTACACGATGTACGGGAGTTGAAAGGTGGTGCGTTGCTCGCTCACAAGCATGACTTCAACCAGTGGAAGTTTATTCAAGCCAAACTAAACCTGAACATAGGGGGGCCGCGGAGCGTGGTCTGTTCAATGCTTCCCGCACCCAACACACTTAAGCACCAGCTCGACCTCCAGAGTTTTGCGAATCACTTGTTGAAAAACAACTTCACGGCTTGGCTCCGACTTCACGCAAACAGACTAGGGTTTCAACGCGGAATGTCTATTAATAGTGTACCTCCCAGGACGACAAGTGTGGTCGAAATGACCAATATACCGGAGTCCATCAGTAGCCAACGGTCTCCTGCGCAGTCAAAAACATGGTGCAGCCGACCTCAAAAGCGTGAGCGTAACTTAGGGAACACCCATCACTGAAGACAGATTACCCCGGATAAGCGTATGCGGTGTAACGAACAATTGTGTGAACATAGTGGCGGCGCCCTATTTCCACAGATCAACTCAAGATAGGGTTTACGGTGAACTGTCTGACAGTACCAGGAGCGGCGTACGAGAAGGCTATCCCTTTTCACCATTTTTGTTCAATTCCGTCATACACAAATAAAAGAGCATCGTCTCCGATACTCACAAGGTGTCGAAATGGACCACCTACCTCGTAGGATACTAAATGGTTTTGTCTATGCAGACGACAAGGTGCTGCAGGTTGGCAACTTCCGAGCAGCTCAAACAACGCCAAACGCTATCCCGCGTTCTTCTAAGTACTTCGGAATGCGCTTTGTAGCCACAAAACAAGATTCCTGTGATAGCGCAAATTCAATGGTAAATAATGAAGCTATGGAGGTTGTTGACAGGTTTGTATGCCTGGAAGTTGCATCGGCGGCCGCGGCGGCGGAGGTGTAGAGAATGGAAATAGAATCGCATATCTCTAAGACCATGGTGATGTTCGCTAATTTGAAGCACCTTTGCCAACAGAGAGGTATCTCATTGAAGCTTGAGGATCGTGTACACAGGGCGACAGTGAGGGTTGTATTACTTGACGGCAGCGAAACTTGGTCGCTCAGGGTAAAGGACGTGAACCGTCTTCAGGTATCTGACTATCGATGTCCGCGTTCAGTCGCTCGTATTAGGTGGCACCAGCGAGTAAGTAACGAGTAGGTTAGGAAGCGGGTGTTTGGCACTGTTTGTCAAACGAGTTCTCTTGTTCAGCCTTCGAAGTTGCACGGTCTTAGATGGTTAGGTAATGTATTAAGGATGCCAGCTAGTTGTCTGCCACACCGAGCACTCTTTGCCGACGCTGCGGCCGACTGGCGCAAGGTGCGAGGTAGACAGATGATGACCTGGCGTAGACAGGTGAATTCTTTCACGAAGGGGTTGGTCACTGTAGATTGGGTTTGTCTCCCGGGCTGGGGACCTCGTAACTCAGAGTCGGTGGTTGGAGACGTTCGATGAGATGGCGGCTAACCGTGTACGGTGGAGTGAATGTTGTCCTAGTTTGTCCGCGTTGACTGTAAGGTGAATTCATTTAATGACGCTGATCTCTGAACGCCTAAAGAAAACTGTACTGTTGATGACGCTTTACTTTCACTTACAGGTCGGTTGTTTGTTTGCAAGGTGATGCTGACGGTTTGAATGTAGACGTAACTGTTTTCGGTAGTTAGATCCTTCCCCGTCTCCTTCCAGTTTTCTTCTTTCTTCCTCCATAGGATTTGCAGTGAGGAAGTTGTACTGTTGATGACGCCTTACTTTCACTTACAGCTCAGCTGCTTGTTTGCAAAGTGTAAGCATCTTGATGCTGACTGAGTGAATATAGACGTAGCTATTTTTGGTAGTTAGGTCCCTTCCCGTTCTCATGTTTTCCCATTTTCTCTTCCTACAAAAGGTTTGCTTTAATTCTTCTTCGTGGTTGTATGACAGTTACGCATCAGTGGTTCACATTTATGTATGAGTGCCTATTATGGTGATGATGATGCTGATGATGGCTATATAACGCATCAATCAACAGAAAAAAATGGTAAATAATTCCGAGTGCCGTTCAACCAGCGCACACCTCTGCAGGGCATGGACATATTAGCAATGGTAAATGAGAAAAGTTCCACCAAAGAAAACCCGTATGCAGGAAATGTTAGGTCATAAAACCAGGCGAGTAGGTCTTTCTGGGATTAGTGGGGGGGACGCATTGATCAGTTGGAGACACTCGCAATGATACGTCACGTTCTTACAAACTATGGGCACAAAGGCCGCCCGAGAGAGTCCAGCCTATCACATCTGCACCTCGCTTCCAACCGTTAGGCAAACCTGATGAAATCATCCACCAAAACCCCCCGAAATAACGTCAGCTTCGTTTGATCAGTAGGTGCAACATCAAAACATTACCACCAAGGAGCAGTCCATCGATTCTTATCCTACCGACTCTGTGATGACTAGAACACCATAGACGGTATTAGCCGTTCTAAACAGAAGGCTTGTTAGAACGACCACCTACTGAATACTCAATCTTGCTCAGGAGGGAATCACTACATACCAACGACACATCAGGCAGCCTGGTATGCAAGGCATCAGGGATTAATTGTTAAACTTGTCACGGCGTCATCATCATCCTAACATCCAAAGGTACTGTGGCTCGGGCCGCCGCTCACCTCAACAGTGACGTGGAAACATTACTACGAAGGTCAACAAATACTAAAAGAAGATTTAGCGGAAGAACTAGAAATGGTATGGATATAGGTACGCCATTAACTGCGACACACCGCCATCTCGGATAGCGTATCTAACCAGCGGTTTGAGTGATCACGAGGACTCCATCCAGGCAGGTGACGCCTGCCCACTTTGCTCAATGGAGCAGTCAAGGTCTTCATATTTCATGACCACGTTGTTCCTTGACCACCACGCGGTTTTACTCAACTGTTGGTGGCCTCAGTATATGATGCCCAGCACGGTAAACGCTCAGCTGGCATGCGGAGCACGTGACCCAACCATCGTAATTAGTTGACCAATTGATCGCGCACCCCGAGCGTTCCGGAATACGCGCCGGCGAACTGCCACATTGCTCACGCGATCAATCCACATAATGTGGGCCAAGTGGCGGAGACAACGATGGTCAACCACAGCAAGCCTGTTGATATCTTCCTTGTGAACAGGCCACGTTTTCGAAACATACAGCAAAATGGAACGCATACAGGCCTTATATACCCTTCTTTTCAGCGACAACCGGACGTCTTTTCGACGCCACAGATGACGCAGTTCGGAAAAGACAACTCGTGCCTTTGCTATCCTCGCTGATATCTCATCAGCAATATTACAGGCTGACGAGATGATGCTAACCAAGTACGTGAAACTGTCCGAAGTCTCAAGCGGATTACCTGCAATAAAGAAAGTAGGGGTGGAAATGTCCCAGTCCTGAAGCAGCACTTCACACTTTGAAGGTGCGGAGCGCATTCCATACAAACCAGCCCGATCACTCACCTAGTTCAGCATGGTCTGCATGTCTTCGGCAGAGGGGCTAAGTAAGACAATGTCGTCCGCGCACTCCAGGTCGGTCAATCTATCGCCAGAAAGAAGCTCAACACCAAGCCCACTGGATTCACGAAGCGCACTCTCCAGAATGTCATCCATGACAAAATTGAACAGGAAGGGTGAAATCGGACACCCGCGACGAACACCATTAGAAGTGATGAACGCTCGAGACAATTGTCCATAAATTCTCACCCTACTTGCAGAGTGAGCGTACAGTGACCTCAATAGATTCACGTATTTCTCTCGTACTCCCGTGCGAGGGAGACAGCTCCAAAGAACGTTAAGAGCAACTGAATCGAAAGCAGCCCTCACGTCCATAAAGACTACGACCGTCGACTGCCTAAATGAATGCCGATGTTCCAAGATCCGTCGTAAGGTAAAAATGTGATCAACACACCCCCGACCGGATCTGAATCCTGTTTGTTCTTCGCGTATCTGACGTTCTCTGGGCTTGGTGAGCCGACGTAAAATGAGGTCAGTGAGTGACTTGGACGCAACAGACACCAAACTGATGCCTCTGTGGTTGTCACATAGAATTCGGGACCCTTTTGAAAACAAGAACGATTGTTGATCGGCACCAATCACGAGGTTCCTCTTCAGTCTCCCAGATCATCTGCAGAAGTTTCGTCAGTTCTGATAGCAACCTCACTCCACCATCCTTGAAAAGAGAAAAAGAGAGGAGGTCTGGTCCAGGAGCCTTATTACGCTTCAATAACTTGAGCTCCAGGACCACTGCTGCTTCCGACGGAGGACCGTCTGGGATGCAATAGCTGACCAATCGAGTCCCGTCGTTCACATGATCTGGTCGAGGCCAACTGAACTGCACTTCAAAATGTTCAGCCCACCTGTCAAGTCGGCGCGACTGACTGGTGATAAGTGAACCATCTTTTTCGCATATAGTCTCACTTACACTGACTTGACGGTCAGTACAGCCACGGATCAGGGAAAAAGGCCTTTTGCTATTCCCAGATAAAAGGGCTTTTCCCATCTCTTTCGATTGTTGGACCAAGTAGTGCCCACGGTCTTTGCGCGAGCTTTTAGTCAGCTTGCGTTTAAGTTCTCGACGGTCGTCATCATATTCAGAACCAGGTGGGATAGAGCGACGCTTGTTCATAAGACTTATCGACGTGACGGAAATCCAGTTCTGCCGAAACTGAACAACTCCTTCGGAACAGCACGTTTTCATAGATCCGGCGATTTGTTCCCAGTGTTCGTTAGGATCATTCATCTGACTCAAACTGGGCAACTTCTTCACCAACGCCTTTTGGTAAGCGTTCTTAACATCCTCATCGCTCGAATGAGAGTTAAACACTTTACCGTTACGAGCGTAAGTCCTCTGGGCAAATGACAAAACGAAACGGGCACGCACAACGGCATGGTCCGAGTCCAGGTGGTTGCTCCAAAAGGCACGACAGTCCTTAACAGAGTGGCGCCACCTGTAACTAACTGCTATATGA
>QNGE01000131.1:44453-65879 GCA_008508345.1 Paragonimus westermani
CACATGGAAGGCAGAAGAAATAGGGGGTAAAACGGTAGGAGAAAGTCGTGGTCGGTTAGTAATGTCACTGTTGAGAGAACGATAACTTCTGATACTTCCCGGTCGTTTATGCCGCGGAAGGGGGTTGACTTGAGGGACCCCACCCCGAGCCTCTGACTCAAAAGTCTGACCTGCGAGACAACAGGATATAGGGTTTTCTTGGGGGACCATACCCGGAGCTAATGACTCAAGAGTCTGACTCACTTAGCAGTGAGGGGCTTGCCTAGCCGGAAGACGCAATGAATAAGACAATAATGTCCGATTCTGAGCACTGCTGCACGCAGCGGATGTACTCGAGACTACATCGGGTTTTTGAGAGATACTTCACCAGGTTTATATATCAGACAAAAGCATGGTCATACGCAATGGTGATAGGCAAGGTAACTGTGGGTGAGGTTTTTCGACCGTATTGGATAATACGCCGGCGGCCGTGGTCAACCGTTGAACGATCGGAGTGCTCTTTGTTTGAGGGTACCTATTCTAACCCCCTTCTTCCTGATACGGAAGACAGCAGTGCCGCTACTGTATGCCCATAAGATCGTGCCTCACTACCTAAGCACTCATACGCGGTCAGTAGTGCGACATACAATCCTATGAGTGTAACTGCTTTTCGTCTGACTGCTCCCCTTTGGCCTGTCTGACAAGGTTGCACCTGGAAGGACCGGAGTCCTAGTCAGCACAGCCCGCCGGATCAAAACAGTACACAAGCCCGACCACCTCGCCAAGATAGCAGTATAGGTCGGGACCAGGGCGTAACCCTGATACAATGTTACTATGATCCTTGAAAGGCACAGTGGCCTTCTGAGGGAAATTGACTGGTTTTTAGCCGAATGTTCGTCGCACAATTTTAAGCACTCAATGAGGAGCACTTTGGTACATTGCTTTTCTCCTGTCTTCATTCTCCATCTTTGTTAGAAGACGTCATCAAAATGACCTAATCAGGTCATCCGTGACGGCTGACGAAATCGTTCGTCAGCCAAACACTGGCGTGCAAAGTTTTCCAGTTGAACCAACTAGGATGAAGCATGAAGATTGTTGTGAGTAGCGTGCTAGCCCGATGGACCAATCAGAGTGCAACGGCTATGGAATTGGCCATACTGGGCCACTTAGTCGCGAAGCAGTGGAAACCACTGGACATTGGTTCAACGTGTAGTTGGTTATATTTTGCGACGAACTCATGACATGATTACATGCCATTCATTAACTTTTGAAATGGTAATAGGCGTTACAGCGTGCTTTTACGCAGTCGTGTTCTTACCGACTCCGCATTAGTAGACTGGAGGATCCAAGTGTGGCATCCAAGCCGGGATAGGAAGTTTGACAGAGAAAACGGCGCATTACATCAATCTCACATTGGATGTTTGGGGACCGCACCTTTCAGCCCCATGGCTGAGCTAATAATAAGGTCGTAATCTGTTCACTACCGCAGTTAATTGAACCCTCGATCTCTGATGTCACTGAATATTGTCACATGGTAAGTACGGGTATGGTAAACTACGCAATCAGCAACATCAAAAACAGCAAAACACCAGTGGTTTACATCGGTGATTAACTGCCATATAACCATGAAGAAGAAAGCAAGCAAACGCTCTGTAGGGAAAGAGGAGAAAAAAGGAAGAGAGCAGGAAGGGACCTAACTATCAAAATAGCTACTTCTATATTCAGTCAGTCAGCATCAAGATGCCTACACCCTGAAAACAGACAACTGAGCTATAAGTGAAAGTAAGGCATCATCAACAGTACAGCTTTTTTACGGCTTTCACTGACCCACATCATTAAAGGCACATACTTCACAGTCTACTCGGACAAACTGGGACAACATTCACGCCACTGTACACGGTTAGCCGCTATCTCACTTAACGTCTGCAGCCACCTCTAGGTGTACAGCCGTGAAGCCGACTAAAACAATCCAGCGACGTTTGCACTATTCAGACTGCGTATTGTATCCCAGTATTTTCAGCTACAATTCAGGTCCGTAATGGTGATGTTTCCCCGAAACCGCGGGGTGGTTTTTAATTACCGAAAATGCTAATAAGAGAGATTTTAGGAGTTGCTGTGAAAAGTGCAACCTGGTAAGTGATGATTCATCTTTAGATGTGTAGACCAATAAAACTGGTACCTGAGTAGACGCATTAGACGTCCAGTGAACTTCATTAGGAATTCTTTAATTAAAGACCACGCTATTTCACATTGGTATGTTTCAATAGTTCTACAATAGACAGCTCAGAGAAGCAGAAACTGAGGAAATAACTGGGCTGGTCCCAGAGGAAAGACTCACAAATATCAAGAGAACGATCGAGGTTACAAAGGAGCCTTAACATTCACCCAATCACTCGCAACGGCCTTGAGGTACTACGACACAGGCCGTCTCTCACCTTAACAGTGGTGTTAAATATCCTAAAAGAGATTAACATGGTTACACATTAATGAAAGTAGTCTAAGCGGAAGAACTGGAAATGGTAGGAATTCAGGTACGTCACCGAATGTGGCACTGTCATTTCACATAGCGCCTCTAGCCAACAATTTGAGTGATAACAAATGTTCCGGCCGGAAAACGACTCCAACTCACCTTATTCAATGGAACAGTCCGAGACTCCATATATCCTGATCACGTCGTTGTCCAACCAACAAGTGGTTCTACACAAATGTTGGTGGTCTCATTATAGAATACCCGGCACGGTAAACGCTCAATACGTAACCCAACCATCTCATACTGTTCAGAGTGGTTAGTTGATCAACTGATCACGTGTACCGTGGATTCGGAATACGCGATTACCTTGCTGAGTGTGAGTTAACTGACGGTCGTTTAACACAATTCTGTTTATATCTTCGTCACAAACAAGTTACACTTCTGAACCATAGAACAAAACAACACATACAATCATCATACACTCTCCCTTCTATAGATAACCGGGTTACTTTTGGACGCCACAGATGGCACAGATTAGTAAGGACAACTTGTATCTTTACTATCTTTGCTGATAACTTAGTTAGTACTCCAGCCTAATGAGAGCACACTGTTCTCTTCGATCCAAAAGTATGCAGACGACAAATACCAGTCGCCTCAGACAGACTATGCCGCCGCCACGTACGACGAAATTAATGAGGAATATGCTGATTCATTCAGGTAATAAATACCTCAAGAGATCAGGAGCACTCAGGGCCTAGAAATTGTCGTTCGTGTACAACTAGCCTGGTAGTCGGAGTTGAATTTTTGACAAAAGCTGCGAAAGCACGTCTCTAGGCAGGTATACAATGTTCTTATACTCCACAAAAGCCTTTGAAAAGACGGAGCACAAAATCCTGCCGGATAAATTGCACAATATCGAACGAAGCAGTGAAGTTTGCTTATAGCTCATACGAGACTTAGTCTACCGCACATGGACAGTTCGAGCCGACGGCGAGTTACCCAGGCCATTAAGCACTGCAGTCACCGTGTCACAAAGCCCCCTACTGGACCCGTTAATATTCCTAGCCCACATCAAAAACTCTCCAGATGCCAGTAACCCTCCGGGTTGTATACGTTAGTGACACGAACCGCTGAGGTATTTTACGCAACTCCGTACGTTTAAAACATCCAAGTCAAAAGCAATGTGCATTCGTCAACACTGTACTAAGGCACATCGCATCAGTGACTGTACCTTAGTCACTAGCTACGAAGAGTTCGGCCTGCATGTCACGATCACATCGAAATTCCATCACAATGCTAACGTAACATCGACAGTAAAAAGAAACACCCACTGACTGGTGATATTCGGCAGGGCTCTCAGGAGGTTCTCAGTCGATACTTTCTCATGCATCTATAGCACAGTAGTAAGGCGGCTAATGAAAGTCAAGTCAGATACGTGTGCTCTGGAGACTACTCAGAGGAGAGATACCACAGGAATTAGGGGTCAGTGTGCAGCTTCACAAAGCCAAACCTACTTTCATTAGTCTATAGGCGTGAAAGACGATCTTAGGCTAGGACATAAAACTCCGTACTCTCAGGACCACCCTAACAAAATCCCTTCCACTATTGTTGATAAGGTGAGCTTCAAAGGCTACGAGCACAGGGTTTGTAGATCACGTAGCAGCCTCCCATGTAGACCGCACAGTTTTGCCGTCCGAGTCTGCTGGACGTAAGATGCACCACTTGCGATGATGATTTTGGTAACGTCAGGTAGTGCATTTATAAAGCAGCTGGATGGTCGCTGTCTCAAGAGGGCCAATAACATTTGGGTAGTCATAACTACGCGTCACCTCATTAGTGCCACTTTCGATTTTCCCTTTCTCGTCTCTCCCCAATCTATAAGATCACTCCTATATTCTCAATGATGTAGAAAAAAATGGTGCAGCCTCCCTGGGTGCTCGACGCTGCCAGCCACTTCAGCACTCAGCAAACTAAAGAGCTGTCAAAAGCAGATACTGAAGTAGCACCTAGACGCACGGAGGTTGGGTAGTTGGTTGAGTTGTGAAAAAACCGATTGACCTCGGGGAAACAGGAATACCGGTGCGTGAAAATTTCATGACCTCAATTCGAAGCGTGGCAACCGCCCGAATGAATAATCACCTCAGGTGGATGGTTGCATGACCAGAGGTTCTGGTCTTTCCGAACAGGTCATACGTTCACTCATACATCGAGTATTGCGAACAGGTGTAAGTTGTCTTATTGCACACGACAATCAGGCTTTAGAGATGGTAAACCACAGACACATAATGGTATTTTGGGGGCCTTAATAACAAATCATCCTAGCAGGTTAATCAGACCTAGTCACATTTCACTACAGAGAAGGCGCAGAAGAGGTGAAGTGACTGACACTCTGAGGCTCACGAAGGGGTTCCCGTTTGCAAGTAATCATTTGCTGGTTCCCCATGGAAATTTGATGCTCCGAGGACATGGGATTACGCTTGTTGAAAAGCAAAACAACAAATTTTCTTGTCTCGTCCTCATGTCGGATAGTGGACGACTAGAATAAGCTGTCGCCCTCGATGCTGGCGAAACGTGTTCATGGCAAATAACCGGAGTCCCCACTTCCGTGGTCTGCTGCATATTCCGTTCATCCCTCAAAAACATCTCCCGAAAGAAGCCATCAAACACACACAAGTATAATTTCCGTTTCAATCGGTGAAGTATTATTACTGAAAACACGATGCATCGTAGCGGACGCTTTGGCCGCGAATATCAATTGGCGGAGAGTCAATCACCGTTTCTCCTTGGCAGTGACCCCGTTAGCGTCTGCAATCTTTGGTAGGTCATTTACCGGACAAATTAACGTAACACATTGTAAAATTCAATATGGAGAAGCAGTAGATCGGAGTGTTGCAGGCAGCTGCCATAGAGAATAGTGCAACGGTGGACACAGGAATCGTGGAACAAAGTGAAAAAAGAAGAGATTTCCCGAACGAAAGAGTCGGTGGTTGTGAACAGTTAGTGATGGTTGACTGTGTTTCTCACTTTCGAATGGCTGTTTTAACATTCTTTTAACACGGTGATATTGCCACGCTATGCTGTTGTGTTTCCGTGAGAAGGAAGCTTGTAAATGAGGCGTGTTCGTTAATGACAGTCTTTAGAAAAGAAGCCGACGAGCGCCTGTAACGAAACAAGGTCTACGGAAAGTCTCCCATTCGTCCGACTTTCAAATGTCTTCCAAGTGACTAACCATGACTATCCAGAGACGCCCAAAGGACAGTTGAAAAACGCTCAATAAACGGTCGTGCTACCAGGGTGCTTTTATAAGCCGTAAGAGATCTGGATAAATTGCGTACGAAGACAAGTGAACTACTAGAAAAATAGGCGCTTCGTCTTATGATTGGGAAATGGCTTAGGATGTTGCCCTTAATCTACATAACGATACCTTACCTGTATGCCGTACTGCCCGAACACGAGTTTATTACGAACTTCTTCTGGGCCACGATAATCAATCAGGTGCCGTGCGTGCTTTGCAGGCTTCACAGAAGCGTTAGCAGCAGGGGCACGCTGAAGTAGATGCAACTTCCGACGGTCTGGGGGAAACTCGACGTCATCAAGCTCACCCATTATTCTCCAAGACACGAATGGGTAGTACTCACTAAATACCGCAAAGTTCCTCACCGAACCCAGGCAGAAACTCTTTCGTATACTGGAAATTATAGCAGCGCACCCGATGCTATTGGAAACAATCCAACAAGAAGACACACATCGGAACATCGCCTGGGCTGTAATGCGTGACAGAGTGGAAGCACTGAGGAACAGCGTCTCTGAAGGACGGGAGCACAGCAAGAATCTGGAATGGTAACAAAAACAGAAACAAGTGTGAGCCAGGGGCCCAGTAAGTCATGCACACAACTTACTCAAACAAAAACCAAGATGGCGTCAACCACACGATAGCAAAATGCGTTACAGGGCCACACAAGATATTTCCCGCACACCTTGAAGGTCAAGGACAATCAACCAATGTTGATGCAGAAATTAACGGACAAGCAGAGAAATCAAGCTGGGGCTTGCCTGTGTCCGCATCTTTTCCAGTTCACGATCTCGTGGTGGTAGAAATGGAATCGAGATGTCACGAAATTTCATCGGGAGACGATCAGCATCTAGCTACTTACTGTCATAATCCCAAAGCAAGTTGAGCAAACGGTTCTGGACCGGTAAGCATGAGGCTATCAAGCCTGTTGTTGAAAGCCCCCATACTGTCAAGTGCGGCGACTTCAACATGGAGGGTGTTCCACTGCATACATCCGTGTACAAAAGAAATCTGTGAACGCTGAGCCAACTGACCTGACAAGTAGGTTCCAGTTCATGATCGCCACAGTCGATGGGGTCTGATTGGGAACGCTAATAACCCCGGCGTGGAATTATGAAAACATCACATAGAAGGATACGGTCCAATTGGGACCCCTTTATTCAGGAGAAAAGTGGTTAAGAATTTCTTATTGATTTAGATAAATGCGGGTGGAAATTCCGCGCACTTGCTTAGTGGCTGACCTTTGGGCGGCGTTAAGCTAGAGGACATTAAGTCCTCTGAATGACCAGTTCAAGAAATGAGCGGACTAGCAAAGACCACAGTTTTGAAAAAATTATTTCACAAGGACACTCCGTGGGCTGGAACGGGATACCCAACTTGCCAGAGAGGCCAGGCATGTACAATAAGGGAACTGTGACAAGCTCGATGGTACTACTGCCCCTTATCCCTTTCTGATGGAACTTCGAGAAGTGCAAGTTCCAAGCCAATACTACTGATCGGGACGGTAGCGCAGCTGCATAACGTTGCATTTCTTCAGTTTATGTGAGAGGTCGCTCTTTAGGGCTCGCAGTGGCAAGGAATTAGCTTATGTGCAGAAGGGCACTATTGCCGTTTGATTATATCGCGCGGCACAACGTATGCCATTTGTATACAAAAGACAGTGAAATGACGAGAGTTCCCGAAATTAGTAAATGAACGTTATAAGTAGTGTGAGTTCGAAGACAGACTCTTTCGCGACTGCCGATGTGGCCATGTGAGTGTCGGAGCAAGTGCCGTACACACGGACATGGAAGCAACTTTGAGACAACTAATCTTTTATCCGGTAACATAGGGTCAAGGGGAGACCGAACAGAGAAAGCTTAACAATATGGATCGGATGGGGAACGTCACCAAGGTATTTTCTGAAGTCGGGGTATGAGACCGACTCCGAGACTCTGATCGGCTGAATGCGTTTAGTCACCCACCACTAAAAAGAGGTTGTGTAACATGCAGGCCAGCCGACTCTACTTTGAATGCCCGTGACCTCGCGGATCAACCTTCGGGCAACGTGGACGCACCAGGGGACCGCGTTCTTCCGAAGTAGGGGTTCGAATAGCAGTTCTGAAAAAACGCACAATACAAACAAACATGGGCCAAGGCCCAGTAAACCATGCACACGACTTACACAAACGCAAACCAAAACGGCACCGACAACACAGCAGCACACCTCGTCACACAACTCAGATTCAATCCGTGCGCGCTCGCTGGTTTCGGCTGCAAGTTGCAGTTGCTTGCACAGAAGTGCCCTCGATGAACATCATGCTGGGTAAAACGAAACAAACTATGCAGGTCTACGTGACCTTAAAGTGCATCAGGTATTAAGCTGCCAGAAATTCTCACGTGGCTGACGGGATACAATCTGCTCGTAGCTAACAAGTTCGCTTCGGTGTCCGCTTCTGCAGGTAGGAGAGATGACCATGAAACTGTAATCACAAGTAATTTGACCTGTTTATACGTGACCTGTGTGTAGTTCTAGACTAAAGCATACTGTCGGTTTCATGTAAGATTTTGAGAGGGCCGGGTGAGTGTCGTCCGCCGCTGAAGAAACTTGAAGTTGAGTAATCTTAAACTGTTAGTGATGGAAGCCCATGTGGAGGGTGAACTTGATGGCGACTGAGTGCCACAGGCGGCAGTAGGTCGGAGAGGGAAAAGAGGAACCATTTATGAAGACAGGGGAGTACTGCGAGCAGAGAAGTCACGCGGATTCTAGTTTTTCGGTTGTTGTGCCATCAGTGAAATTTGGACAAGGGACGCCGATTCGATATGGGGGAAGGCATAAAGCGACAGAGAGAGATTTGGGGTTAGACAAAATTGTAGAAATGATTCAAAACCGGCGTGACCACCTATTAGAGCAGACGGCCGATTCACAGCGGCCTTGCACCACTGTGCAAATCTATAATAAGCGAGGTTGAAGTGGTGCGATAGATATTCAAGAAGCGCTGCTTTTGGACAATGCACTGTTCGGTGCTAGTGTAACGCGCGACCAAAACCAGTAAACGCGCACGAATCGAACTTGAGTTGTGTGACGGGGCGTGCTGCTGTGTTGTCGGTGCCGTCTTACCTTTCGTTTGTGTAAGTCGTGTGCATGGCTTACTGGGCTTCCGGCTCATGTTTGTTCGTATTGTTTCTCTTTTCAGAACTGTTGTCTGAATCCCTACTTCGGGAGAGCGCTGTCCCCTGATGCGTCTACGCCGCCTGAAGGTTGGTCCGCGAAGTCACGGGCATGCAGATTAGAGTCGACTGGCCTGCATGTTACATTTTGCTGACCCTGCCGAGATAATTAAAAAAGAGAAATGCCAGAATAAAAACGTGTCATTGAAAAAAGGTGCAATGGTGAATAGAGAAGTGACAAGATGTCATAAAGGTGTGAGAAAAGAGACGAGTACCGGGATTACGAAAAAAATTGTCCAGATAAAGATGAGCGCAGAAAAAAATGAAGTTTCACGTAAACGAGCAGAGGGCCCACAGGCACTTTGTGTACCCTGGCAACATGATCGCCAGACGGTTTGTAGAAGGTTTGGAGCACAGGGAACTGTGCTTTACGGAGAAGGGAACTGTGTAACGCGCAACCGAAACCAGCGAGCGCGCACGAATCGAATTTGAGTTGTGTGACAGGGCGTGCAGCTGTGTTGTCGGTGCCGTCTTACCTTTCGTTTGTGTGAGTCGTGTGCATGGCTTACTGGGCTTCCGGCTCATGTTTGTTCGTATTGTTTCTCTTTTCAGAACTGTTGTCCGAATCCCTACTTCGGAAGAGCGCTGTCCCCTGGTGCGTCCACGTTGCCCGAAGGTTGGTCTGCGAAGTCACGGGCATTCAGAGTAGAGTCGGCTGACCTGCATGTTACACTAGCACGCAGAGAACAGGGAGATGGTTCACGTTCAGGGTTATTTTGGTGGGAGGAAAAATGGAGATGACAGTCACCTGAAGAAGCTCGGAGCGGTAAGCAATGGTGGCCGACGTAGCTGAAAGAGAACTGTGACCGGCTGACAGACTTTGAATGTAATAAACTGCTGACGGGGCACCCAGCCCGAAAATGTTGTGCCTTTTCAGAACTGCGGAAGTAATTAGGTGAGAAACGCAGTTGAAATTGAACACCAACATCGTGTGGTCAAGAGTGGCTAACGGCTAGACAAAGGACACTACTTATAGCTCGGTAGCAAGTATGAATTCAGAGAGAGAGTGGGAACCGTCAGAAGCCAATCCAGTTATGCAGTCCGCACACTAGGTGGATCAAACTTCCGAACGTGATGGGAAGAGGAGGCGGAGGATGAACAGGCATTTTTAACGGAGGAACCATCGAAATCCATGCTTGGAAGGTCGAATTCCCGTAGGATCAAGGTACTTGTGTGAACGGAGATATCGGAATGTGATAAAACGGAAAGTAATAAAGAGTGATTTAACGTGGAGATAACGGACAGAAGTGAATCACCAAGATGACCGACGAACTAGTTGAGTTGTGTTGAATGCTACAGAAAATAGTTATATAGGATTAACAAGGCAGGGTCTATCACGATGGAGGAGGGAAGCGACTGAATGACAGAGAAAGCAGCTTCTCCTATTCCTACCCGTTCTTCCAGTCCCGCGAAATACCATATATTGTGGGTGAGCTTCAGCGTCAATGATATTAGAGGTCAATCAATTTCTTGCAACAACCGTAGACAGGAGTCAACGGGTGTCATAAAGCAGTTGGAACACCGGTACTCGACCCCTGAGACCTGGTGCACCATCACAGAAACACGTCAATGAACAAACCTCAGATGACAGATTAGAAGCGTTGTATTGAGGCCTGAGGTGGTCGGCCAGGTTAGAACTTTTAAAGACCCAGACGAATTGGCGGAGGTTTGGCCATCAACAGAAGCATGTCATGCAGTAACACTCTCACTGGGAACATCAAGACTGTGTAGGCTTGCTGCATCAATGTACGCTTCCGCCGATCGTTTTATACCTGCTCAGACAGAGTCAAGCCATCACTGCCAATTTAGTTGTCCGTGGGGAACACTGGGGGTGATGTGATATGAAACGCTCTGCCGGAATCGCGTTTGGCAGGCGGTTGATCACCATGGACCTGAATATCGCGAGGACGTTTTCCTCGAGGTTCATCTCGTGGATACAAGGCCAAGTCTACCATTTTGTCAGTAGCAAAGTACACTCAGCCTTAGGTTCCGGTAAGCTGGATACAATAGAAGACCTGCATAAGACATTATGATCAGGCAGGGCTAGAATGGTTTATACCAACACATTGCGAGTTTCAATCCCCCCGCTATGCTTACGAGATTTGATGTGAGCCGGCGTTAGCAGTTCTGAGTTATGACTGCACTGTAAACCTACGTCACTGGTGTTCTTCTTATGGGGAAATTCACAGGCCGGACGGTGTTTTGGGGTCTCTTAGCAAGCTGGTGCCTGTGCAAGCTGTTAGTTTGCTACGTAGATATCGGTCTTCCAAGAGCGGGCAGGAGATAGGAAGCACCAACTGGGTCAGACAACACTAACC
The DNA here is from genome assembly GCA_008508345.1 of Paragonimus westermani. Classification (NCBI taxonomy): domain Eukaryota; kingdom Metazoa; phylum Platyhelminthes; class Trematoda; order Plagiorchiida; family Troglotrematidae; genus Paragonimus; species Paragonimus westermani. Next base: position 55,723 of record QNGE01000131.1, read on the forward strand.
TTCGTCCAGGTATAAATCGCTCGTTAGTATGTAGGCAGAGAGCCTCCTCGAGAGTTGTCAACGATCACTGAGGAGTAGCTAAAGGTGCCAATATTAACTGCAGTTATTATACTTAAACACAAAAGCGCAAGTCCTGCAGTCACCATGACTAGATTCAGCCGACCATTTGCCAGACAATGGACGCTATACATTAAGTGTATGGTTTTTCAGTGGGCGTCAACCTTTGTAACGGGAGAGTTGGAGACACACACGGCACCATCAGTCGATTACTCCTCAGTTAGAAGTGTGGTAAATCTTGTTCTGCTGTTACCGCAAGAAAAACGGTAAAATCAACACTGATATATGGTAACGCTTCATAAAACACAACTGTGATTTGTGGTTTGCAAACCCTGTGAGTCCAGCGTTCAAAACTATGACAACATAGTCCCTTCCGGTTACAGTTCACAGTTTTAAGACACGTAATGCGCGGCCTGTCTCCAACTTCGGCAGCTACCTTAGACTTGAAATCTCTGGACGACACACACCAGAAAACAGACCGGATTGTTTGCACCTTTTTTCAGCAGACGAATAAATACAACTTTGGACTCGTTACTGGGAACCTAACCGTAATCAAGATAACGACCACCGCGGGAACCGCTCCAACAAAATAAAAGGAAAACTACGGTGGCCTACCACATTGTTAAGGGTGAAGCAATGGAAGCGGTGATCGAATAACTTGATTACGGAGATGGTCAGATTAGAAAAATCTTTTGGCTGGGCACGAGGTTGGCGGGGTTCCGGATAGATTCATAATCATCGAAAAACTTGATTGTTTTCATTCTTTTGCTGCAGAAATTCCGTTTCATGTCAACAGTTAATGATATCTTTTTCCTTCCTAAATCAGAAAACTATTGGTGCCTAGGTCCGAAAAAATGAGTTAAAAGTACCAAAATCCTGCACGCATATGCTATTCGGTGTCATGCTGGCGTCTGCCAATCTGGAAAGCAGGCGATAGAAACAAAGTTTAGTACCGCTACTGGTATTTACATCAGATACAAAGAACGGGGTAAGGTTAAACCGAAGTGATGGTTTTTCGAAGGTCCTGAAATTCGTGGCTTATAAATGTTCTGTTTGTCGACCAGACAGGAACAGGCGTGATTCCGGCTACCCAAGCACGCGACAGTAAGAACGTTCAGCAAATGATCGGTATAAAGACCGACGAACTTCTTATAAAGAGGGCGGAAGGATATGACCATACGCCATTGGTTTGGTGAGTGAGAATGCGAAATAAGTGGAAACTGAGCGAACTGAGTTAGTTCTAAGTATTCGGGACACATGCACCTCTCATACTAACTTGGCCACAGAAAAGTACTCATGCACACCACATACCCAGGAGGATTGTCATGGAAACTAGGATTTTCTTCACAACCATTAATAATAAACTGAAAAATTAGATCGGGGATGGGTGAGTGCCCAAGAATTTCCCAGGCTCATATCTATTTTTATGCGGCGAAAGAGCGTTCGTCCTTCAGCTTGTAGGGATTACAGTCAATAATAAATTCTACTGGGGAGTGACATCTGTCAAATATTGCCTTGAACCTATCCGTGGTTATCTCCGTAACAACTGTGCCATGGAAGGCATCCCTGTATCCAGTACCGATAAGGAAATGGAGAAACTCCTGCCGGTAAGTCTGTTGTGTTGCTTTTTCAACTTAACAGTGCCTCCTTAAAGGTGATTCATCATTCAGAATTAATAGACTAGTGCAGAGGCGATGAGGATTATGCAGACTTTTGTGGACAAGTGTCATGCCCCCACGAAAATTTCAAACCGAACGAGCCCGGTTTTTGTAGGCTGTATGCATACGATGGGATTCTCATTCCCGGTACTCTTTTGGTAACTGTTCTCTAAATTCCTCAATTGAACTAATGTCCTAACTAAGAAAAGAGGAATGAACCCGCAAGTTCAGTTTTACGTGAGACATTACTGGACTGCATAATGATCTGGATAAGGGGGCAAGATTTATCGGACGTGAATGGCACAGCACAGCACTGTCCGCTCAGCATGTTAGTAATGCGGCGTTTTTAGAAATGCCTGATCCTCTTGAATAGAAATAACTCTCTGACGTTCCTGAGCGGCTGACCGGAGGAAGCCTACTATCATATAGTAAGTCCTTTTGGTACTTTGGCGGGTATGCAGCGTGATACAGTTGTTCATATCGAAGGGCAGACGGTTTTCTGTCACCGAGAAGTAGAGTTTATCCAGATCAGCCTGAGGTGTGTCCCCATTCCCTGGCTGCACATTGTATCTGAGCCATCAAATCACTACACTGTATAGACTCAGTGACAGCGTTAATAAATGTCGAGGCTAATAACGATCCGAGAATGGAACCACGAGGTACTCCCCCAGTGGTTGGATGTGTCGAATAGTATTTTCGACGGACTCTTTAACTCACTGTCATGTCCGAGAGGTAGCTTTGCAGCCAGAATAACAGCTTGCCCGAGATATCACAAGCCTCCTTCCTGATTGACATGATATCGGTAACCAACGTGCGAAAGGCCTTCGCAAAATTCAGGTAGACTTCATCTGCACTACTGCCTGGATCCAGTGTTTTGGTCCCAATAATACACAACTAATGACTTTGTGAGTACACCACTGTCATTAATAAACTTATACTATTAGGACGGAAAGAAATACATGTAGCGACATGTAACGTCGAATTTAGCTGTCTATATCGCCTTCTAGGAGGTTAGATTTGATTACAAATAAGATGGTAGACGGTAGTTTGCAGCAGTGCCACATTTGCAGCCCTTATGAAGAGGCCCCACCTGACAGTACTTCCATACACTTGCAATTTTTCTCTCGTTCCTCGAGAGACAGAGTAATGCGCGTGATACAGCCATCAAAGTGTTCGCGTACTGTTTGAGGAAGCTGCGTGAAATATCGTCTGGACTAGGCGACTTGTGTGTTGGCTGAGGTAACGGAAGCCGACAACATGACCTATTCCACACACCTTTGGTAACTGCGCGTGAATTTGGTGGGTCTTAGCCTTTCAGTATACTTAGTGTCTGAGTCAAAAGAGTGTCATTGCGTCTTTGAGGAAGAGATACTCTTTGGTGCTGGAACGCCGATGACAGCATCCCTTTGAATACTGTTTTGTGCCGGCCCGTCAGCAACATTCGAAGCATCAGCTTCGAGCAGATTGAATCATGTGGCCGATAAACTATAATAAGGCGTTCTAGGCATGGAACTTTTAATACTAGTAGAGAAATGGTGGCACAACTCAACATGATTAATGGTAATTGAGGTGCCAGGATACAACAGCTATCCTAGAAGCAGCTACAAGCGATGGGCTGCCTGTTGATTTTTGAAGGTTTTACCGCCTACTAACTTACTTCTCGATGGGCTACATGGAGAGGGGGCTTTTCACTGGAAATTCCCAGTGCAAACACTTCTTGATGATACCTGAAGCTTCGCCGAAAACATTCGGATCTGCTTGCTTGTTTTTGTGACCTGTATGTTTGGGTTTTTAGGTAGATATTGACTCCCCACACTTACCTCTGACAGTGACGTTTTCAAATGTGGGTCTGCAAGAAGTGAACTTCAATGTTTAGTATGACTGTTTACAGCTTATACATAGATAGAACATGTCATCCGTATGATGTTGCAAAAGTATTTCAAAAATGGCTGACTGAATCGAGCTGCCATACCTACGGTACCCCCTTCTACGGTACTGAACACATGTCCAGGCCCAATGACTAACCATGCTGGATTATTCGCAGAACTTACAGTGGTTAACTGTCGAAGATGGAGGAATATTGGGTGCCCCTCGGTTACTATTTCCACTGTTTATTTGCTCTACCCTATGTTGAACTTTGAAGAAAGGCCAGAAAGCAGCGATGAAGATAGATGAACCTGGCGTCGCAACGGGGTGCGTTAACGTGAATAACGTCTAAAATCTCGAAAGAAAGAAGTTCTAAGCATGTGCGAGCTAAGAAAGCAAAATTGTGTGTAAGAAACACTGCAACGTGACATCTTTAATTACGAACATCCTGACGGTCAATTCACTAAATTTCAGATGGCTATTTACGTCATCTATGCCGCTCAGAAACCGGCGATGAGTACCATGGGATACGGCGAATTAACTACTTTCTTAGGGTACGGTGACTGGGGCCGGTCGTTGAAGATGAAAGGATGGACAACAGAAAATTTCGGTGAATGGCCCCGAGAACAGTACCGAGGGTACTGAGAGTAGATTGGAGAAAGAATAGGCGTTCAGCACAAAAATGTAGTGTTGCAAATTCGTGGATGCATGGTCTTTGATGCCAAAGGATTCCGAATACAATCCATCAATTTCCTAGATATCACTGGGTGATATGTGACAAAACATGGCTTGACCGGTGGAGTCGTAACATTAAGGCCTGATTAGAAATTCCGTGCAGTTCCATTTCGTGGGTTGCACTCGAGACTTCTTCTGTGCGTACTGGCGGTCACCTTAAATGCATTCTGAATTTTTGGTGGTTGATGATACAGAATGTTAACGAGAACATATTTTGCTTGTTTCACGCTGAAAGCTAGAAACCGGACGGTTTTGTTAAAGAGCATTCGTCTAACTGTGTGAATGATAATCTAACAGTGCTTTAAAGCGGCCTCTAGAAGAGTAGTTGGCAACCTCAGGAACAAAAGTTATTCCAGTGGCTAATAACCCCGTAATTAACGAACCGTTTCTTGATAAGTGTCCGGGGACGCAACTGAAATAGCTTCTTGGCATTTCCTCGTTGGCCGTTATTATTCGTCAGAACGAGGAGCTGCTCTTTGAGACCTGCGCCAAAGAAGTGGTGTTTGCCGATCAAATCAACACGAAGTCTTCGAAATTCACGTGAAAACAAATAAGGAATTCTAGTCCGAAACACGTACTTGAAGTTTATATGGTCCGTGACTGGTTTGGTAGGTGCCTGTTCTACGGTAATTTCTTCCTTTTCTCGAAGCCGACTTGTCGTATCCGAGTAGCAGTTATATTTCGACCCTTTTTGTCATCGTTGGTGGTGCGCTCAATCTACCCGAGAGTGGTGAGCGCCCTATTGTGCAACCATCTCATGGCAGTAGGCGAAGGGTAGTTTAGACAACGCCCGGACGCCTGGCTCTTTCATTAGATGAACCTTTGTGACACCCATCACGCTCACCGCGCGTTGTCCCATGATTAACTGGGTATTCTCCATCGATTGATATTTGTGTATTTACTGCCACTCGAGCGGAGACTTCAGTCGTTCGATGGGTGCTCATTCTACCCAAGAATAATCTGCAATGCACTAGAGTCAGCAGCATCACAGTTTAAAATCCTCAGCGCACAGGAGAGAGGGTCCGGTAGGGTCGTCATGGAGGTTGTTGATCTGGTTAATGAATAAAGAAAGACCTAACAATAAGTCTAATATGTATCTCCATAACTAAAGAAGGATGATGAAAGAGCTGGCGCGGTCCAAGAATTGAGAAGTTCTGCATTAGGAAACGGTGCATCTGAAGATGAATTACTTCCAGAATGCCCGAGCTTACGGGTTGTTTCCACAGAAGCCGCGTAGGATAGAGGCAAAGAGGTCATCAACTGAAGTAGGGTCATTTTCTTCGGTCTGCGAAGGCCATCCACGGCTAGGAAGGAAACTTGGCTGATTAGAGTGAAGAGGTCCGTTTTCCAACGGATGCCTTGTGACAAAATGCCATCATCTTGGAGGAGATTCTGGTGAGGCTGACTAACCAACAGCTGGCATGGAAATGCCGTCCGTCCGCCACGGAAACAAACGCAACAACGGCTTCCTTCCATACATTGGAAGGACTATCATTTTGGAATTTTCGTTTCGATCAACTTGTGGAAGGATTCTGCCAGAACGGTGAATATTTCTTTGAGGAACCTGAAATGGGCGTTACCCCGACCCATCCTACCGCAAGAATTAGCCTTGAATGAAAGATGTTCATCATCCGGTACAGAAGATTCAGCTGAATAGAACGGTTTCCGGAAGTTCCACATCAAAATGTCAGGGTACCAGCCCGTCAGTGCCGCCTTAGGGATCGTAAGCGCGACAACAACTGGACAGTCCGAAAAGGAATGTCTATCCGGCAGTCACAGAAAAAGACAATACGGCTTATTTTTCCCAGTGTATGTGGATGCCTGAGGGGATAGTTCGCGCTGACTCTTTCCGTTAATCTATTCTGTGTCCGCTGTTTAACCCTCAGGTGGATTGCCTGTCCTAGGTTTTGCGCTCACTGTTCTCACTTTGGTATATCATTGTAGATTATCTATTCCAGTGGAGGTGTTTGCTTAGGTATCCATCAATTGCATTGTATGCCAACGAATTAGCGAAAAGAGGAGCAAGTAAATGATGTTAACTGGCGTGGAAAATGTTTGGTAATTAGTTGGATTTTCAGTCGGTGATTCCAGCAAACGGTTTTACAGACATCCTCACTGTTATTAACGCTTTCGTGAGAGAACTACAAACTGGAAAATCTACTTTGAGGCAACATCTGTGTTACCACTCTAACGCGATTCTAGTTCATCTGCTCAATATCTTTCACGTGATGAAACCTCTCGTCTTGTACTAGCACAGTTCGGAAGTAGTTGTGGGACGGCTGATGGAAGAGCAACCAAACCTCATCCAATGCGTTCTCTTTCACAGGGTAAAGAACATGAGGAGATCTTTGATGTAACTGCAATTCAGTCGCGAGAGAAAGTGATGCTGAATGGAGTTTCCGTCAACCTCGTGAACTTAAACAAGCACCGGATGGTTGTGTGTGATTCCCGAAGGTAACGAATGAAATGTGGTCATCTCGGACAATAAAACCTACAACAGTGGAGGAGTCGCAGACTTATCAGACAGCAACTAGTGAAGTCTCAGCTCACACCCCCGCACATTACATTCAGGAAGTTTATATCAGAGGGGTAACATGAATGTCTTGGTGGTACTAACAAAGCAGCCCTCATTTCGAAAGGACACTAGGATCTTGGGCAACTCCACCGCGATTCCATTACATTTTCTGTTGTGAAATAACTCCCGTGAATTTTTATCGTGCTGCGCTGCTGGTCCCTTAACTGTGACGCATCATGGTCCAACGGGGTAAGCTGCCGGTTCGCTTGAAGAGAAGTTTCTGCAACTGACGGCAAATCTCTGTTGGAATGCTCATCGTTCCTGATGTGTTGAAATGTCGTTATGACGTCCCTGCAGAGAGCCATGCTGGAAACGAAACAGGCGAAAGCTGCTTGGGCACGTGGAATGTGAGGGAAGGGGAACTTCCTCCACTCCGTTGTTACCCTTTTGCATTTACCTTGGACGTACTGCTAAGTATCGAAGAAGGCTCCACTGGCATGAACATCCAACTAGAGAATATACCACTGATGAAACTTTAGAGAGCGCAACACAATTCATTGTGTAGTTTTCTGAAAAGTCTTGTAAATATAACCGACCCCATGTCAGTCCGTTCTTCTAACGGGATGCAGTTCTCCAACTTATCAAGGTGTCAGTATGAGAAAATGTTGAAACTTTTTTCACCGTTGTTTGTTGAATCCAGATGGCCATCCATGGTTTGCTTCAGACGTGCGCCCGACTTGTAAAAGCCTGCACTCTGCACGACTGAATGACAGGTGATTAACAACAGGTCAACCTCGCAATATCGTTTTGTAGTAAGCGCTCGCCATGTGCGAACAGAATTGGCTGCCAAGTTTTGGAGTCATGGGTGTAGGGTAGGAGACGAGAATGTTTTACGGCTGACAACTCATCGGGTCGCAGGTAAAAAATTTGAAGTCCGATAATGCAGACTTGCAGCTAGCCAGCCGAAGTGACACGCCATCAGAACGTCACAACATTAATTGTGAACTTGAATGTAAATAGTCCCGAAGCAGTGTCTACGAGGTCTTCTGTGCGGAACGCCGGAAGATTTCACAAGGGTGTTGAACGATTGAAACTCTAGATGTTCCCATGGATTCCACAAAAAAGGATTCACGCCCAAATGCCTGTCGACTGTCTGTGTTCGTTAACCCTCTCTCACAAGTAGGCTGGAAATTCACGAAAGACTTTGTTGAACTCTCTGTTGGGCAATAACGGTCTCCAAGTTGTTCTCTGGTGTTGTTGTCCAGACGGCACTTCATCACTTTCAAAGTGGTGAAGAGCTACGTTACATTAAGTTATTCAGCTGTATTCGTCCTAGGGTTCCCCCGTAAATGATTTTAAACGCGGTGTGTTCCCGTGCCTTTAAGACGGCAGCTAGTCCTAAATGATGTTGAACCGGGGAGAGCAGATTCTTGACTAACTCTCACACAGGTGGTTAGAAATCGGTTACCAACGTCTTCCTCGCCTAAAGATTTACCCAGGGGAAGATGAAGAAGCTTTTCTCACTCTTGTTTCAGTAACAGCAATTCAGCGATTGATACATGGGTTCGAGGCAACGGCCCAAGGTTCCCGGATCCAGTCGGTTCACCCTGCTTTGTGTCAGCGGGCGTCTGTTGGTCTGAAAGACGATTACTGAAAACAGGGTGTAGCACTGTCCTTGGGGATTGCAATGAATAACAGAAACAATGTAAGATTACTCGCATAGTTTAATTTTAGATAAATGAGAATCAAGCGGAGCTTTGAAACGATTCCTAGAAGCACAGCTGGCGACCTCAGAAGGAAAGCTTTTCTAATAGTTAATAACCCTGTAAGTAAAGAACTGCTGCCTAAGATAGGTCTAAGGACGAAGCTTGGAAAGCTTCCTGTTATATCCTCGCCGGCCGTCAGCATTCGATACAATGAAGAACTGTTCTACAAGATCTACTCTAAAGAAGTGTGTGAGTATCAACTCACCGCGCAGTCTTCGAAATTCAGTTGGGTACAGGTCGAGTATTTCAAGTCGAGACTCGTAAGTAACATTACTCGGGCCCGCGACCATCTTGGTAGCTGCGCGCTGGATACGCTCAACAGCTAATATGTCTTTCTACTGGCCGGTATACACAACCCGATTGGCATACTCGAGGAGCGGTCATATATAAATCCCGTTAAGCGTTTGAGAAGCCTTCTCGTCTATGCGGGGGAAAGTGCGCCTATTCATCATAAGAGCGGCACCATCTCATGGTGATACGTGAAGGATAAGTTAAACGACAGCCAGATGCCGAGATCTTTCTTCAGATAAAGTCTCATGATATCTAGTTTGCTAGACTCATTAGGAATCATAAAGGCGTTGCCAGAATCTCCACCGATTGACATGTGAACACGTTATTGTTATTTAGTGGGAGACTGCAATCGTTCAACCAGCACTTGATCGGGTCAAGATCAATCTGCAGTGCATAGCGATCAGTGGCATTCCAGATTTTTAGGTCGTCTGCATATAAGAGAACGTTGCTGGAAATATTGTTTTGAAGGTCGTTCATGTAGATGAGGAATAACAAAGGACCTAGCGCTGACCTTTGGGGAACTCCCGCAGAAATGATAAAGGGAGACGAAAGGTCTGATCCGGTATTGACTCTAAAAGTTCTGTTATCAAGAAAAGAGACAATCAATCGAAGAACCTCTCCTTGAATACCATAGGCTTCCAGTTTGTGATTCAGGGGGCCGTGTGGGACACGGTCAAAAGCCTTGGCGAAATCGAAGAAGATGGCATTTGAGATGAAGCCATTGCCTTTGGTCTCCGTCAGACTATCCATGAAATAAGCATGTTTGTTATGCATGGCCGATTGGGAAGGAAGCCATGTTGGGTGGAAGAGAAGAGACCATTTAATAAGAAGTGATTGAGTATGGCGCGCTTTAGTAGGCGCTCCATTAATTTTTACGGAATGCTAGTAAGACTCATCAGCCGATAGCTAGCCGGAGAGTGCCGGTCACCCACTTTAAATATGGGTGTGATCGTCGCCTCTTTCCATGCGCTAGGGAGAATGCCAGTCTGGAGCGTTTGCCTAAACGGCTTATGAAGCGGTTCAGCGATACTAGCAGCTGCTTCCTTGAGTATTCTCAAAATAGGAGAACACTATTCAACACCAAAACCAGTAACTAGTGGGGTGGTCCAAGGAAGCGTTCTGGGTCCGTTGCTCTTCTTAATGTACATAAATGATCTGTGCGACGTTATTACACATGGCAAGCCCTTTCTGTTTGCTGACGATATCAAAATCGTTTACACATTCCGCCAGGGCAGTAGTATCAATTTCTGTCTACAAGATATACGACAG
>QNGE01000131.1:68077-182467 GCA_008508345.1 Paragonimus westermani
TCCGGAGTTCAAATCCCGGCCGTGGCAAGGATATGCACTACTGACGAGCTCTAATGAGAGCGAAACTCGAGTCTAGTGTTTCTTTTCGAAAGAGTCTGGCTGGAAAGTCTATCTGAATGCGAACGCTGCGATCAAATGTGAGTGATGGTCAACTTGAAAATAAACCAAATCCCCGACTACTCATCAGTAATCTGTTTATTTATTTATGGATCATGTCAGGACCCATTGCACTGAAAACTCAGCGGTCACGAGTAGTTGCCGGAAGTTCCGCTGCAGTAGGACAGGATACCGGCTCGGGGGTGCGACGTTGTAGACTGCCGAGTAGTACTCCCCGAATAACTCGGCCGTAACTAGGGAGTCAGATGAAGTCTCTTCGTCGGGCAGTCGCAAAAGCTACGCTGTAGGTTTGTTCCTTCTTAGCCGCTGCATGTGCCCAAACAAGAAGTTCTCGCTCTCTCGAGCTCTGAGGAGGATCTTCCCTTGTAAGAGGTTGGCGTGTTCACGATTTCCTCACCTCCACCTGTTTCGGACAATATGGAACGCGCTTAGGTCCTCTGAGTTTCTTGTAAGCTTATGCTTCGCGAATACTTGGGAACGGTTATCGAGATGAGGACGTATCCTGCGTTGAAGGGGTGGCCGATGTGAGAAAATGCACAGTCTACGTGGTATAAATAAGTCTTCCGCTTTCTGAATTGCGCTTTGAAACGTACGGTAGTGCCGGTCCACGGAGCCAGGTCGAAAAGAAGTGAACCTAGGTAGGTTCTCAGGCCGTTAAAATCTGCCTGATTATAGTTTGGAACTGTAAACCTTTTGCTGTTTTTGTAACCAGTAACAGATTAGATCAAAGGCTAACGAAGAGTGATCATTGTGTCCATGTGGCGGCTTGATGATCACTCTGTCTGCCAGATGGCTCTCACTAGTGATGACTAAGTCGAGCAGAAAGGGAATCCGACTAAAATTATGCCACGTAGGAGCGGTGACGTACTGTGATCAAGCCTGCCGACTTATCAGCATCAATAAGGAAGTTGAGAATCCGCTTCCACATTCCTGATGAGAATTTGATGCCTAGTTTATCTTGGGCGCATCAAAGTCACCCAGAATAAGCAGATGAGTAAAGAGTTATAAGCCTAAGAAGTTTTCCATGCTTGCAAGAGGGGTGGCGTCGTCGGAGAGGTCTGATGAAGTAGGACAATAAATAACCCTCACTGGGAGTGAGTCTTGGCCACGCAGTGGTAGTCGAAGCCACGGAGCGTCGCATTTATCAGAGAACTGGTAGCCACCAATAAACGTGGGTGTTGGGAAACACTGCTGAAGGAAAACAGCAGAACCCCCGTTCTCCCTCCGACAGGGTCAGCCCGGTAAACTGAATATCCCGGGACACTCAGTTTACTGTCACTGATATCACCTGTGGGCTAGGTCCCCGTGAAAACGAACATGTGGGGTTGGGTGCCGTGAGTTAACCGTCTGGTTTTCAGTGATTTATTGAACAGACTCAGACAGTTTGTACCCGTGCACTCGAAAGCTACTACCTCGCTGGATTTCGCGGGAAGATAGAAAGAATGGTGTGAGGAAGAGCCTGAAAAAGAAGGCCAAGAATTGAGGAGGGTGGTGGGGCTGGAATCGGTCTGTTCTTCCGAGTTGTTCTAACGGCTGTCCTTGAGTCTGTGGGCGCGAACTCACCGCCTGTGCTTGGGTCAGTGACCCTGCAGGGCGCTTGATCAGCATTCTTAGCGCCGCAACTTGAGACCTCTGCACCCCTGTCAAATTCCGCTGCTTTGGACGGTGTTTGGAAGTTTTTACCCACGGAAAATTTGACTTCTTCGTTCGCTCGGTGCCGGGTTTGAAAGGCGGCAATGGAAGAAACATATATAGGGGTGATCCAGGTTGATGCTTTTTGAGTTGCACGGGGCGTCCTTAGCAGGGTGCTTCCGCTCCGAACTCTTAAAAGGTAGTTTCCTGCTGGGCAGTTTGGTGGGTTTCGGGGCGGATAACTCTGGAGACGGTTGTTACGCGGTGTCGGTACCCTCAATGCTCGTGCCTGTGTCTGGGGCGTCAGTCGTTGGAACGGCCATGCAGACGGCACCTCCTCTGTCCACAACAGGCACAGGGGTCCGATGAAATATTTCGAAAGCAGAAACTACGAGTCTAGTCTCCAGTTGTAGCTTCTGGTTTATCATTAGTTGTGACTTAGTCCGCTGTTCGCGTCTCGCCCTCCCTTGCTGAGAGAAGTCGGAAGATACGCCTCTCAGATGGGCGTTGGCGGAATTCAAAACCTGTTTTTCCTTCCACTACCTCGGGGCTGAACATGGCTGGCAAAGTTACCGAAAGGCCAAGTGACATTTTGGTTGTCCTGGCCCGCAGACCAGGCACGACCACCAGGTTTGTGGGATCCGGGGAGAAAGAAGTCCCTAGGACTGTTTCAGCTATCTCAGTTGTAGGGAAGCGGCCCCATAAAACATCTCTTTTCCATGAGAGCTTTTTCTTTCAGTTTTCCTGCCGCCTCCCCTAAGTGTGCAGTTGATAGGGCAACTGCTTTCTTGGTGTTTGCAACACCAGGCAGTGCAAGCGATATATACTCATTCAGAGAGTGTAGTTCCATTTTCGTTTTGGACAGAATCCGTTGGCACTCCTCTATCTCACTCCCAATGAAAGAAATGGAAGGAGATACAGAGCTGAAAAAAGCCCCGCATTTACGGTCACAGGTTTTCTGCGCCATTGCACTTGACGTGGTGCGTGTGAGAACAGTCAGCTCTGGAGCGGCGCCTTGGTTTTTGTTGTACCTGCAACTCTTGCAGATGTAAATGAGAGACAGAGAATCTAGCTGTCCGCATTGGTGTTCATTAAGACCAATGCACTTGAAGCGATACCACTTTTGACACTGGTAGCCATGCATGCCGTTTTGTGCGGACATTTTACATCCATACCGGCCGCAGACGCTTGCTGCTGAGTCCCAGCACTGCTAGATCTGACGCGGGCCGCTGTCGACAAGGATGGGCAATTTGCATTATAGGGTAGTTATTTTTCGGTGATTCACAAAAAAACGAAACAGATACGATAAAGCATAGGAAAAAAAGTCGGATACTGCGTACTGCAAATGATTCAATAAATAACGAGTTGTTATGTTATTCGATAAAGAATAACAGTAGCCTTGTACAGTTTTTGATGCATACGGCATCCTTAAAACAGAAATATGAATAGACAGTATCAGCAAGACAATTTGAACCAAATCTTGAGTTGCCAATGCGAAGACTGACGGTCCGTAGACTGGGTGTAGTTGACCGTCACAAGCTGCACTGTAGAGTTTCCTGAAAATCCTTGTTTATTGAGCAATCGGCGTCTCAGTAGTTTCGAGCTTGTCGATAATATGGCCTTGTCCATTTTCAGTGTATAGTACGGTGGTGCGTAAGTGAATATTCGCAAACAGATTTAATAGAGGATTTGGGGTTCCCTTACATTATATGACCGTAGTGCCCCAGTGAACATGCTTGTACCCCATTTTAAGTTCGTTGCGGGAATGTGGAGTATGGCTATATCCCGCACGCACCTCACAGACTCCTTCAGGGAAAAGTAGGTCTCACAGTGTTAGTTCGCTGCCGTGGTTCCTCAGGCCCGGTAGCGCATGTGTAACTTCGTGAAGAGAGAACGGGAGAAATCAGGAATACAAGCAATTTGGTGGCCACCTGTGAAGTGGCCCCCATCTCACTCTAGCGTCCGACTAATGACAAGCGTGCACAATTAGAGAGCCGGAACTCACTCGGGTTTACAGCCATCCCCAACTAACTGTTGCCCCTGGAGTTGCGGTTTGGGATATCCCAGTGTCTTCAGAAAGCGGTGTTACTGACAAACCTGGAACGGACGATCATGTAGTCAGCCAGTTCAAGAGATGCCTCCTGGAAGAGGGAATCCGTCGTCGATGGTATGTTCTTCAGGATGAGATGAAAAAAGTTCCTTGGTTGTCACATCGTGAGCTGGAGGTCTGACGTTTTGCTCATGCCTGATTTCTTCACTTTCTATCAAGGTTCCGCTCTAGAGTTACCGTTTGCTAAAAACTCATCGGAAGGTCAAGTAAAGACTACCATGACGAGGGTACATCTGTTCTTGAGCAAGTGATGACTTTGTATGGGTTCACGAACAGACTCATCCACCGCCTTGCTGAAGGTTGAACTGAGGTATGCTCCAAATGCCAAGCATTTGGCCAGTGTACTGCGAACTATAAGGCAAAGCAGCGAATCCGGGAAACTTTCGTGGATAAAGTTCTTGCGCAATTGCAATTGAATATCACAGAAAGTGAGCGGCGGACTCTGTTTCACTGCTTTGTTCCTTCTCAGACCTAACCCGTTGATGACCCTCAGCTATGATTTCGGTACAAGCTCTCCTCTACGTCACCACGTTGTGTTATCCAATAACCCTGGACTTCGCCTAGAAGATGTTAAACATTCTCGTGCATGCGCATCCATGCCTGGATTCGGAAGACGTGCTGCGATTTTTTGCTGCAGATAGCGTTACCCGCGGTGAAGAAGTGAGAGTTTGCGTGACTACACATGAGGGTTCCTAAGGACGACGGAGTCGACTGTACGCCATCATGAGCCACCAGTGGTTGGACAGCAAATGCGAGATTCGCACCGCCGTCGATAATGCGGCGGCGTCGGCGGTTTTATATGTATCTCTGCGAGGAATTCCTCCAGCAATCACCATCACATTTGATGTGGCCTAGGACATCCGCTATTTATTACGGGGTGCGTCTATCACGGAATCCACCAGTAGGGCAACAAATGGTCCGTTTCGTAACAGGCTCAGCTTATGAAACTATAATAGGAAGACGTGGACTATGACCTATTTTCTAATCATTAGGAACACTGCGCGGGTTACTGACTGACGAGTGAGATAACTTTATTTTCTTATGTTCCAGAATACAAAGCATGCTGACGCGCTCTTTAGAGTCTAGGAATATGGCGGATATCTGCTGTGTTCCGCCAGTTTTCTGAAACGCTCGCTTTCTCTGACAGCGTGGATACTGATGGTATCTTACACCTGCTGCGGGAAGATTGGTATACTACACTGAATAGTACCGACAGAGTGAAAATCTTCAGAACAGCTAAATCCCGAACGCTATAGTATTTTGTTTCCGGCCGCTTTGGTCAGCCGGCTGGCGCTTAGTTGACAGAGAACAGCAGCCGGAACCTTTGGTGACATGGCGGTGAGGCCCCAAATATCTGCTCAGTAATCAAGCCTAGCCATAACTTTTCCAGCCAATCCTAGCCTTTGCTCTTCTTGGAGGTACAAAACTAATAACGTGGCTTAGAGACCAATCTACATTAGGGAAGGAGTGTTCTCAATCCTTTTGAAGGCCAGCGGGTTTGTGGTCAATGACGTCAGCTGGAACTTATCGCTCGACTCGTTGACAGTGCCCTGGTGGTCGTAGTTTTAGTAGCATTTCCGTTTCTGGCAAAGAGAAAGATGTGGTGTGGTTCAAGGCTCATAATAAACAGATCAGTATGGGGCAGTTGGTAAGAGGGTCAGTGTAGCTTACTCAGTCGCTGTTAGATAGACGTTGACAATCGACAATCCTACGAAGGACCTAGAAGCAACCCTCGTTCGGTCCCTGGTTGATATCTTCGGCGGTAACAGCTGCAGTGGTTATGTCAGAGTATGGTGTATTTGGTGCAATCGTTTTAAAATCCTTGACCTCATTATTCTAGCTAACCCTATTAATTCCACACTGTGGACATCTCTAAGTCATTTCAGCAGCTGGGTGCACTATCAAAGTTGTGTACAGTCATGATTGCGTCCCAATCTTACAAACAACGTCACACTGTTTCCAACGAAACTCGCAGCGAAACGTTATTTCCGGAGTTGACCTCTTTTGTACACATTACACACTCAGGTGTGATACGCGATTCAATTATACAATTTACCTTCGTAGCTGTAACTGATGGCAAATAAAGGCAGTCCTGCAGTCATCCGGGAGATGGGACGAAACAACACAGGATTATGATATATATAATGGCTCAAGCAGTCAACAAAGCGGCTATAATTTCGGTAGAAGGAGAAAGATGAGGAGCTGAAACTGAATACCGAAAAGCATTTGGGAGACTCAACGCCCTTGGTTGACATCCACAGAACAGGCAGAAGTAGATTAGAAACGAATGTGAGATAAAACATACGAAGCCAACATATTTCCTCTCATCCAGTTCGCTTGGCGCTTTTCTGATTGGCAACTACTTGCGCTTCAAAATAAACGAAGTTTCACTTGGACGGGTTTGATGGATTGCCTGGAGTAAGGGCTGGAATAATTGCTCCAACATTTTCCGACTAGTTCAGAATGACCTATCTTCAACGTGTTTTTACTAATATTCCAAACCGCGTTTTTCTAAGGTTAAGCGGTCGTTTTAGATTAAGGAGCTCATCTCATGCCAAAATATAAACCACGCGTAACAAGACCGCACTCCTTGAAAGTGTAGTAAAGCAAAAAATGATGAGTTGGTGGAGGAACATTCGGCTCTCCGTTTGTTGACCTGTGGTACGTTAATGGTATCGTACTGAGAATAGAGCGCTTGTTCCGCAGCCTGCAGAGATGGTTGTTGGACAAGAACGTGCAGAGATGTGCTACTGGTGGAGAAATTGCGTGGACTAGTTCACGAACAACGGAATCAGCAAAAGAACAAGACCATCATTGCTATGTGAGGAAGAACAATAATATTTGTTAAACATTGTATACCACGAGATCTATAATAATTACAATGATAATGATATGTTTCTCGACACGCTCGGGAGAGCGTGATCAACACAGAGATATTTAAGCACATGCATATTTGAACACCGAAATTATAAATTACACAATCAGTCGGCTAGGTGAACAGAGCAACGAGACAGACATTATATGGGGAGAAATTCAAATTTGGGAGGAAAATTTCGAGATACATAATTCTGAGGTAACAGTAATTGGGATCCACAAAACTCCCAAATCCGCAACCCAAGCTGAGTTCCTTGCATGTGTCCAAATAAACGGATGGTGCTAACATATCTCAGCGCCTACTAGACAAGACTACATTTTGAATCTCATCCTTACCACATGCATCTCTTCTGCTACTGTATCCATCTTGGGACAATTTCCAGGAACTGATCGTAACATAATTAACTCCATGTTCCACCCAAAAGCCGTAAAACAGTCGACCGTCATAAATTACCGCCAAACTAGATTCGTCGACTGAAACGTGTTTATCACACTGCTGAAAACTCTGAAGTAGAACACATTTCTATCAACCTTCGATCCTTGTACTGCAACCGAAACAGTTAATGAACATTTCAGGTCTTGTGTGAGCATCTCGGCCTCGCAAAAATCAGAACACCGTAATGTGTACAGTAACATAATAACTCTCAATCAACAGGAGCAAGGTAAGCTCAAAAGCCTTATATCACGTTACCGGAAAACAAGCGACTTTCCTCTTATCATGCAAATGCATAAAACGTTCCATGCTGTTAAATGTAGAATCAAAATGATTTACATGAGTGAAGAAAAACGTGCGCTTAACATCACAGATAAGAACTCGCAGTTGATGCAGTTGATGGGACACAAAAACTATGGGAGAGACCCTGTCATCTTAGTAGTGACACTGCAGGACGAAACGACTGTAGATAATCCTGTAACAATCTGTGAGGTCCTTAATTCATAGTTCGCTGCTTCCTTCAACATTAGGGGACACACTCCCCCCACCTCCCCCTGTAAGTACAAGTACGTACTTGAGCAACGCCCTTGTTGATGCAGGGCTCATACGCTCTAAGTTGGCTATTATCAAACCTTCTCACCTACCTGGTCCTGATGGCATTCACCCCATTGCTCTAAAATACGGAGGGGAAGACATCCCTCTACTTCTGCTTAATATTTATACACTTTCATTAACGCCAGGTTCGTTCCCTCTTTGGTGGAAAACTCTACAATCGAGCGCCGCTATAAAAGTGGCTTGCGACATGAAGTCAGCAATAATCGTCCCATTAACCACACTTCAATTCGTTCCAGGGTGTTGGAAAAGATAATAAGATGCTTCATGGTCGAACTCCTGTTATCACGAAACCTTATAAACCACTCCAAGCATGGGTTTCTCAGTAAGTGTTCTTGCATGATATGCCAGGTAGAATTTCTCGACCATGTGACAGAATCTACTGACGCCGGTTAGGCAGTTGTCATCATACTGTTGGACACGGCGAAAGCTTTCAATCATGTGCCTCATAAGCCTCTTTCGATCAAAGCAACCTTTTTCTGTATACTTGATCCACTGCTAAGCTGGATTTTTTTCACACCTTACAGGCTGCACACAAACAGTGAAGATAGGAGACAATAGGTCAACAAGGAAGTGTTTCGGGAACGTTACTCTTTTTCGTGTATATGAACGATATATGCCAACTTATTGAACAATGCAAACCATTCCTATTCACTGATGACATCAAACTTGTTCACAGCTTTCCTCCTGGCAAACTCAAGCCATGTTTAGAAAATATACGGAAGGACTTCATGCCACTACAGACTTAGTGTCAAACCTGGCTGATGTAATTTTCAGCCAATAAATTCACTATCGTTGTGTGTGATTGTTACGTACCTGATGGCTCTATAAACCTGGACAGTCACAGCATATCAATTGCCAACTCAGTACGTGACCTAGGTTTACGCTATTCAAGCTCATTCAACATTGCAGAACATATCTTTCCTAGTTGCTGAAACTAGACGGAAGATCAGTTACATCAAACACTCATTCCTCCTATCTGCTGCACAATTACACTTCTATAAACTATGTATACGACACCAGTTTGAGTACTGCACGTTCATATATAGCCACCTGCGCAAGTCCGATGGGCTAACTCTAGGAAGCCTCCAACCTACATTTACGGAAAGCTTATAGGGTTATCCATCTTCTCTGAGCTACAGAAAACGCTGTCAGACGCTTGCCCTTGATCCTCTTCGTTTACGACGACTCAAGCTTAACACTGCACTCGTGTGTAATCTAGTTTATGGTAATAAATTGACCGTCAGCCTTGGGACTCGCTTACAAAACAGGTCGAAGTTTAACCTCAGAACCAGGGACTTCACTTTGACAGCTCTTAACTCCCGGAAAAACCGCGTTCAGATTTTCTCCTAGTGAAATGTTCCTACATCTGGAACAACCTCCCGTATGCTATTAGAGCCACTAAGAATCTATACCAATTCAAACAAAACTTAGAAACTTTCCTAACAAACGTATGTGGCCCGGTAAAAGAGGGTGAGGCTGAGGTGAATTGGTCACGCCCACCTGCATGTTTTCAACGAAGAGATCGCGGGTTGCGTTTAGGTGAGCATTAGAAGTCTAGGGACCATCCGTATTGAAGGGGGGGGGTGTTGAACGTGGGGTAATCAACCTCAGGAAGCTCTGGTTTGGCCTTGCATGGATAGACGTGTTACGCAAGAGACTGCTATTACTGAGCAGAGTCTCGGAATTGAAGGTTGGCAATAGATTTCTTTTTATTTGCCAGGTGCAGATTTGCGCTTTCTTGCCTGTTTACTTCCTCATAATGCCAGGGAGGAGACCTCGGGCTACCCGTATGGTAATTATTTGGAGAGAGTTTATTGTCACGGATACCATATTGGTGGTCGGTTTGTGATTTCTAACGGAAATGGTTAGCAGTTAAGACACCGACGTGTCTTCGGTTAATAGACTGTCGGTGTCCTGTCTTATTTGAGCCAGCTTCCTACCAGGTAGGTCGTGGTCTAAACGCGCCATTGATTTTCATATTGACAGTCATTCGCATACTCTCTTTTATCAGTTGATTTCTCCACCGAGATCCGCCCAACGCTCGGCACGTTGTTGTAACTGTCAAGATCTACTGTTAGATCAATCGGGTTAGCAAATTTGTCCACTTTGATGACGTTAGCATTGTCAGTAGGATCCCTAGTACATTGGGGCTTGGTGTAACAAGGCGAATCTGCGCTATCTTTGGGACTAAGTTCATAATCTTTGGATATCAATGTGCCCTGTTCCGAAGCATACTGTATCACATGGTTAATGACGGAGGTCCTGCCTAGCAAGACTTTCTGACATTCCGTTTCGAGGGACGTTCCTTCCTTCATAATTTTTGACAATTTTGGCAAGGTCCCAGACTTAATAAGGTCGTGGCATTGTATGAACTGTTTTGCAATCGCTTCGCTATGGAATTTGAATAATAGCAGGCAGCAGAACTTCTGTCTTCTTACGAAGTCAGATGCTGTTATGTAATATTGAGCCTATTTCAGTAACCTTCGAGAATATCTTTTTAACGCCTTCTGGGCGAAAATTGCCTGGCACACTGAATACGATGGCGTTATTTGATCAACGCACCCGTTTCGTGATTTCTGTTACCAATGTGTTGATGAACATGCTTGCGCTCCGAATTTTTTCCATCTTGGGAATTTCGGACACTTTGAAAATATAAGATAAAGAGACCAGATTATTATTCAGTGAATCAAGTGCATTATGGTTTGCCATTAACTGGGCGAGCTCTGCTTCCAGCTTAGATACCTTGCGAAATAAATCCGCCAAAACTTTGTATAGAGAAACAGCACAGTTTTCAGTCTGGGAGGTGGGAACCACCAGATTATCTCTATTCCCTTCAACGGCAGTAAATTTATAAAAGCTTGTATAAGTTCTGGACCTAGAACCTTTGCCTTTAGGACAATAAAAATCGACTTTAGAGGTTGGTATTTTGGTTTTGGTATCAGCGGACCTTGTATGACGAGTGATTTTCGTCATCACGGTTTGTGAATTTAATGATATTTTCAGATAGACATGGAAGTAAGTGGAATGTGACCTGAGAATATAGAATAATATTATCGCCAATACTAATTATATGAGAAATCTCAAATTAAATAGTCACGCAGTAACTACTTGCTCTTTTCGAAACGGGCACGTATTATATATAGGTGTAGTGGATCTAAACGGTATATGGAAACTCAGGCGTGAATGGAAGTCGGAATCTGATAAAAAGGAAAACAAATCACTCACAATACTTCGTGAAGGCACGTTTGTTTGGTGTTCCACTACACCAAATGAGGATTCTCACTTATACTACTTGTCGTGTGTCCCCCAGATAGTCTCGATGTCACGACCGAGATAATTCAAAAGATTGATAAATAAATAAATAAATTAGCCAAACTGAACGGTCGATTCGGCTTACTTTTAACTCTTCGAAAAATTTGTACGCCACCGACCCCGAACGCGAACAAAAAGCAGAACTCGCGAACTCGGGAGTGTAATTTGAAAATTATTGATTAATCTCGTTCAAACATCATGTGTATGTGTGAGGTTGAAGGAGATGAAAAGGCATGAATGACAATAAAAATCACGAAGTATAAAATAGTGTACAAAACGCTACAGAACTCCCCCATTGGAGCGTTTGTGGGTTGAAAACACGATGGAAGAATGGCAGTGAGGAGGAAACAAACCGAGCGCTCGATAGTCATATCATGCACTGTAATCCGTTAGATGTCTCGGCCAGTGTACAGATCGCCCTCTACGTGTGATATGTTGTTCAAGAGAACAAGGGGGCTGAGCTGAAGGGGATAGTAATACTGTTGAGGATGGAGAGGGGTTGCTGTCAGTCAACGTCGGTTCAGGTGGATCAACATCTTTTTCTGTGTAGGCTGGTTTCAGTCGATCAATAGATACCGATTCACTCCGTCCAGACTTTTCAACAATGGAGAATTTCTCGTCTCGTTTGACCATTTTGAATGGGCCGAGGTATCGTGGATGTAACGGATTCTTGGTGGCGTCTTGGCGCATAAACACAAATTTGCATGTGAACAAATCTGGAGAGTTTTGTTCTCGGCGCCAATGTTTACGGGTTGGTGTGAAACGAAGGATGGACATGTGCTCTCGTAAACGTGAAATGTAGTCCATGCCTAGGTCTGAATGAGTCGAGGGTTGAATCAGTTCTCCTGGGAGATGCAAGTTGGTACCGTAAACTAACTCAGAGGTGGTACAGCCAACGTTCTCTTTAACGGTAGATGGGATTCCAAGGAGAATGAGTGGTAGACGTTCACTCCACTTCGTTGCGTCGGACTGAGCGGTTATCGAAGCTTTCAGTTGTCAGTGATAACGCTCGACTAAACCGTTAGCACAAGGGTGATATGCTGTCGTTTTGATGTGCGAGCAGCCCAGCAACTGCCTGAAATTGCGAAAAAGAGAAGACTGGAACTGGGTGCCTCGATCCGTAGTGAATGTAGATGGCACATCAAAATAAGAGATCCAGTGTTCCAAGAAAGTTTCTGCGATTGTCTCTACTGAAATATCTCTGATGGGCACAGCTGAAGGCCAACGGGTAAAGCGGTTGATTGCAGTCAGTATATGCGTACAATCGTTGGAAGGTGGTAGTGGGCCAACGATGACAAGATGCAAATGGGAAAAACGGGCGTCCGTTTGGGATAATGTGCCTGGTGTGGTAACCGTATGCTTGTGCACTTTACTCCTTTGGCACTCTAGATATTGTTGTGACCAAAGGCGAACGTCTTTGTCCGTAGAGGGCCAAACAAAACGTTGTGCAATCAATTTCAGTGTGCTGCGTTTCCCGGATGTGGCAAAGGGTGGAACTGATTGAAAACAGTGCGTCGGTAAGAAAGTGGAACGGAAGGTCTAGGTGTACCCGTTGAAGTATCACACAAAATGTCGCCAGCTTGCGTCGGCAAATTGACGGTAGGCAATTTCAAAGACTTACAGATAGAAACGTCCTTCATGTTCTCACTGCACTGCTGGGCTATTGCCATTTGAGACAAATCGAAGGAAGGAGGTAATTGGACTGAGTTGACATCAGGTTGTGATAATGTATCAGCTACGATATTGGCGTCACCACGTAGGTGTCGGATGTCCGTGGTGAATTGGAAGATGTAGTACAAATGTCTGATTTTGCTCGGAGAGTACCGATCAGGTTTAGCATGAAAAGCAAATGTTGAAGGCTTGTGATAGGTTTGCACAACAAAACGTCGACCTTTCAAAAACTGCCGAAAATAACGGATCGCCAAATAAATGGCCAGCAATTCACGTCCGAGTGTGCTGTACCTAGTCTGTGCTGGTTGCAACTTTTGCGAGAAGAAGGCCAGGGGTTGCTGTTCACCATTCACAGACTGTTTCAGGACTGCGCCGACGGCAGCGTGTGATGCATCTGTGGTGAGAATGAGACGAGCGTTTGGATCGCAAATGATGAAGCGCAGTTTTGTGGCATGACATAATGCTTCCTTTGCTGTCGAGAAAGCTGCTTCAGCTTCAGGTGACAATTCAACTGACTTGCGTTTAGAGTCAACTAGGTTAGTTAGAGGTTTTCCAATGTCCGCGCAATGGGGAATGAAACGTCGATAGTGGTTGAGTATGTCGAGAAATCGTCGGAGTTGTATCATCCTAGGGGGAGTCGAAAAAGTCGAAATAGACTCAACTCAATCTGGCAGAGGTTTGATGCCGGTTTGATCTATGCGTTGTCCCAGGAAATCCAATGAGTTATCTCCAAAGGCACACTTGTCGATGTTGATTTTACTATAATATTGCGCAAAAAATATTAAGTAGAAAATAGTGTAGAAGACGCTACATATGTGTCGTGAAGAAAAATTTCTACGTCCCTGTCTACCATTCTTCTCTAACTTGAAGACATACACCCCTGAGTGTTGTCTTGTTACTGAGAGCCACTCGACCACAACAGCGGTAATTATTGCAACGTGCAACGTTTCGTACAAGTATCAGTTCTCCAGGAAGACGCCAGTAGTCAACGCCAGACACGTTCGCCTTCTGGATTTTTAAAGCAGCTAACAAGGTTCGAATTCATAACATCCTTTTGTTGGCTGTTCTGAACGTTTCAAATGGGCACGACGTTCTGTCTATAAGCAGGCTTGACCGTTCAGTTGCAGATAACATCTCAGTACAAAATAAACCTAAATTATATACTCCCAAACCCGTAGTGCCAACAGTTTCACGTGCTAGATGTGCAGTGTTTCCAGAAACACAGAGACAGTCTTAAATTAGGTTAACCAAACCGTGCTGGCGACACATAGACCAAAGTAGGATCATGCCTCTTGAGAAAGTTGTTTTTAGGTCTTGGTTGACGTATAACATGGCATATTTGCCTATATCTAACACCTGTTGGTCTTCTGAGATGTGAAATTGGTTCACAAAGACCATTTCGGAGTGTGATCATCTGCTCAAGTCGCTGCTTTTATTCAGACATTTGTGCCGTCTACGTGAATCAGGGACATAATAACACCCTTGATGAAAATAAAACACAACTTCCCGAAAAATGGAACACGAGGTACTCCTCTAATGGTAGTGTGTATGTTAAGGCATTCTCCGTTGGCCACAACGTTGAAAGTGTTGCCTGGTATACAGCTTACAGTCGGGCCAACACTTGGTCAAAGCTGCCGCGAGTCTCAACTATAGTTCGCAAGATATTGTGAACTTACGTGTCGAATGCTGTCATAAAATCTAGGTAGATCATAGCTGTGCGACAGCTAAGTCAAATTTTGTGGCTCGTGAGTACCTAATCATCAGCGAGTGGGCCGTGTCAAAACGCCCTTAGGAAAACTCATATTAATGATGCAGAACACCTCATGACAACCAAGGTTGCACTGAATCTGATGGTTGATAAAGCTCCCGTGACAACTCAGATAGCGGCGACTAAGTCAGTGGAACGGCAGACCGCAATGTTGGTAGGAGCGTCTGCGTTCTGAAACGGCCTCATATGACGGCTCCGTCAGTAACCCAGAAAGACGCTGCAATTTGTACAAACTGAAATGCGCACTGGAGATTTCAATATCCAGCGTAATCCTCCGGAATACTGTACAATAGATTGCATGGACCAGGGGAGGCATGCGTATGCACACCCCTAAGAATCTCAGGTATTGGTCATTGATAATTCAGCAATCTCGGGAATGCTCGTGCGGATGTTTGGGGACGAAGAGAAGCGTAAACTTAAGAACATTGGTGAACAATATATAGACATCAGCGTTGTTCGTGCCTGGTAGGTTTTCCGATCTCAGAACCATGGGAGGTTGAAGATCATTCTCGGACAGAAAAATAAGTTGGAAGACTAAAACACGGCGGGGAAATGTGTTATAACAGGCCCCCTTTCCTACAGACCTATCACAACCGTGGTAGTCACTGTGACCCCCCAAAATGTCTAATGCAGTTGCAAGCCGGTGTCTCACAAGCAGCACACTAAATATTCAATCAACTTGTCATCTAGAGACCGTCTTACGTAAGGCTCCAAACAAGTACATCTTACACATTTCTGTAACGAAGAAATGCGAACGCTCATTCACTGGACCCGGACCACCAAGACTGTGTTAGTAGCCCGTGACAGTGGGTTGGTTCCGACTGTTTAAACAGTGCGACCGATTAGTTGCAGAGATTCAGTACTGGAATAATCAAGCAATGGCACTACGCTACATCAACAGCACTGGAAAAATCAAGCAGTGGCACCCTGATACGTCAACCTACCTCGTCAGTCAGAAACGGTTTTCGGTGGTAAGTGCTGATCAGACACAATTGCATCCCAAAAATTTCCCCACGATCAAATGGTGAGCATTGTTCTACGTACTATCCGGGTAGTTTCAAACAAAACGCGTAGGGCAGATATTAATCGGGACCTCAGGACCTCAAGAAATTCAGTGATATTTTCAGGGCATTGTATGTAACAGATTTAGAGCAGATGAAAAACAACAGGATTGTGTCTAATCACTATAGATCGCGGAGTAATGACGAACTGCAAAATAACCAATCACACACCAGGAACAGGTGTCACTATTTCTGACGTGTTCACCAGCAGCAAGTGAATCCCTAGGGCCCGTTGCGCTAAACGCCGTCACTGTGAAATGCAGACCGTTTGATGTAGGATCCCCGGCTGTTTCTGCAGCTCACTGTCTAAAAACACTCGGCCACCTAACTCCTATTTATTATTATTATTATTATTATTATTATTATTATTATTATTATTATTATTATTATTAATTGACGCGCACATAGCCTAATGTAGAAGAATGCGTGCGTTCCAACCAACCATTCTGTCGGTCACTGCCGGAATCGGAAAGAGTTTGGTCTGTGTTGCTGACTGACTCCATTTTGTTTACTGGGATGATGTGCTTGTACAAAGGTAGCGCAAAGGCGTACGGGGCCACCTGGCAAGTTATAGGAGTCAACCATACATCAATGAGCATTTTTCGTATTCCTTGGAGAATCGCTAACTGCATTAGCAGTAGAAGGCAGATATTTGAGTCACGCTTTACATAATGAGGTTTTTGCGTGCTTCTCATTGTTGGTAGAAGTGATCTGTCTCAATAAAGAAGAAAAACAAACGAAAAGGATTGTAAATTGATACAAGGCGTACAAACCTTCAAGCAAAACTGGTGGAAGCTCTCAAAAAAAGACGATTCCTGCCTGAGAGTCCGACGTCTACGTTCCACACGCGCTGCCTTGAGGACTGAGAAAAAGTAACACCACCAGGCGCATGCGGTTAAGAAGATGGTATGTAAGCTGCCAGTTACTGTCATGAACCACCGAAAAGATGCGCTGTATCAATCACAGAATAGAAGTAAGTTCGGGAGAACTATAAGTTTCTACATCAAGAAGAAGAAAACAGAAAATCTCTCCGAACAATAACGTGGCTGTTTCGTCACTTGCCTTCAACTTTAATCAAAAGATGAGTGGAAGACACACTGTTTCCCACTGTGAGACGCGTGTGTTAAGAAAGAAATACAACATGCACATACGGTGCACAGTGACCTCTAGTCGTCTTGGAATCAGGAGGTCAAGAAACGTCTCCTAAAACTATTCGCTAAAGTCACTGGGCAACAAACGAACACTGGGCAAAATAAAGGTGGAGCAAATCAAGGTTATCATGGGTCGTCTATGTGATATTCTTTAAGTTTCCATTATTCTGATTGGACAAAATCGCTTCCTGGAGGAGGGAGGCAGTGTTGGGGTGAACAACTAGGGTTTCCTTAAAGTTACTTCCCATTGTAGCTGACAGAACAAAACCTTATTGTCACCGCCGCATGTACTGTACACTTTCTTTTTTGGTAAGTATTCTATCCACTCATATAATCCGTAAAATCCTTGATTTATCTTGAATCACAGGAGATATTTGATGTCAAGACCGTCTAAGCTTGATTGCTATTTCATTGGCCATCCCTGAAACCTTCTTGGGTTCAGTCCAAGTTATCCTTAACCGGCGTTTTGGAACCGTAATCGTGAGAATTGTGCGTGAGTAGTCGTTGGGCTCACCATAGCTTCTTCCATTATCAAAGTTACGACCATTTTGCTGTGCTAAGATCGTCTTTCCTGACATGAATGTTATGGCGAAACTCGGAACACCCAAGCACATCACTGTGTGAAGCACTATTTTAACCCATCCCAATACTCATTTCCGAGATGCATTTTGATTGCAGTATCGTCACTGGGTGATACATTTCTGTTAGCGTGCTGTCGTCGTACGGATGACGCCGAACTGAATAGCACCATGGTCACCAGGCCCGAGGGGCCTCCGGAAGCATCCAACAATATTGACGTCAGAGCGGCTGGTTCATGTGGTCATATCAGGCGGGTTCAGATCGGTGTAATGAGAGAAGGCAGACGGAGTCTCAGGCCCTGCATTCCATGTCATGGTAACGAATAAAGCATCGATTTTTGAAAACTCGCGTTTTAACATATGGGAAAATAAGAATGATAGAAAGGTTTTGGGCAGTCAGTAATATAGATTCGACTCGAATTTTGTCGCTATTCGATCGATTCTACTGACGATTCAAAACCGGCTAGTGCATTTTTGCTATGAAGGTTGACCAGTGAGTTTACTCAGTTTTAACGGGAATTTTGGTTCCCAACTCCAACTGCCTTTTTGTCTACCTTCTGCTAGCAAAAGGGGCTGTATGAATACTCGTGAAGGTAGACAATGGAGAGAACAATGGGACAGCTGTAAACGACAGCGTATTGAACGTTGGCCGATTCAGCAACGAAGTTCTGATCAGAGGTAATTTTATTGTTTTCTGGCTAAAATAATGGGAATGAGATCAGGTTCTTGTGAAGGTGTTGCGCGTGGTTGCGGAGAAAGTTATTGTTCAGCTCACAATTTCGAGCATTTCTTGCTGCTCTCGGGAAATTCAGTGGCGGGATTAGACTTGCGAAGATTGCATATTTTGTAAAAGTCTTTGACGCCTTTGGGCTCACTGAGGTGTCTCTGCATAGAAAATAGCCTCGCATGGCTATCAAGATGTCATCGGATCCTTTTTGGAGGAGATTTTTGAGAGTGCATTGCCACCTTCCGCGTCAAATACGTGATGGACCCGACAGATCACCAGGCAACCTGTCGATATTGTTGAACATTCTTCTCATTCTACATACCGGCCATACAGAGATAACCAACATCCAAATTCAGCAGTAATCGTACACTAAGAAAAGCTGACATTCGATCTCTTCTCTTGTTATTTGATAACAGCTGTTTGCATATGGTATATATTTCATCAATTACCACAATACTATTAACCTTGCATAAAAGGTTATGCTTGAAGATCACATGTTTCATTGTTCGACATTGATCACAGAGTCAGTTTCACGTTCTCCCGCTCATCGCGTGATCTCACTTTCCATTCTTGATTTCACTTATATATTCCGCGTAAGAAAATATTCCGCCCCGTCCGGACACTCAAAATCCCGCGACGGTTGGGAATGTCGCGAGCTCCTCAAAATTCTTCGGAATTTGAGCGAAGAATGACGTCCGGTTGAGAGGTCCATCCGTTCCCCGCAAAAGTATAGGCGTTCCCGTCTTCCCTCATCGTTGCAACAGTTTCTGCACATTTTCTCGGGACTATCTACATGGAATTATGCTCAAATTCTTGACCGGTACATACCCTCAATTCTCAAAGCACCTATTATTTGGCACAACCTTTGGCATTAAGCCACCGATCATCTTGTGGAGTCCAAATTGATGTAACAAGTCATCTATTTTATCGAATTCTCTGGATCCCGAGTACTGTTGTCTCAGAAGTATATATCACTAGATTTCATTCCTAAAGTTGAATTTTTCCCTTAAACAACGTTTGTTTTGCTGCTTTGTTCACATAGCCAACTCATTGTGCAATTTACAATTTTTATGTTCAAATGTCTATATGCTTGAAACTCTGCAAGCTGATCACGCCTTCCTGAACATGTTTCTCACAAATGCGTCGGCAAGAAACCATTATTATTATTTTTCGAAAATCAATAAAGAGTTCACGTGCATTCTTGCGCCAACAAAGTAGTCCGGAGTAAAACTGCGGACCAAATTCACTGATGCGGGTTGCTGTACGAAGTAGCACAGAATATCAGAGACCAGGATTCATTGATCGCTGTGTCCCAATGGAACTTTGACACTAACTTGATGAACGTGGTGAGCTTCGTTTGCGATTACGAGATCCAGGAAGAAAGAAATCTCGTTGCAGACCGCACGTATTCTGTTCGGGTATTCTGTTGCACAACTAACGTTAGAGTTGAGTCAAAGCTGTCTGTTGAGACTTGTTGGGATGTTGTGCCGGAGACACCATTGGGGCGTTGAAAACACCCATGAAAACAAATGGTGGGATGGCGATTGGGAACAACTTTGTTCATATGAGACAGGACAGCGTTATCGTCCAAGGGTGAGCTCGAAAGTGAGCGGTAGGTTAGGCCTAATAACAGCAACTCTTGACCACGGGGCCTCGCTTGTAGCCGTAAAACACCGCACACGGTGGAGGAATTATTGCTACTGTGTGGGAAGGGAGGTAATAACTGAAGACTAACGTAAATAAAGACTTCTCAAATGCGTCCTCTTGCAGTAGTCACAGTGAACTCAGTAGGCGGGGATAGAGAATTCATTATTACTGATCACTTGTATAGGCCATAGTTCCGTGAGAGCCGCGGTGTATTGACACCCATCATGTATAGCGTCTGTTAATTCTCGAAGTTCATCCATTAAGCTGACACATCCGGTATAGATGTACCTTATAGCCATCTCATTAAAAGATGACCCCAGAAGGGAAGCGTGGAAGATTTTAAGTGTTGAACCATGGTCTCCATAGGAATGGGAATAGGAGTTCGTGCTTGTGTGTACTATTTGTCCGACCATTTCGACACTTTTTCTTCTCAACCGTTCTTGGTCAATCGCGGCGTGGTTTGTGCATCTGCTTCACGGTGAAGTCCTCGGCGTAAATACTGCGGGGTTCATAATTTGAAGGTAACTGAACCTTTTCATGGCAAATTCGAGTGCTCTACTTTGTGTCTGTCCACGTTCTTTGCATTGTTGTCCTCTTCCTTGAGTGTGGTTTGTAGTGACAGTATTTCTCCACGCATTTATGAGAAACTCGCCCAGAAGAGCGTGATCAATGTACAGATTTTTCTGCCATATAGACGTTTGAACACCCCGACTATAGATTGTACAATGATCCAGCTATGTGAACAAAGCAACAAAACCGACATAATAATAATAATATATATTTCTCAACGCATACATGAGAAGCACGCTGGGTTATGCACAATCATTTGGGAAGAGAATTTTGTAATACATATTTCTGAGGCGATAATAATCGGGATCTGGAAACTTCGATGAAATAGTTTATTTATTACATCAATTTGAAGTCCACAAGGTGCCGAAGGTCGAGTAAAATACTAGGTGCTTGGTGATCAACTGCTGGTCCCTTTATACTGCACACTGGCGCTCTACTCTCTCAGGCGTCGATTAATGGAGAAGTAGTGATAGCGTCGTTGCATTATAGGATGCGGAATGTTGGCCTCAGGATATTCTCTCAGGCACTTCCGTTCGTACTTGCTCGGACGACCCGTTCAAATCCGAACGAATTACCAGGCGCTGCGACGGCTCCGTCGCTTCCGAAAAACGGAAGGCAAGTAACCCATTGGCTGGAATATCAACTGAGACTTTGAGTACACACACCACCCGGACGGCCGCCATGCGAATGTTTCTCAAGCTCTTAGCTGGGGCCACGTGGGCGCGCCATCAGCCAAGTCATCCGTACTTTTCCCAAATCTACCGTCGACAACCTGTTGGAAATCTTGATCCAGCTTGTCTGGAAGTGGTTGACAAATTCCCCGACCGACGCTGCTCATGGCCACATTGGGAGATTTTGCCGGTTAGCGGTGGTGTATTGTATTTGCCCGATGGATCCAACCGAACCCATAAATAGGTCGCCCCAAGTGGCAGGGCTTCAAAGTTTGCACGAAAACTGGGGTATGCAGATCAATGAGGAACTGAAGCAGCTCTTTGCCAGCGCTTTGGGTGTTGCAGCTACATGAGGGTGTTATTCGCCTTTGCACCAGCTGTAATATTTGTATGCAAACAAAACTCCTTGCCGTAACATTTTTAGCTCCATTTTGAACGGCTACAACGGCTAGCTGCAGCCACCGCGTGGGGTTTGATGTGGTCGGAGATGAAAAATATATTCTCGTGATTGTTGACCATTTTACCAAATGGCGTGAGGCCCTTTCTACCAGAGAAGTTTCCACTCTAACATCTTTGCTCTTTAACGAATAGGTTGCTTGTGTTAGCGCACATGTTACGTTGTATTCTGATGGAGGCGCTGCGGTTGGAAGTTGGCTCCCAGAGGGAGTATGCCGTACGTTGCGTGTACAAAACTGGAGCAACCCCTTATCACCCTCAAAGTAACTACCTGGCCGAACGAACCAATCATACCGTCACGACAATTCTGTCTGCTTTCATCAAACGGCACTAGTCAAATCGTTTTGACGGAATCCCGCCACAGTGCCTCTTAGCATAAAGGGTTGTCGTTCATTCGAGCACAGGGTACGCACCATCACCACTAAGCGTATGCCATGATCTACGCCCACCAAGTGAAGTAGTATCATCCTGCTTCCGGCCGAATGTAAAGGGCTACCGCAGCATATCAGGGACGTGGACGAAGAGTTGGGGGTTGCTCACAAAGTTGCTGCCGGAGATCAGTCGAAGTCGCAACACCATTAGGAAGCTGTTATGATTGCACAGCAAACGGACCAGTCTGCCGCATAGGGGATCACTTCGCATAGTATAGACCAAATCCTCCTCTGCGGATTGTCCACAAATTCCATCACCTGTGGTCAGGCCCATTCTTAATTGTTCACGTGTTGTCACCTACTTTGTACGTGATTCGCGACACAGCAAATACAACGCCTGTTATACCCAGCGGTACACTGGAGCCAAGTAAAGCCAGTCCAAATGACGAAGGGGGTTGAGACTCGGCCCGTGCCAGTACCACCTGGTAGTGCTTCATTTGCAGAGCACACAATCAAAATCCCAGCCCAAGGTGGCTGCAGCAACTGCGGTGGTGCGGACTCAGTGCTTTCTTGAAACAATCGCATATTAAATTCAAACTGCTCGTTGATTTTCAATCCCTTGCTGATTGCTTCAGGTGGCCGGCCCCCATATCACTCAACCTGTCCCACATCACGCGAACGTCCTTAGAACGGCAACATTATCCTCTTCGAATGACTTATTTCAACGATCTTGAAGCGCCTCGATGGCGTGTCATGTATGTGTTGGACTTGAAGTTGTGTGGATCACCGTCTCGTATCTGTAACACTAATACACTCATTGTGACCGTTCGTTTGAGTCTTTTCTTTTATTTTGGATTGTGTCGGGACTGTCTGTGATCGTTATCCTGTGTGTAAATTTCCATTTGTCGTTGCCGTTACAATATAAGCTCGTAGTCATTAAGTAGAAAATTTCCAGTGTAAGAAACAGGTTCTGCGAGAAAGCAATTTATATATACCGGAAATGCGGTCACCTGCCTTCAGTTAAACACAACATTCAGCAAATACTCAGCGCAGGCATCTACTTCAACAGCGACTCTGGAAACCAGCATGATTTTCTAGCACTCACGAAGCTGTGTGGTGTGTATGATTAATGGTTTCCATTACGTCTGATCTTTAATAGCTAGTGATAGCGCTATCCTCTACCCCTTCGAAGAGATATATAGAACTTTCCTTCCCTAGTCGTGCCACCATCAGTTACCGAATACACCTCGCGGACGTCATTGCTGGCACCCTCCATTGCTATACTTACCACGGCGTTTAGACACACACCTACCAGTTGAGGGCCAACAATCAGTGACACAGTCATCAACCTTCACGTCTTGTCCAACCTTAGTCCACTTATGATACGCCTGGATGGAACTCAGGTATTCTCCAATCCGGCGTTCGCAAAACACACTAACCATGTGTTCAGCCTGCTTCCATCCTTTCTTTCACCGTTCTAACAGTACGGTATAAGTGCACGACACGCACGTGGGTTCATTTTAGGAGCAGCAGATCGTTTGGTCCGAGCACCGAATGACCTTGGGGATGATCGTAGGTAAGAACCGGGGACCTGTCATCCAGAATTCTCTCGACCCCAATCAGCTGAGAGCAGAGTTCCTCACCTGCCATCACCTGTGGACTTACGACAACCTGTATGACTCGCCAAACCGTGAGAATTATAAGCTTCCATGTTTCATCCCAGTGGCTAGCAGCGGTAGGCTGAGAGCGCCAATCAATACCACGGGCCGCCAGAGTCCCATGAATTTTGTCTTGAACAAAACAAAGTAATTTTCCCATCAGTCCCGAACCCGCAGCCACAACTTTGGCCCATTATCCCTGCATGTAGGTTCCGGCACACCCAGAAGGCCAGTTAACATCATTGGAGCCATCAGAAAGCAATCCGCTAACATCGACAGTTCTACTTCCAGACGTATAGTTCTTGCCCCTGAAAAAGTGAGAGAGTAGATATTTTTTCACAAATGCCCTTCCCACTCCATGCATCCGGAGGTCCAAAACAATCAACGCTATAGACTATAAACAAGGCATCAACGGAAAGATGGAACATTGCTGACCGGCCCGCTTTCAAATAAAATTTCCTCGAGCCACAGCGTCACACGGAGTAGAGTATACTAGTGTGAGTAACGTGGAGCCAGCTCCAAGAACCATTGCGCACTGCTAACGCTGGCCATTACTAGCATATTCTTCAATTCTAGTTTGTTGGCCTGAAGCTGTTTAGGCGGTTTGTCGGGTGGCCACCAGCGCTCATTTCCTTATCTAAAGGTTGGAACACTGTTACGACCCCCTGAGAGAGAAAGGCAAGAACCGACAGGAAGACCGCGAGCAAGACCTCGATCACGAAAGAAACGCAACGATATCGCAAACAATACGAATAATCGGAACGCAAGTACTCAGACCCAACTCTCGCAACTTAGAACCCCCAAACAAGAAAGGAAGGAGACGGCCTTCAAACGAGCCTTATTTGCTGCTCAGCCCGAAGGCAAAACAGTGGCTCAAAACGGCCGTATTTATAATTTTTCGGTGGCCTTGGTCCTAGGACACTGAACGGGCCAATCAGAAGCGAGCGCGCGAACTCGAATCTTCCAGAATGATGGCGGGCATTCGAGTTCTTGAAATCGAAGCATCTATTTCCCTTGGGAAATATAGTGAGCTTTTTGGGAAAAGTGCTTTTCCCAACATCTCCTTTGTTGAGACTTATCGGTACCGCCGTTTTCGTTGGTCGAGCTGCATTGGACAAGTGAGCTTGCGTTTTCGGTCCGTCCATCGTCTTGGTTGCAAGGCAGTCAGCTCCCTGTTCGTTATCGGCGTTGAGGTCGCTGGGGTAACGGTCGCGGGAACTTGTTGTGTTGGGCAATTGATCTCGAAAGTGTTGAGAAGTAAGTTCAGTGGCATTTGGTTCTCTACTTGCCCGACGCTTGCGGAATAGCGTGAGAGAAGTTGGTCAGCACGGCGCACCCATATGTTGCCTCCGACGTTGACGTCGTAGAGGACCTATCTGCTCCGATGCTTGACCGTCGCTGCTATCCAGTGAGAGTGACCTTGCCGATGATCTCTTGCGTAAACTGGATCGCCGACCGCAAATCTACGTCGGGGTGGCAGCTGCTTATCTTCGGAGAGTTTTCTACTGGCAGCGTGGCGTCGAATGTCGTCCTCAGCTTGCGGCCCATGAGAGCTTCGGCAGGTAAAAGTCCACTGGGAATCGCCGGATTCGGGGTGGTTCTGTAAGCGAGCAAGAATCTTTGCAGCACTTCTTCGGTCGGTCCCTCCCCGCGAGATTTCATAAGTGCTCTCTTGAGTGTGTCGACGGAGCGCTCCACTTGGCCGTTTGATTGTGGGTGGTACGGTGGTGAATGCAGATGGCGAGTGTTGTTTTGAATGTAGAACTCCCTGAACTAGACGGATGCGAACTGTGATCCATTATCTGATACGAGGATTTCCGGGAGACCATGTTGACTAAAGATCCGCCGCAGATCGTTGATAGTGGCTGAGGTTGTGGCGTGCGTCAACGGAACGATCTCAGGCCACTTGGAGTAGGCATCCACCAGAGTGAGATATACCACACCGTCGATGGGTCCCGAAAAATCCACATGGAGGCGTGACCATGGCTTCCACGGCTAAGGTTCTACGCGCGGCGGGTTCTTGGCAGCTTGGCGTCAGCGACCGCATTGCCCAACCAGGTATTCGATCTGGTTGTCGGTCTCAGGCCAGTTAACATACCTCCTGGCAAGCGCCTTCATAAGTCCCACACCAAGGTGTCCAGAATGAAACTGTTTGAAAACAGTTTGGCGAAGAGAAGAAGGGATGACGGCGCGGTCAGCGAACATCAAGCGGGAACCGACAACTGACAGGGACCCGCGTCGTAGGTAGAACTGACGGAGTTCATCAGCTGGTGGGGTTGATGGCCATCGGGTTTGTGTGTACGTGATTGCTTGTTGAATGATGCGATCAGATCCGGAGGCGCGGTTGACATCGGATGTCGTCGTTGGAGTTGCGCGGATAGCGTCGAGAAACGTTTGGCGTACATCGTTCTCAATGGATAAGGCAGCAACAACAGTGTCTCCTTCAACGGAACGCTGGTTGCCGATTAGGCGAGAAAGAGCATCAGCTTGGCCAAAATCCTCAGTTCGACGATAACAGATGTCGAAGTCATAGCTGATGAGAATGGTCGCCCAGCGCTGCAGCTGGCTGTCAGAATACACAGGTATACCCTTCCTTGAGCCGAAGATGAAAACGAGTGGCTTGCGGTCTGTCAGAAGGGTGAAATGATGGCCGTAAATCATCTTGTGAAACTTCTTCACAGCAAAGATGAGCGCCAAGGCTTCCTTCTCGATTTTGCCGTGGTTCTTCTCAGCATCTGTGAGTGTCCTTGCAGCGTGCATGATGGATTCCTCAGACCCATCTGGAAAGACATGAGAGATCACGGCACCCACGCCAAAATTGGAGGCATCGGCAGCCACAACGATTGGGAGGCTGGGAACAAAATAGGTCAGCAAGATGTCGGACCCAAGCATAGACTTGATCTTTTCGAATGGTTGTGCACATTCAGAAGACCAGCGCCACTGTAGGTCCTTTTTGAGGAGGTGGTTTAGAGGAGCTCGAACGTCGTGCANCTCGAACGTCGTGTAGCGAAGGCAGGAAGGAACCGTAATGGCTAACGAGACCCAGGAACGAGCGGAGAGATGATACATCCTTTGGACGTGGCATGTGTTGGATGGCACGAACGTTCTCAGGATCTGGACGGCGGCCGGTAGCGTTGAAAACAAAGCCAAGGTATTTGATGGACGACATAAAAAATTGACACTTGTCTGCTTGAAGCCGAAATCCGTAATCTCGTACTCGTTGGAGAACGGCTGCGATCCGTTCTCGAAGCTCGTCACGCGTTCGGCCAGAAATAATGATGTCGTCCAAATAGGCAGCTGTACCAGGCCGGCCGGACAGCATGGCATCCATGATCTGCTGGAAGATGGCTGGGNACTGCTCGTTGATTTTCAATCCCTTGCTGATTGCTTCAGGTGGCCGGCCCCCATATCACTCAACCTGTCCCACATCACGCGAACGTCCTTAGAACGGCAACATTATCCTCTTCGAATGACTTATTTCAACGATCTTGAAGCGCCTCGATGGCGTGTCATGTATGTGTTGGACTTGAAGTTGTGTGGATCACCGTCTCGTATCTGTAACACTAATACACTCATTGTGACCGTTCGTTTGAGTCTTTTCTTTTATTTTGGATTGTGTCGGGACTGTCTGTGATCGTTATCCTGTGTGTAAATTTCCATTTGTCGTTGCCGTTACAATATAAGCTCGTAGTCATTAAGTAGAAAATTTCCAGTGTAAGAAACAGGTTCTGCGAGAAAGCAATTTATATATACCGGAAATGCGGTCACCTGCCTTCAGTTAAACACAACATTCAGCAAATACTCAGCGCAGGCATCTACTTCAACAGCGACTCTGGAAACCAGCATGATTTTCTAGCACTCACGAAGCTGTGTGGTGTGTATGATTAATGGTTTCCATTACGTCTGATCTTTAATAGCTAGTGATAGCGCTATCCTCTACCCCTTCGAAGAGATATATAGAACTTTCCTTCCCTAGTCGTGCCACCATCAGTTACCGAATACACCTCGCGGACGTCATTGCTGGCACCCTCCATTGCTATACTTACCACGGCGTTTAGACACACACCTACCAGTTGAGGGCCAACAATCAGTGACACAGTCATCAACCTTCACGTCTTGTCCAACCTTAGTCCACTTATGATACGCCTGGATGGAACTCAGGTATTCTCCAATCCGGCGTTCGCAAAACACACTAACCATGTGTTCAGCCTGCTTCCATCCTTTCTTTCACCGTTCTAACAGTACGGTATAAGTGCACGACACGCACGTGGGTTCATTTTAGGAGCAGCAGATCGTTTGGTCCGAGCACCGAATGACCTTGGGGATGATCGTAGGTAAGAACCGGGGACCTGTCATCCAGAATTCTCTCGACCCCAATCAGCTGAGAGCAGAGTTCCTCACCTGCCATCACCTGTGGACTTACGACAACCTGTATGACTCGCCAAACCGTGAGAATTATAAGCTTCCATGTTTCATCCCAGTGGCTAGCAGCGGTAGGCTGAGAGCGCCAATCAATACCACGGGCCGCCAGAGTCCCATGAATTTTGTCTTGAACAAAACAAAGTAATTTTCCCATCAGTCCCGAACCCGCAGCCACAACTTTGGCCCATTATCCCTGCATGTAGGTTCCGGCACACCCAGAAGGCCAGTTAACATCATTGGAGCCATCAGAAAGCAATCCGCTAACATCGACAGTTCTACTTCCAGACGTATAGTTCTTGCCCCTGAAAAAGTGAGAGAGTAGATATTTTTTCACAAATGCCCTTCCCACTCCATGCATCCGGAGGTCCAAAACAATCAACGCTATAGACTATAAACAAGGCATCAACGGAAAGATGGAACATTGCTGACCGGCCCGCTTTCAAATAAAATTTCCTCGAGCCACAGCGTCACACGGAGTAGAGTATACTAGTGTGAGTAACGTGGAGCCAGCTCCAAGAACCATTGCGCACTGCTAACGCTGGCCATTACTAGCATATTCTTCAATTCTAGTTTGTTGGCCTGAAGCTGTTTAGGCGGTTTGTCGGGTGGCCACCAGCGCTCATTTCCTTATCTAAAGGTTGGAACACTGTTACGACCCCCTGAGAGAGAAAGGCAAGAACCGACAGGAAGACCGCGAGCAAGACCCCGATCACGAAAGAAACGCAACGATATCGCAAACAATACGAATAATCGGAACGCAAGTACTCAGACCCAACTCTCGCAACTTAGAACCCCCAAACAAGAAAGGAAGGAGACGGCCTTCAAACGAGCCTTATTTGCTGCTCAGCCCGAAGGCAAAACAGTGGCTCAAAACGGCCGTATTTATAATTTTTCGGTGGCCTTGGTCCTAGGACACTGAACGGGCCAATCAGAAGCGAGCGCGCGAACTCGAATCTTCCAGAATGATGGCGGGCATTCGAGTTCTTGAAATCGAAGCATCTATTTCCCTTGGGAAATATAGTGAGCTTTTTGGAAAAAGTGCTTTCCCCAACAACCACTAAGTCATTTGTGTTGTCCGTGATGAAAAGCACCGCAGGCTTCTCGCGAAGCTTTGTCCACCGAGCTCAACTCGTCTTTACTGGGTTTAGTCACGACCTAGCAAAACACGGCTGACAGCAAATGTGAAAGGGTGACAAGTAGTGCTTCTCGTGTACTCTAACACGATGTGGGAGTCTGTACAAAGCTTGATGTTTCCCATAGCTATCTTGAATCCAATTATCAAAAATCTCAAACATTTGGCGGCCCATATGACTGCTGTAAGTCCCAACCTTGGGGTAGACAAGGGCTTCACTGCTGCATCCTGGGATTTCCACATCAAGAAGCAGCAACAGATGTTGCCATCTCCCAAGATGTCTCCGAGGTAGCCGAGTACTCCCTAGAACCTCTTGAAGGCGTTAGAAAACCTACGCGGCCCCGAGCGTGTTGGCGTTTCCCCATAAAACAACCGAGTCTGTCATCTCTATGCCTCATGACCACGCCCCCCAATCAGGTTGGCAAACTTCGTCTAAAGGTTATCCCATCCGATATTCGCGCTGCATAAACGGTGATATGTCTTCCGACCGCGGAGAACAAGCGGGACAATCAACCACACCGGGACGTGCATTGACGCAATACAAGTTAACGTGTACCTGAGTAACTAGCTTCTTCGGTAAAGGCATGCGATACCTGAAACAGTCCGCCGACACTTGCCATTGGTCACCAAGAGCCTCCTAGTCACTGTGACCACTTAGGTTTAGTGCTGCTGACACAGAAGTCCATTCGTTCATTGGTATATCTAACAGCACCTCTGCTACGTCAGGCGTTCACCTGCCAGATTATGCCCACATATGACGAGCGTCTAGCGTCCACAACTATATACACTTATACCAAGCAGTCGTAAACGTGAAAATCCTCGTGCACGATTTGGCTGGCCACCTTTTTGAATCAGCGCCTATTGTCTGTTGCAGTCTTCCTTAGTGCATGTGATGCGCAGAAGGGCGAAGAAATAGCCCCGAAAGAATGGATCATAATCTCGTAAGTGTCCGACGATCCAGAGGTTGATTATACCCAATAAAGAGAGATTAACGCCCACCGATCTTTTTCGGGAACCTTCGCCTACAAAAACATTTCCTTCGTAGCAAAGGACAAGGCTAGTAAACTCTTTCGAAACCGTAACAGTGCACTCACTTGCTCGTCAGAACAGGTCCTTGCAGTAGGACTATGCTCGAAGAGGTATCTTTGGATTTTGCCACGCAGTCGAGTACTATCCATGCTTCCCCAGGTTTATTCGGATTCTACGCCGGGTGATTCGGTAGGTACGACCGGCAGAGGGTCTCATCCCAATTGTTGTCAAATCTTGATATATAACCTTTGATCACATAGCCTCAATAATCTCGTTATATTTACTGCCAATTCAGTGTCGAAGGAAAGTCTCCCAGCAAATTCAGTCGTTTCTGAGCCAAACACCAGTTATCGGGAAGGCTTACACTGTCAAATCAGCAAGAAATCTCATACCTACCGCCCTTTAGCGCAACTATGGACTCTACCAGACGCCCAGCTCATTGATCAATACATGAATTAACCACCTCATGGGAAAATCCGCCACCGATAAACTCTAGGTCGAACGTGTGCTGAACAAATCGTGCTAGCTTAGCACACCTCAAGCAATAAACTTCAGCATTGCTGTTTTCTGAGAGTGGAATGGGGCCTCGCAAGATCCGACCCAAGATGGCTTTTAGAGCTTATGGATGCCACCTGCTTCCTGCCCGCTGATTTACAACCGAACGTGCTTCCGGCACACGGCAACCTATTAGTAGTCTGATTTTATCTTCTCTCCATGAGGTGATGGGAAGACCGACCAAGTGGGGTTACCGCTGAACACCACCCTGGGATTAAGTTTCCGCCAGTTCAACTGGAAGATCTTTGAGAGTAAAAACCTTGTCGACCCGGACCCTACTTCCGTCGTCCTAAGATCCACCTCCCAAACTTGGCTCTTGACGTTCAATGTATGGATGCTCAGCATTCGCTTGCATGATGACAGCCCTGCTGGCTCAGCCAGAGATCCATCTACCAATGTGGTAGTGGGTCTGTTATCTAGAAGAGCATACGTTCAAATCAACCAGACATCCCTAATCAATCTGGCAGGCAAGAGACTATGACGAACCACTTTCATATGCGACGCGGTGGCTCCATAGGCTTACTCTTTCATGTCGAGTGCAGACCCAGAAGGTGCCGGGTTTGCGGGCTAGAGAACGCTAGGTCGCCATCCACATAGAGACCCTGAACACTGTGAGCGGACTCTGAAGAACTTGGCTGTGTGATTCGAAAGTAGACAAAAAAGTGTGATGAATGTCATTGAACATACACTTTCACGTTAATTATTGAGGTTCAGGTTATACACTTTTGATACGGCACGTAATTCTAATACAAGCGTTCGACTGTTGTTCATTCGTTGTGTTCTGTTCAATTCGGATATACCAGTTACTGGTCTCACGTTCAGTTATATATATTCACGAAGCATCACATTGGCGTCGCGGTAGTCTTCAATAACAATGAATCCCATGCTTCTCAAAACTCTGGACACTCATTCATCCCCTCGTGATATTGAGGGTTGTTTTGAACGATTTGAACTATGGTGTAGGACCGTATCCAGCCTAAATGAGGAGACAAAATCAGCCTTCTTCCTCTCAAAAGTAGGAAAAGAGGCCTGTTGTCTTCTGAAGAATTTATCTTATCCAGATTTGCTGATGGATCTCAGATACGAGTGCACACGGAAAGCACCGCTCGGTCATATCACTCATGTAAATTTTGAGGTCACCGACCGAGCCAAATTCAATATCATGGATTGCCAACCGAATCAGTCACTCCGTGACTTTATTCCCCAGATCCAAACTCAGGCAGCACGGTGTGGTTTGGGTGATCAGTTGGAGGTCCAACTTCGTTACCGACTCGTCGCCGGTATTA
Organism: Paragonimus westermani; assembly: GCA_008508345.1. NCBI lineage: Eukaryota > Metazoa > Platyhelminthes > Trematoda > Plagiorchiida > Troglotrematidae > Paragonimus > Paragonimus westermani. The sequence goes on from QNGE01000131.1 coordinate 99,924, forward strand.
ATGCACCGGATCTACATAGCCAACAACTGCAACTTCCTAAACCTACGTATCAAAATAGCAAAGTCATCTGTGAGCAGTACGAAGACGTTAATAATACATTCCATAGTGGGAGTTCTAGTGAGACCCCGGGCTTGTTTGGATCGATGAAAAAGCGGCCGACGGAACACAGTAATCCGCGGCTATTCAATTCAGCTTTCAAATACGGTCCTCGACCAGTTTCCCAAAATTCGTTGCAACAGTCGACACATATCACTGGCATATTCGGGAATTGTGCCTCATGTAGCAAGAATCATTCGAGATATACATGCATTCACCGCAGCTCTATCTGTCACAAGTGCGGGAAACGAGGTCATTCACAAATTGTCTGTAACTCGAGCAGAAATTGTCAATTTATAGAAACCGATCAAAAGGAATTTGATGTTAAATGCGACAAGATGGAGTCCTTCATTTTGACAGTTGATTCATCTACTTCAGGGCATTTATTTCATACCCTTTTCACAGCACGTGGCACAAGGCATGATTTTATTATCGACACTGGCAGTGTAGAATCTATTATACCACAAAGACATCTATCACAGTTCTATCCAAATTTGTCCTTGTTCTGTAACCATACGAGGTATAACTGGTCATTCCATTCCTATTTTGAGTACAGTCACTATTCCGATCTTTAACGAACAATCCAAGCCACTTCGTTGCACCTTTATTGTTACTCATCATGGCCCATCCATTTTGGGGCTAGAGGTTTTAAAAATGCTACATATCTAGGCTTCCTTGCTTGTACCACCGAGTAATTCCACAAGCTTGAAAGACCTCATTCTCAAGTGCTCGAAGGCCACGGGCGGCATGAAGATACCTCCAGTTAAACTAGAAGTAACTGGTGGTCCTGTTTTCCTGAAACGTCGTATAATTCCTTATGGACTCCGTGAGCCGGTAACTAAAGTGTTCAACGTGCTAGTATAGAAGTGCGTTATTGAGCCTATTGATTCATCCTCTTGGGCCACGCCGATTGTGACACCCTTGAAGTCTGATAGACAAACTCCGCGAATATGTGGAGATTATCGACTTACTGTAAATCAATGCCTTAAGCAACATACGTGTACTACTGCTGAACCTGAGGACATTCTGAACAAGCTTCCAGGATCTAAAGTTTTCTCCAAGATAACCTCGAAGGATGCATATCTACAAATTTCTTTGGATAAGACATCAATGTCGATAAAAACAATCAATACACATAATGGACTTTTCCAGTACCGATTTATGCCGTTTGGGCTTAGTAACTCTCCTGTTATCTTGCAGCAGGTAATGAATAACACTGTGAAGGGTATGGATGATGTTGAAGTTTATCAGGTTGATATCATCGTACATGCTCCAGAGAAGTTAACTCGTGATTCTCGTCTTTTGAAACAATTCCAACAGTTTTATGGTAAGAACATTGCTGTTAATCCAAACAAATGCGCTTTTACTGTAAGCAGTTTCGAGTGTCTCGGTTACTTAGTTGACGGCAACGGATTCAAACCTGATGCCAAACGTCTAGACACATTAGTTAATCCACCTCCACCCACAAACCCCTCCCAATTGCGCTCTTTGTTAGGTGCCTTGCGTTACTGTTCCCGTTTTATTCCAAATTTCATTCATCTTGCTGAATGCTCATTCCAGTTGATTTCTGAGAAGCAGTTCACGTCAACCCCAACTCATGAACGGTGTATACGTTCATTGTTAAACTGTTTGTCACATGATGTTATAATTCGTCCATTTTCTTCTAAAACTATGCCTGCTTTGAATACTTATGCTTCTCCAATTGGAATCGGAGCTGTGATTGAACAGGACAACAAATCATTCGTGTGTATATCACGCCGACTTAGTCCAGCTGAGAGGGGTTATGCTCAGATACACCGTGGAGCTCTGGCGGTATACTGAGCGGTAAAGCGGCTTCATAAGTATCTATTTGGAATACCATTCATAACTGTGTCAGATCATGAAGCACTAAAATTCATATATAATCCTGACAAGTCATTGGCACGTTCTTCAGCAGCCATGGTTCAACGATGGAGCATAGCACTCAGTGCATATTACTATACTATAGTACACAAATTAGCCAACCAAATCAAACATGTGGATTACTTGTCACGTGTTCCATATACGTCTGAGCAAACTTGTAGCAATGATTGTCTTCCAATCCAGCCTCTGCCGGTTAGCCGAACAGAGTTGATTCGCGATACTCAACATTGCTTTTCACCCATTCTGAGTGCGCTCCGTCATGGTTGGGTCCCACAAGTCAGACGAAAATTTCCTACATTTTATGTGCGTCGGGAGGAATTATCACTCACTCCAGATGGACTATTGTGCTTAAATGACAGAATTGTTATTCCTCCAACTTTTCACAGAGCTGTTCTGGACGATCTACATTCTGGACATCTTGGAGTTGAAAAGATGAAATCTCTGGCCAGATTAACGTGCTGGTGGCCAGAGATTGATGCTGATATTTGTCGTTTGGCTAAAAGTTGTTCATCTTACCATCACAAATTCTACAATTCACCGTCTAAATGGACTCCATGGCCGATGTCGTCTGAGGCCTGGCAACGGGTTCATGCAGATTACTGTGGTCCCTTTCTTGACGGGTATTATGCGCTAGTAATAATCTATTCCTATTCGAAGTGGCCGGAAGTAGCATTCACAACAACGCCCACTGCAGAATTCACTATGTACGCATTCAGAAGAATATTCAGCAGAGAAGGTATCCCTTTGGTGTTGGTGACTGACAATGGTACCCATTTCACTGCCAATCTTCTAAATACTTGGCCCAAACGGTATTGGATGCAGGCATCTGTTTACTCCTGCTCAACATCCCTGCTCTGATGGTCAGGCTGAAAGCTTTGTTAAAACACTCAGAGGTGCTATAACCTCTCTTCAGTGTACTGCATTCAGAGACCTTGAAAAAGGTGTTGACAAATTCCGGCTACAATATCGCAATGCCTGTCATTCAACTACACATGAAAGTCTCTCAAAACTTTCTAAAGGAAGGTCTTTGAGGTCAAACTTGATGTGTATTCAATCCTCTGAGGTTACCTTTCATCGTGGTGATGACTTGAGACTGTTATCTGGTTTACTTCTAAAGAATCTTGGTAGATGCTTATATCGAATTCTAGATGTTGACGATTTATCTGTACATAATCGACACGTGGATCAGATACGTTTTCAGGATACAGGTCAGTACGTTCCAAATTCTGTTGTGACTTCAGATAATGATTATTATGCTCTAGATTTGAATTCGTATCAAGAAATGACAAGCATCATTCGTAGGTCTTCAAGACTGCAAATAAAGCCCAGAAAGGGTTTCATGAACCCGCAGTCCCATTCAACGTATGGTGGGTGTGATGATTGTCATTGAACATACACTTTCACGTTAATGATTGAGGTTCAGGTTGTACACTTTTGATACGGCGCGTAATTCTAATACAAGCGTTCGACTGTTATTCATTCGTTGTGTTCTGTTCAATTCGGATATACCAGTTACTGGTCTCACGTTCAGTTATATATATTCACGAAATGTCACTCGAGGCATACTTTGCACTTACTTACTCACGCACGTTATTCCTCTAACGACATGCTAACAAATCGTTAGTACGTCGTCAACTCATGCTCATAACCATATTCTGCACATTGGTGAAGCTTATTTATCATCACGACACACAAGATGTCCGTTGTTATTCCTCTCGAAAGCGCGCGATCTCGTTCTCGCTGATGTGGCACTGGAATGATTGGGCGATGATTTGACCGTACACACTACTGGAAACCGAGACTCTCCTATCTATAAACTCGAGCAATTCGCTGAAAAAGGCTCCCGACCGGTGGTTTGACAACGTCGGCTACCTTCGCCCTATTCTGCCGCAGAGGGTTGGTTGAACGATTTGACTCCAATGGATGGTTCGTTTGTGACAGCGTCAACTGGCATTCTTTCATTTAAATAGTCAAACTTTGAAGGCCCTCACTGTCTCCTCTTGCGAGCCTCGAGCCCTTAACCACATTCCTTGTGACAGTGAATGATTTAGCAGGGCCTTCCGAATCAAAGTTCCAGTATTTCGGTTGCCTAAGCAAAACCTACTTCACTAGGCAGCAATACACAGTGTTCGATAGCTGCCCCACTCATATCCTTACAATGATAAATCATGCAGGACAACTTCTGTTCTTTGTCATTTAATCTGTTGGTCACGCTAAGCTCAGAATTTATCATGAGACTATAGAATTTCAGGGGCATCCCTTTGAGTGGTTCTAGCTTGATTTTTAGCAAGCCAACACCGAACACTGTGTTGAGCATGTACCGTTCCACATGCGTGAGGTCCATATGACGAGCTGGACGGAATGACATTTGCATCCGTTCTCCCAGATGGCTCCTCTGTCTTGTTAACCACAGACTATTCCCTCATCTTCTTGCGAAGTTCCAGCTGTGCCCTCATAAAACTGAGCTCCTCCTCCTGAGACCCATCTATTCTTCAAAGAACTCGTCATCCATTGCCGGATGTCGCTGAGGTGCTCATCGACTTATAGTTGCGGCAAAGCTAGAAAGTTTAGATACACATGGTGTAGTTGCCACCATCCCCACAGTTAACCCTGGGCATGGTACCGGCTTGGATTTAGGGGTCCCAAGCGAACAAGGATTATTTGAAGCACCAGAAAATTCGTCAATCCCAGACAGGTTCTTGTAGAAGTTAAAGAAATCTTTTTAAAAATGGCACTGACAAAGAGCAAACTAAGACAGGATTGTCGGGAAAATGTGAAGACGTTTGGATGGCGTCATCAACGTGAGTCACCTGGGCATCGGTGGCAAATTGTTGGAAATACTGAACAAGAATACTCTCGACAAACAGAAACGTAGAATGTACACTCCGTGATACAGTTAACCTCGGGGAAGCTTCAGGCGATTAGCTACTAGAAAACCTCTCTGCACCACGCGTGTCATGGTCGATCCGCTCGGCCATGGTAATCAAGGACCAGCTGGCAAATCCACTTGACCTCCATCGAAACGGACTTATTGAGTCCCGTTGATCTTGGATATCTATTGGTTGGTCGCGTAACGCTCAGTCAACGTATAACGTTTACTGATATGCTAGATCCAGGTTAGTCGCGTCTGTGAGCAACGAGCGCCTATAAGTTCTGAGTCCGTCGGACAACCGATTCGCATCCAAAAGGAAAGACGATAGTATTGGCGAGTTTCTTATTAATAAGTTACTGATATAGAAGAGGTGATAAGAATATGAACAGAGAGGTTACGACAAACCTCGATATTGACCCGACCAAATATACAAGTTCCAAGATTATCGGTTCAAGTGAACATGATCGAATGCTATAGCTGCTTAATGGCAGAGCGATCAAACGCAAATGAAACCAAGATACATATAAACAAACGTCTAGCAAATGGAAGTGAGAGATAAAAACTACGTGGAAACAAGCTTCTAATAGTAGACAATGTCAAGATTCACCAATGCATCCTGGGGAGAAATACTTTGTTACGTGCGTACCTTGGATGGTCTTATTGTAAGTCAGCGTGCTGTCGATGCCATTTTGGTTTTCGTTTGTGAGTCGTGTGCACGTCTTACTGGGCTTTTGGCTCACGCTTGTCTCTGTTATTTCCTTTTATAGGACTATCGTTGGAACCTCTAATTCTGAGGAACGCTGTTCCCCGGTGTCTCCAGGTGGCACAAAGTGGTTTTACGAGTTTATCGGGTACACAAAGCCAGGACGCCCGACTTGCCTGTTACACTGTCAGTTTCCGCAGGAAATGCTCGCAATCGTTATCGAGGAGAAGTCCAGCGTAAGAGGGGTGGTCAACGAAAGGTGATAAATACGGACAGAGAACATGGTCACCAACTTCCTCCAAAACACAAATATCATCAAACACTATACGCGAACAGTTGCTTTAACACCGGCTCCACGGGGTTTGTTATATGATGGTTTTCGGCATCTCTCAACGGTTGCTTCCGACGAGCACGTAGAACACGGCAGTTAAGCTCAAAATCGTGTTTCTGAAACTTTTGAACAACGCAGAAATACAAATTACAGGTCAAGTATACGAATTTTATTAAAAGCAGTACCCCAATGAGCACAAACCATGTTCCACTGATATTTCCATTCTTTTCGTCAAGCGGCCAATCAGATGTAACCGTCGTGGAAAAGGCGTTGCGTTAACGGCGAACGCGTTTCCCACTACGTCTGTTTCGACCAATCACTCATGGAGGTTGTGCGGACGAATAACAACGCAGAACGACGCACACTGAAATCCGTTATTCTCACTAGTATTTCTGCCGACTATTAGCCCGGTGCCTACCCTGATCGGACCTATATCCTCCTTCCTTTCTGGAGCCACATAACCTAACCAACAGTTTAACCGTGGTCTTTCTTCAGATGTCACCGAAGTGTATGCAATGCTCAGAAGTAACATTTATCGAAGTTAACTCTTTATAAATGTGCAAAATGCGAAACGCTAGTGGGCACCCAGATCAAAAGTGTCCGTTTCGTCTGAGTGCACGATCAATTTCTTCTCATGGCGAAGTAAGAATGGTACTACGTAGCCGCAAGCTTACCGGGTTGATTTCCTCAACGTCTTGTTCGGACGCATGTTGAATGGACCGTTTATCCCGTGCGCAATGTAACTACTCTTTACAGCATTCATTGAGCACATTGTCAGGGGTGGTCGCGCATTCCGTCCTGTCCCGTACTTGTCCAGCTTACGTGAAGAAATGAAGGTATATGGCAGACCTCACCCATTAAAAGTGCTTTCAGCTGTGTGCGCTTGAATGCGAACGTGTTGTGTGCACTAGGACAGGTAATCTGCATAGCGACTGCCCTTGTAGTCAATCGTTCCAACCAACCAGCTACTGCTGATAACGGCAACATCTCCGTTGTCATCGGTCTCAATTTTAACCATGCAATAACACTTTCGTATATCCATATCTAAAAGTCGAAAGGTTTTCGTTAGGTTCAGGTAACATGGTTCTCATCAGCGGAGTAAAAGGTCACAAGCGCGTTTCATTCGTTCATGTTTATTAAGGTTTTGTCAAACGTGTGCAACAGCGGGGTAACAAGTGAAACCGATTGCGATGTGAAAAGGACACATTTACACAGTACCAAGTTTACCGGCAATAACGCCATGTGATATCACATAAGAAAGTTCGCTTACCAAGTCAGACAGATATTCGTTCACATTCCAAGGTTTGCTGCGACCAGCAAAAACGCTATCCATGTGAGGGGTAGCTGTCAACGGCATAACTAATCTGCAAAATACAGGCCATAAGTGCAGCTTCGGAGACTTGAAAGGTCCAAAACCATCAATGTTAAACTGAATGGTAACTTCTTAAGCATTCATCACTGATGTGTCATACGTTATGCGTAACACGGCATTTTGCAAACCAAAATGAGCATACTGTCCACCAGATATTGACTTCAAAGGACAATAACGGGTTTCACTCACCAAAGAACGAACGTCAGTTGGCATAGATCTCTCCGAATGATTGATTATTCCTAGGAATGCTGTAACTCCTTTTGATGTTTCGTGAATATATATAACTGAACGTGAGACCAGTAACTGGTATATCCGAATTGAACAGAACACAACGAATGAATAACAGTCGAACGCTTGTATTAGAATTACGCGCCGTATCAAAAGTGTACAACCTGAACCTCAATCATTAACGTGAAAGTGTATGTTCAATGACAATCATCACACCCACCATACGTTGAATGGGACTGCGGGTTCATGAAACCCTTTCTGGGCTTTATTTGCAGTCTTGAAGACCTACGAATGATGCTTGTCATTTCTTGATACGAATTCAAATCTAGAGCATAATAATCATTATCTGAAGTCACAACAGAATTTGGAACGTACTGACCTGTATCCTGAAAACGTATCTGATCCACGTGTCGATTATGTACAGATAAATCGTCAACATCTAGAATTCGATATAAGCATCTACCAAGATTCTTTAGAAGTAAACCAGATAACAGTCTCAAGTCATCACCACGATGAAAGGTAACCTCAGAGGATTGAATACACATCAATTCATCAACGTCTAAAATTCGGTATAAGCATTTACCAAGATTTGTTAGAAGTAAACCAGATGACGGTCTCAAGTCATTACCAGGATGAAAGGTAACTTCAAAGGATTGAATACACATCAAGTGTGACCTCAAAGATCGTCCTTTAAAACGTTTGGCGGGCATTGCGATATTGTAGCAAGAAGTTGTCAACACCTTTAAGGTCTCTGAATGTAGTACACTGAAGAGAGGCTATAGCGCTTTTGAGGGTTTTAACAAAGTTTTCAGCCTGACTATTAGAGCAGAGATGTTGAGCAGGAGTAAACAGATGCTTGCATCCAATACTGTTGAGCCAAGTAGCTATAGGGTTGGCAGTGAAATGGGTGCCATTGTCAGTCACTAATTCAAGAGGGATACCCTCTCTGCTGAATATTCTTCTGAATGCGTACATAGTGAATTCTGCAGTAGACTCTGTTTTGAATGCCACTTCAGGCCACTTCGAATAGGAATCGATCGCTACTAGCGCATAATACCTGTCAAGAAAAGGACCACAGTAATCCGCATTAACCCGTTGTCAGGAATCAGTTGACATCGACAATGAAGTCCATTTAGACGGTGAACTGTGGAATTTGTGATGGCAGGCGACAAATATCAGTGTCAATCTCTGGTCACCAGCACGTTAATCTGGCCAGAGACTTCATCTTTTCAACTCCAAGATGTCCAGAATGTATAGCCTCCAGAATAACAATTCTGTCATTCAAGCACAATAATCCATCTAGATTGGGTGATAATTCCTCCCGACGCACTTAAAATGTAGAAAATTTCCGTTTGAATTGTGGGTTCCACTCATGTCGTGGCACACTGAGGATGGGTGAAAAGTAACGTTGAGTGTCGCGAATCAACTCTTTTCGGCTAACCGGCAGAGGCTGCATTAGGAGGCAATGACTACTAGAATTTTGCTCAGATGTATATGGAACACGTGACAAGTAGTCCACATGTTTGATTTGGTTGGCTGATTTGTGTACTATAGTATAGTAATATGCACTGAGTGCTGTGATCCATCGTTGAACCATGGCTGCTGGTGAACGTGCCAATGACCTGTTAGGATTAAAGAGGAATTTCAGTGTTTCATGATCCAACACAACTTTGAATGGTATTCCAAACAGATACTCATGAAGCCACTTTACAACCCAGTATACCGCCAGAGCTTCACGGTGTGTCTGAGCATAACCCCTTTCTGCTTGACTAAGTCGGCGTGATATACACACAACTGGTTTGTTGTCCTGCTTAATCACAGCTCCGATTCCAACTGGAGAAGCATCAGTAATCTTTCAATCACAGCTCCGATTCCAATTGGAGAAGCATAAGTATTCAAAGCAGGCATAGTTTTAGAAGAAAATGGACGAATTATAACATCATGTGACAAACAGTTTAACAATGAACGTATACACCGTTCATGAGTTGGGGTTGACGTGAACTGCTTCTCAGAAATCAACTGGAATGAGCATTCAGCAAGATGAATGAAATTTGGAATAAAACGGGAACAGTAACGCAAGGCACCTAACAAAGAGCGCAATTGGGAGGGGTTTGTGGGTGGAGGTGGATTAACTAATGTGTCTAGACGTTTGGCATCAGGTTTGAATCCGTTGCCGTCAACTAAGTAACCGAGACACTCGAAACTGCTTACAGTAAAAGCGCATTTGTTTGGATTAACAGCAATGTTCTTACCATAAAACTGTTGGAATTGTTTCAAAAGACGAGAATCACGAGTTAACTTCTCTGGAGCATGTACGATGATATCAACCTGATAAACTTCAACATCATCCATACCCTTCACAGTGTTATTCATTACCTGCTGCAAGATAACAGGAGAGTTACTAAGCCCAAACGGCATAAATCGGTACTGGAAAAGTCCATTATGTGTATTGATTGTTTTTATCGACATTGATGTCTTATCCAAAGAAATTTGTAGATATGCATCCTTCGAGGTTATCTTGGAGAAAACTTTAGATCCTGGAAGCTTGTTCAGAATGTCCTCAGGTTCAGCAGTAGTACACGTATGTTGCTTAAGGCATTGATTTACAGTAAGTCGATAATCTCCACATATTCGCGGAGTTTGTCTATCAGACTTCAAGGGTGTCACAATCGGCGTGGCCCAAGAGGATGAATCAATAGGCTCAATAACGCACTTCTATACTAGCACGTTGAACACTTTAGTTACCGGCTCACGGAGTCCATAAGGAATTATACGACGTTTCAGGAAAACAGGACCACCAGTTACTTCTAGTTTAACTGGAGGTATCTTCATGCCGCCCGTGGCCTTCGAGCACTTGAGAATGAGGTCTTTCAAGCTTGTGGAATTACTCGGTGGTACAAGCAAGGAAGCCTAGATATGTAGCATTTTTAAAACCTCTAGCCCCAAAATGGATGGGCCATGATGAGTAACAATAAAGGTGCAACGAAGTGGCTTGGATTGTTCGTTAAAGATCGGAATAGTGACTGTACTCAAAATAGGAATGGAATGACCAGTTATACCTCGTATGGTTACAGAACAAGGACAAATTTGGATAGAACCGTGATAGATGTCTTTGTGGTATAATAGATTCTACACTGCCAGTGTCGATAATAAAATCATGCCTTGTGCCACGTGCTGTGAAAAGGGTATGAAATAAATGCCCTGAAGTAGATGAATCAACTGTCAAAATGAAGGACTCCATCTTGTCGCATTTAACATCAAATTCCTTTTGATCGGTTTCTATAAATTGACAATTTCTGCTCGAGTTACAGACAATTTGTGAATGACCTCGTTTCCCGCACTTGTGACAGATAGAGCTGCGGTGAATGCATGTATATCTCGAATGATTCTTGCTACATGAGGCACAATTCCCGAATATGCCAGTGATATGTGTCGACTGTTGCAACGAATTTTGGGAAACTGGTCGAGGACCGTATTTGAAAGCTGAATTGAATAGCCGCGGATTACTGTGTTCCGTCGGCCGCTTTTTCATCGATCCAAACAAGCCCGGGGTCTCACTAGAACTCCCACTATGGAATGTATTATTAACGTCTTCGTACTGCTCACAGATGACTTTGCTATTTTGATACGTAGGTTTAGGAAGTTGCAGTTGTTGGCTATGTAGATCCGGTGCATTAATACCGGCGACGAGTCGGTAACGAAGTTGGACCTCCAACTGATCACCCAAACCACACCGTGCTGCCTGAGTTTGGATCTGGGGAATAAAGTCACGGAGTGACTGATTCGGTTGGCAATCCATGATATTGAATTTGGCTCGGTCGGTGACCTCAAAATTTACATGAGTGATATGACCGAGCGGTGCTTTCCGTGTGCACTCGTATCTGAGATCCATCAGCAAATCTGGATAAGATAAATTCTTCAGAAGACAACAGGCCTCTTTTCCTACTTTTGAGAGGAAGAAGGCTGATTTTGTCTCCTCAGTTAGGCTGGATACGGTCCTACACCATAGTTCAAATCGTTCAAAACAACCCTCAATATCACGAGGGGATGAATGAGTGTCCAGAGTTTTGAGAAGCATGGGATTCATTGTTATTGAAGACTACCGCGACGCCAATGTGATGCTTCGTGAATATATATAACTGAACGTGAGACCAGTAACTGGTATATCCGAATTGAACAGAACACAACGAATGAACAACAGTCGAACGCTTGTATTAGAATTACGTGCCGTATCAAAAGTGTATAACCTGAACCTCAATAATTAACGTGAAAGTGTATGTTCAATGACAATCATCACACTGCTTTCTGGGGAATCTGACGTTCTGGGCCCTATTCTTTCAAAACTTCTGTCACGCTGGAGACTGTTCCACATTCCCCTGTGGTTGACCAGCTGCTAATACCTGTGTCATTGTGTCCAACCTCACCTAAATTGTGAACATAGCACTTGGAGAAACACTTACTTTTCCACTATATTTTCTTAAGTGTACCATCTTAGGGCCAATCGATGCAGTCCAATGTTAAAATGTGTCGCCGCTTCCAACGATTGGCAATCCTCTTCGATGGAAGTTGTATTAAATTCTCATATGTTCGTTGATTTCGGCACATTCTTTACTTGCTCTACTGATCAACAGGAAGGTACATGTGAACTACAGCAGAACACACTGTCGTACAACACCATTGATATAAGAACGCCCGGCCAAGTTGTTTAAGGATCACAATGGCCTACCGAACGCAGCCAGTGCATACCACACTGGTTAACAAGACATAACTAAGCTATATGGGGACATTTTCAAAGATAAGGCATACGCAACTATTTCTACTTATGCATACTCCCCTCTTTGCCCTCACACAATTGTGTGTAATGGGTATAGAGTGGTGCTTGAGAAATCACGTCTCGGAAACGGTGAACGCACAAACCGGAACTCATCTCGGTAATACAAACCTCGGGACTTGCCGACAATCTGTGCACGTATTGATTAGAAGCAGCCCACAATGACACATTCACCTACCCACGATTGAATACGTCGTTCGGCTCCGGCCACAACTACACCATACGGCCCCACGGATGCTCCCAATCCAGAAACCCACAAATATCGATCAGTACCCACCACCCTGCATCTTCAAGCCTTGCACGGTGAGATTGCAACACCTTGCTTCGTCATCTCAGTGACATAGAGCAACAGCCGTGCATGGGTGGTGACATGCAATCGATCACAATTCAGCAGAGTACCGACTCTGATTTCACGCCTTTTACGCGAAATTTTTCGCTGATTGTGTTCATAGGGACTTCTTTGGCAGACTGTTAAAATATCTACTTGGTGCATGACTAGCACCGAAGCAAATTTTGTACATTTTTTCGAATGGAATCATGTTTTAGTTGTTCGTTCTGGTTTCTCCTGTGCGAACATGCTATCCCTAAGGTTTTTGAACAGGGTAGGGAATGCCATGTTGCAGAAAAGCTTGATTCTGCGTAATTGCAAAACACTGTACTAAGTTGTAATTCATAACTACCTTGAGCTTGCTCTGTAGTTCATGCTGTGTTCCTATTCGGGTCCAACCAACAGTAAGCCATACAGGCAATAACACCGGTGAGGAGAACACGTTACCCGGGAACAGTACATGTTATGTTGTCATATTTGCAAGCGGCAACGTCATTGTTAGTTGCGTGGACGAATGAGCCGTCGGTCCTTAGAGTCGTGACCAATCAGAATGCAGCTTTAGTCTTGGCACGGGTGTAGGGTACACAAGTGGCCTCGGTGTGTGTGTGTGTAACCCTCCCCATCCAGTCTTAACGTGACCCACCGTCACAGGTATGCCAACACGAATTGTGGTTTAATCATCCATCTCAAACACATCCTTACACTTCTCTTTTCTGTATTTCGGAAAGGTTTCGACAAACGAAATCCTAATGCACGAAATGGTTGTACATGACTTTATCATGTGGTTACTTTTACCCAGGGTTTATATTGGACTGTTTAAAAAGTGAAATATATTACAGATTATCGCTAAGGTATTCCCAGTACCCACCATTTATGTCCTTAGTTAGACGAACGTAAGATGAGAATTTATAAGCATAACGCTTTTTATCAGCATTTTGAAACTAATGTATCCCTGTTTTATGGCAGTGTGTACATAAACGCATCCTTGAATTTGTCAACCGATGAATGAAGACCAGTATGATTTCTCTGGTTCACCAATTTAACCGGGGCGGTTCGATAACTGATGATTTCGGGGACCATTTTCCAAATACAACCTGGTGCTGGCCCTAACGACAGCCATCAAAAGCAGCGTTTAGTTGGGTTAGTTAGTCCTGTGATGTTGCTTTATTAAGCAACACACTTTCGTGTGTGGACTGAATCGGTGACTTACGTGACATATTGATATGGTTCTGACACGGTTTGTTCGAAATGACCACACAAATTGAGGCTATCAGCTTTTACGTCCCAGTGGAAGACGCGCTCGGACTGATTTTATGGTCAAATGACAATTTGAAAAGCACGCCAGATGGGTGCCAGAGATATGTGCAAATTTTTGGGTAACCTCATCCACAGTGTGTGCCACTGTGCACTGAACTGAAAGTTGACGAATGCCTTTTTAACCTTCGAGACAAAACATACAATCGCAATTTCCAGCGATCCCAAAAATTTGTCGCTTTTCAAGCGAGTGTTGATTTCACAGATAGTAGTGAACAGCCTTGAGGTTGCGAACTTCTGAACAGGGTTTTATGGCAGAACATAAATGCTTTGTGAAAACTGCGTATTGCAACAAGCCTTCGAAATAAATCGGAACAATGATGAAAATAGTCTGCGCATATAAATACCCGAAAATGATCTCAAGCATACACGGTATACCCCAGTTTTGTACCATACATTTGTTTGCCGTCTCTTTGTTTTCATAGTACTCACGTTGCAGCGAGGGAAACGTAACTCAGTTATTGTGCAAAAAGCAACTAGGCTAGGACGTACCATTACAAGCTGTTTGTCGGAGCAACTGGCAGAAGAGAATGGTTTCCTACACGAAGCATTCTCAGACCAGAGTCTTTAGACGTATCCAAGCTCCGTCTACATCCATATCATTCAGGCAACTGTGTATTCCATGCGGTTATTTTGGTAGTCCATAACATCCTACTTCAATTACGCCCGTCGATTAAGAAAGTTGTGCGGCACTCATGGAGCACCATTCTGGGCAAATACGTCGGATTCAGCCATGGCAGGAGTCACCGCTCGAACACTTGCCCTAGGGACGCTGTTTATGTCTTCGTGTACGGAAATGGCTCACCAAGCCTCTGGAGCCGCCTACTTAGGTCATCAACATGATCAATTGACAAGTCCAAAACAGCAGTAAAACTACGTTTATGGAGGTAGGTACGCCCGGTACCGGTCAGCGGTCCCCAGCCCCGCTGTCCCGTGCCGTACTTGACAAACCCACCACGAAGACTACTGAGACTCCTCGTACATAGCCCCTCCACAGCATGATAGATGCACAAGGTAACTTCTAAGATCTTCAACAATGTTAGCGCCCTTTACATTTAAAGGCCTATGGTTATTCAACATCATTCTCTGCTGCTGTCATTGCACATGAATTCTGCTCATGTACCCTAACGTTTCTTTCTCGAAGTTTTTGCGTGCAGTGGTATTTCAAGCTCATAATCATATCAGTCAATAGAAAAACACGTAAATTCATGCGTTTCTCACATGACTGATTATTCTTCGAAACTGTAAGTATCGTTCCGTCTGGTACAAACACTTCTAAGAATATATCCACAAGCTCCGCGACCCTGGTGAAAAGAAGACAAATCCCACAGATTAGTTCCACACTGATTAAACTTATCCTTATCTTCCCGCACTACCACGTAGCGTTTAGTGTTTGTTAGCTGGCTGGGATATAAGCTGAAGAGAGGTCAAACTGTGTAATTGATGAATTAAGTCAGGACATGGATATTCTGCAATCCACTCCCCAGCAGACTATTGTGTTGGTTAATTCTCCCTCAACCCACTTGCCTGTTGATAGCTGTTTCCATAGTTGTGAACGTCATTGATGGTACGTATGATGTGTCACGAAGCGGGGGTCCTTGTTTCTTCTGACCACCTACTAAGGAAAGCTCTGTAGATGCCCTTGGATGAGCTTATCTTAGCGATAGTTTTGCCATGGAAGTTGTAACCCACGAAAAGTTAGGCAGGGTTGAGCAAACCTGAGTTCTTCACTTTTCATTTCCGCATGGTTTACACCAGGTGTTACTCGATTGGGCGATTTCACTCCTGCAGTCGTGTGGGTCTTTCAGGTAGCCAATGAATTAGTCTGTTAATTCAACCGTTTCCTGTTTGGGCAGTGTTTGTGATCGATGGGCGCACTCAGGTAGGCCACGCGTGATGCCGAGGGTAAATTGTAGAAGTCAGCTGGAAGCAAAACGCGACGTTGTTTATCAGTGTCCTGCGACTCGGGTTACTAACCCGGTTGCGACCTATCTAAATCGCGCCTCTGTGTATCTCGGCCTAGGTATATACTGACTGTCCTACTGACTAATCGCTCTTGCGCACGTGTGTGTAAAGGGGATCACATTACATCTGCCGTTGCAGGACCAGATGAACCACAGACGGCCGGCTGTGGACAACGCAACGAGTAAACAAGGACTATACTGTTGACACGCGAAGTGGACGTGCGAGCGAGAGAATAAAAATACGAAAGGAGAACAGCGGAACCACAAGGAAGTGCGCAGCATGGGTCGTGCGTTTGGATACACGGGGTACCTGTTGGTTTTTTGACTCGTTCAAACAAACGTTTAATTATATACAGAGTCGGAATTAAAGACAGCACAAATGGCAATCGTGACTCTAACCTAGTTAGTAACGAACAAATAGGGTCGCCACGACGTTTCACAGGATAAACCGGGCTACCCTACCTGCTAGTTGCAACAAAGTGGATAAGCAGAAATATGATACTGCTGGACTTTCTCCTTTCCTAAATGACCCCTCCGTTGATTTTGTTGAGCTCCGTTGGGTTACCTCGAGATTGCTGAGCGTTGACTGATGTTGAAAGGTGGCCCTACGCTTTACTCTTTCCCTTAAATAGACTGCATTATTCATCTTTGTTCTTACATCAGCTACTGTTACCGTTTCACTTACCCTTACATAGTAGATTTCTAAGTTTGAAACATTGGTTCCCACCGATAAAATTGAAAAAAGCCAGCAGTAGCATGTAAGATGTCTTGCGTATTGATATTTTGTTCGCATCTCATCGGTTAATTTTGCGAAATTAACATACACTTTATATAGTGGGGGAGGAAGCAGCTAGGCTAAATCAATCTTGTCATGTCTGAGGCAGTCAGGTGAACAGAGCGGAAGCAGCAAGATGCAACTGAGGCGTACTCATTGATAAGAAACATGGATTTGATGCAATACAACAGAATTGTTATCGGTCAAGAGGTTACTAGGAGTCTGAAAAGGAAGAGATGATTAAAAATATCCATACATATTGAATGGAAAAGGTCAGCTATGGCTAAAAAATCTGTAGAAAACAAACAAGAGCTAAAATATTGCACATCGATTTACACTGATTGAAAGATAACGCAACTATGGATTGAGAAAGACTAGGGGTGTTCCAACAGTTGTGAAATTGTATGAAGAAATACATGGGTCTAAAAATCCGGGTTGGAAGAAATACGAAAGTAGAATGAAAACAGAGAGTACTAGTTGCATTCTTACCAACATAGTGAAAGGCTAGTCACCAACTGTTGCTAAGCCCATAAAGTGGGATGCAGCGGATGTATTGCGACGGCTTCCGCAGTATTGACAGCCTGCTTTAGTTTGACTTTAAAGAACACTCTGAAGACGGCCCCTGGGTCCACTGAATGCCCGGTCTGTAGATGTTTTGTAATGGCGCTGACGGAACAACCGACCTCCGAAGTTAAAAGCCATTCCGGTATGTGTTCGTTAATTCGTGTGCCGAGGTGCCTTCTAGTTCTGTCGGCGTATCTGCTTCCACAAACACAATCAAACGTGTACACAACATTGGTTTGGGCGAAAAGGGGCACCAAGTCTTTTCTGGATGTAGTTGGAACACGGGTAGTTTCATCCACGTAGACCAGTCAGGCGGCGTGGTATGTGCGTTTGAGTGCTGCATCTAAACGGCATTTTATCAAGGCTGAAACACTATCACCTTTAAAAGGCAAAGGTAGATAGACAGATTTGCGAGGAACAGTAATGGGTGTGACCCGCGTTGGTTGTGGAGTGGAGTGCTTTTGAATAAACCTTTTGGGGTAACCATTTTCTATCGGAGTCTCCTGTGGTAACAACAGTTCATTTTCTAACTCAATCTTCGTCACAATACGTCTAACTCTGTGAAACAAAGTCCTAACGAGGCCACGTTTTTTAACAAATGGTGCGAAGCTCTTACAGTGGCCGAGCGTGTCCGCGGAATAAGGACAAGTGGTGGAGGAAAAGGGGTAAGTAGATGCAGGGCTACGCTACAACACGAAACGTTCTACAAGTCGCTTGAAGCGAGATTTGGTTCATCCATCCTGGCTACCAGAGCACTGGTAGACGTAGGCACTGGCCGTTCTTGCACCCAGCGAGAGAACACCATGAAAGTATGGCGTGGACATTTTGATAGCCTGCTAAACACTCAGGCTACCATTGATTGTCTGATCCTGAACGGCCTGTCACAAGAGGCAGGATTTGGCAGAAATGCAAAAAGCGATTAGACAGCTGCGCAATAGAAAGGATGGATTGCCAAGTGGCGTTCTGAACAATAGCTCTAACTGGTTCACCTCATTACGGTGCAATAAATAATGCCGGAATAGTTCAAGGATGTCTTATCGTACCAGTAATTGAAGGTAAGGATAGAAAGCAATGCCCCGACAACCATCGAGGCATTGGTCTACTGAGCTGTGCTGGTGGTGCTTGCAAGAATCTTTTTGAGTCGATTAAATGGGGAATTTTTGGAGCTTAATGTTGTTGGGGAGCAGTGTGGATTCTGAGGGAATGGCGATGCTACTGACCTGATTTTTGCTGCTTAATAGTTGCAGGAAAAGTACCGGGAAAAAAAATCAGCACCTGTATTCTCTGTTTTCGGACGTTACCAAAGCGTTTGATTTTCTGAACCATGAGGCAATGTAGACGGTGCTCGGTAAGTTCAGTCGTTCAGGTAAGTTTGTCAATTTGGTTCCACTGGTGTATATGGACACGAAGGCGGAGGTAAAAACGTGTGAATCGACCTGTGATGATTTTGAATTTGTTACTGGTGTGAAGTAGGGTCATGTTCTAACCCCAGCCTTTTCGGCTTACCTTTGACTCCCGTGCTGACAGTTAGTAATCAGGACTCACCGGAGAATAGTGATGAAGGCCGACATGCACCTACTTAATTTTTGACGCACCAAGCCAGTCATATATATTAACCAGGTACATGCTTCTGTCTGTGGGTAGCGCGCTGTTCGCACACACTGGAGGCGAACTACGGCCACTAGCCACGACTTCCACGACGGTGGCATTCAAATTTGGATTCGATATCAGCACGGGTAGGACATTTCCTTTCCTTCAGCCTTTTCCAGGTGGAGACACTGCTCCTGCGGGTGCGCCTGAGATTTGAACCAATAAAGATGTAGACAGCTGCTCGGATCACTGTTGCGTGGGTGGCAACCTGTCCACAGATTTGTCTGCGAACCGCGAGTTATGAGCTCGTGTGGCGAAGGCTGACGCTGCTGCCAGGTGTCTTAAAAGACGAGTTCGGAGAAAACACATCTTGAAGATGGCCACCAGACTCTAGTTTTATCGCTCAGTGATGCTGACGACCTTGCTGTAAGACAGTGAAACTTAGATATTTTATTAGCGAAAAATGCGCTATCTGAGACGTTTCCATTTACAGTACGACGATGAGAGGACATGGGCGGGATGACAGCCATGCTGGTTTTGAGTCAGTTTCGTTGGCTAGATCATGCCCGTCGGATGAGCGGTGGTCACATTTCAAGGCAGTTGCTGTATGGGCAGGTGAATTCAGGTAGACGAAAGCTCATTACCAAGAAAATTAAGATACCAGGATGTTATCCAGGTAAGATTTACGCGTTGTAACGTTGATCTGAGAACTTGGGAAGAGTGTTGAACCAGAATGTGGCGGAATGTACCATCCGGACGGGCGTTCAAAAGCTCAGTGAACAACTGTTGTGCGGTCTTAAGCAGAAGCCCACGGTACGCAAGGGGACTATCGGTGTCATACGTCGTTGTAACATAAGTGTATGAAATTGCGATGTGTGAAGCCGAGTGTGCGCTGATCGCGTCGGATTGACAGGTCACAAACGCACTCATAGTACACTGTCGGTGAAGAGAATAAGTATTTAGGGTCATAAGGGTTGTATCAGTTATACCCATTTTTTGTTCACATTGACCGACGACCGTCTTCACCCGCTCGTACCGACAATAATATTTTGATAGCCGCTGTGATGTTTCGTGAATAGGTGGAACTTAACGCGAGACCAGTATCCCGTATATCCGAAATGAGCAGAACATAGCGAATGGACGATAACCACACTCTTGTATTAGAATTACGCGTCGCATCAAAAAGTGTACAACCTGGACTTCAATAACTGACGTGAAAGTATATGTTCAATGGCTCATCATAATCTCATTCATCTGTACGTTTTTGATGGTTTTGGTTTTCCACCTATTTTTGTTTCAGTCAAGCTATCCATTTTGCAACACTCATCCCGGGGTGGCAACCACAACTCGCTCCGTGCCTCGCTAGATTGACGTGTTTCTCTGTACATTCTATTTCCCAGGGCCGATACTAATACACGGAGGTCAACGCGCTGTCTTTGTTTTGCAGTGGCGATCGGTTTTCGATAGTGAATACTGACTGAATATTATTCTGTTGGATCAGTTCTAACACGCTTCCCGTTTAAAAAAATGGATGTCTGTGACGTTCTACTCTTCCTCTCCCTCAGCTTTGTTGGTGTATTGTATAGTGGATGTTTTGTCTGACTTTCAGTCAAACCTTGGGGCTTGTTTTTCTTCTTAATCCTCGCTAGATTCCACTAACACACTCTTATATGGATCTACTCCTTGCATATTTGCAGTATACTTCTTCCCACTTTAGATCTTACATTTGGAGTCTGTCTCTCTTTATTTACCGAAAGATACGGATTTCAGTTTCGTGCTAGTCAATCAATCGGCTAATCAGCATCGGTCGGCTGGACAGAAAGGCCTCACTTACACACCTCCGGTCTTATTCCTTCGCGTTCAAATTGGATACGTAGTGTATGAGCGAAACCAGAAATGACGCAGCGCAAGTCGCTTACAGTGATGGTTAAGTGCAGGTGTTCTTTGGTGTCGGTCGCTGTGACATGCTAATCTGAAAAGGATGCCACTGACCAGGTCATCATTGGGCATTTACGCCTCACAAATCATGTGGCTACATTGGTACAGGCACGTCGGCTGTCCCTGGAGCTCTCTAGCTAAGGCCATTCGTATTGTATTACTGTGGTACAAATACAAATGCTATATATTGACTGCGTTTTGAGCTGAAAGCATGACACGTACCCATACTCATCTGCAGTCATTTACAAAACAGTGTGCCGAATATTTTGATTCTTTTGTAAAAACAAAGAAAATCGTTACATCGTTGTACAGACACACAGCATCAAGATGATCCGAGGAAACAATCAAGTCGATTAAAACGAGGCTGACCAATAAATCAAGTTAAATGCAGTAGAGCGAAAACACGCGGTGACACGGTGTCGCTCCCCAAAATCTGGTCGGGCGGTGGCATGTGGCCTGGCCAGAGTGAGCATTACCTGCTGAAGTCAATCGCATGCGGATCTGAGACACTGAACAGCTCTTGTCAAAAACGAGGCTAAGAGTGATTATTCAAGTGTGCATGATCAAGCCGGAGGAACCTACAGGGCGCTTGTGTGACTCCGATAAGAGTAGAAGAAAGTTCAACGACTGTAGAAAAAAATAAAGCGGGCCGGCTGTAAACGCAGACAACGGAAACGCACAGGCACTTCCACACAAACGACAGAAGCAGGTAAAGAGATGAGAGACATTTACATGTATAAGCATTAGTATATAAATGTCTGCTAGCCCAAAAATTCACAGCCTCTACGAAGTCAAAGGCAGCACAACAGATGTGGTAGTAGCGTCAGAAACGCGAGACGAAGCCGAACAAAGTTAAGACAAGTATTGCTTAATGTTGGTGGCCACAGCTTTGCATTTAACGTGGCAGCGGGAGCTCACCATTTTTAGCAAGGTATTTACACACGCAACGGCTGGAACACCATTTGTATCATACAGCCCCGCCAATATCAGCATCATTATCGTGAGAACAAAAAAACGGTGGTGGCAATCGAGGAAGATGATCTACTGAAAGTTCTAAATTGCTGGAATCGACGTCACCGGAGCTAATCGACGAATGTGATGGAAGCTGCAAGTTAGAACTGGCTTTAGAATCCGTTAGAGGCAACAGACCATCACCGTGATTAGAAGCAGCCGCAGCCAGCGAACAATACGCGTTTGCCGGATGGTAAGCATGCGAACGAGGTAACCTGTTATAAGGAGCTGGAGGAACCTGGCTATCCATTTTGGAAGAGCGCAGTATCATGAGTTCTGGAGTGTTAAAGCTGATGCTTCGATTTACACGAAGTCGTGGGGTAACTCCATCAGAGGCAACCCAGCCGCGGATAGGTTTTAGACCAGATGAGGACCAGTCGCCGTCGACTAGTTTAGCAGAGGGATCGTTCTTGTCAGATTGAGCCGGGTAAAAATGAGTGCTTTGAATCAGTTGGTTCGGAGACTGTTCAGCTTGAGATGCTGATGCAGACCGTTGATGATGGGGGGTGGAGTTTGTGATAGCCGTATTGAACTGATATCCGGATCTAAGTATATCGCAGGCCGCCGTGTTAGGAGACAAAAACGGAACATGTGGATGATAGTGCCAACGCGCGTGGTCGTGCAAAACAGACCTAAGAGTTTCGTGGTCAGAAGCAACCGTGTTACATAGTGGGGGTGCGGGAGAATGTCGGAGAGGATTAACGGCAACTAGTTGACTTTGAGCAAGAGGAGAAAAGAAATGGGGAGCTAAGGGAGCTGTGGCAGCGCTGGTACCGATAGAAGCAGCCGGAACTCCATGCATACCTGGTTCGGGCTCGCCATGGTGGTAGGGCAACGTCATAGTTTCCGGCTGAAGGGCACAAAGGAAAAATGCTGGTTAACGACCTGGAAGCAGACGGAAATGCCCAAGATTTACGTGAACCAACGATGGTGTAGTGATCAGACGATGAGAGTGGTATATCACGTGGCATCTAAGAAAAAATGCCACTTATCAAAAACGAAATAAGAACTATTGTAAATAATGACACTGAAAGAAAAACAACCAAAGTAATTCACTCTAAAATGTGTCTCGATCAACAGGAGCACGAATACGAACTAGCATAATCGTATCCATCTTGTCACCATTTACGCCTTGTAGTGCAAACGTAACCGTGCATCAATAAGTTAACATATTACTGGTGAGTAGTCGGGAATTTGGTTCATTTTCACGTTGAACATCACTCACATTTGATCACAACTTTCGCATTCAGATAGACTTGGCAGCCAGCCTCTTTCGTAAAGAATAACTAGACCCGAGTTTCGCTCTCATTAGAGCTCATCAGTAGTGCATATCCTTACCACGGTCGGGATTTGAGCGCGTGGTCGGACTGGTTGTCAGTCTCAGTTTGAAAATTCGACACTCAGATCTCCGAATCCTGAATGCAATGGAGATATGCGCTTGAAAAGTTTGTTGTAAGTGGAGCCCGAAGTGTTCGAGATACACCAAGAACGGTTGCCAAGTGAAAAGATAGTCTGGTCCGCGGGCAACATGGAAAAATTGTCCTAATGCCGGATCTTTAGCATCATCTTTGTCCCCGATCATTGCACCCTTAGTAAACATTAAGGGCCCCGGCACATTTCCACAGGAGTCACGATGAATTCTTGACCTGCATGTCGGGTGTACTGCAAGTGAATCACAAACCACATAACTTCATCGTCAAACCAACATAATCTTGGACAGCGATATGAACAAGTAACTGGAGTATTGTACATTCATCTATTCGTTCAGGCTCAAGTTCCAAACGTACTTATGCACTGAATTCCGAAACTGCAGCGCGCCCTTATGGAGGCCCCGGCGTGAATGATGCTTTACACTGCTTGAGTAGCGACGGTTACGACTGAGCTTAGAAACAAGCAACAAACAGTAACAAGTATTGAAAGCAGCCTATTGCATTTTATAGGAAGCATTCTTGTTAAATCACATCCCTCTCCCGGAAGTCATGAGAGGTTGACTAGATCGTTTTTAGCTGAGAACACTACCTGGTAAACCGTAATACCGTTTGCTAACCTACGCTGAGATTGCGACTAATCCAGTAAATCATCTAGCCGTTTCTGTCAGATGGCATTCATTCGCCAGGCGTCCCATGGTTCCTTTCTTTTCCCCCACCGTGAGCTCAAGTTTGACAACAAACTATCGATTCGTTACCATGCGTTTTCTTTAAGCTGACAATCAAATTCCCGGTTCCAGTCCATGCCTTCTGGTCAAACTGAAGTGAGTCGCACTCATTGCAACTGGGCACCGATGGCGAAAGTTCATCCAAGAGTATCCCGAACAACATGAATAACTGAAAATGCACCGTAACCTGAGCATCCTGAAGTTGGGGGCCAGACCCAGTTTCTCACCAACTTTTTTTGTTCGCGTGAGAATAAAAAGCGTCGCATACGTTCGACCTACTACTTGACCGTATCGCTGCACCATACCTCAAAATCATGTGACAATAGTAACCCAAGCACTTACATCAAGGAGTCCTAATGCAACCGGTTGCTGATGGTTGTACATGAACAAAGGAAAGCTAATATAGTGAGTTTTGAATGTGTTCTGTTCTGTAGAAGAAGTATAATGGCAGAAGCATGTTTGAGATATAAAAAAAATACGGATTCCAAATACGGTCATCGCAGAGGAGCTGGAGATGGCTAATACAACGCAATCAAGGTTATTAATTTTAGAACTTTAGCATGCGAGGTATTCAGATTTATAAAACAGCAGGAAGTTGACAATCATGAAGCACACAGTTGCACATAAAAATTCATACCAGAGCGGTTGCTCTCCGTGAGCCAATCGTCTTATGTTAGGTAATGACTAGACACAAGAATAAGCCTACGTGAAAAAATGAAATGGGAACAAAATCGTGAGTACGTTCGTCAGAAGGAGTGAGAATGATAAACCCGTTAAGTTTTCGCTATGATATATTAGGTAAAAGCTAACCCAGTGTTTCTTGATTACTGAGAGATGAAAAACAGAAGTCGTGGTAGCAAAAGCTTAAAATTTCGTCTAGAAGTTGGAATACCTGTCAGGCTAAGTTACAGTGCACACAATCTTAGTAAGCAGACATGAGTACAAACCGCCACTAGTCCATTATTTCACTCACTCGACAGGGTAGAACAAATAGCCACTGTTGTTGTTGTTGTTGTTCCGCTCGCTCCAGATTAGGGTCATAGAAACCGGGAGGAAAACGCACGTTGGAGTGTGCTGTATTTGATGGAAGTCGCTGCATACTCTCCGTGGAGGAAGTTGGTACAGCCATAGATGTGAAGTGTTGTATGGGTGGCTGGTGAGTGCATGAATTCAATGGAGACTGACCCGAGACGGAATGGGCGCAGTTGGAAGGCATGGGATGCAGAGCAGGTGTTTTACTTTGTACAGATCTCGAAGGCGACTGTGAGGTCGATATCAATGGTTCGGGGGGTAAGGAGACTGCATGCGGGTTGGTCACCGTAATTGACGGGTCATCGGAAGTGGCTGCGCTGGGCATATAGTTACTGACCAGGGAAGAGGTCATAGTGTTAGGCAAAAATGCAGCTGGTGGAAGAACAGAGTGTCGATTGTCTGGAGCCGGATAGGGGAAAAAGTGCTGAGGCCAGTACGGCGATGGATACTGGGAAGTTGCTGAAGGGACTAAATAGGCACACATATAGCCTGGACTGACAGAAGGAACGTTCGGTTGAATGAATGAACAGCTCACTTCACTGGGGAAATGTTTCATCTCAGGATTGGTAGTAGTAACAGCAGGACCTATAAAAGATGCAGTAGACTGCGGTTGGCTACCTAAGGTCAATGTTGGATGTTGTTGCTGTTGCAAAGATGGAAAATTTTGACCTAACGCGGAGGGTGGCAGTGTTAAGAACGGTAGAAATTGCTGATCCGTGGGGCACAAAGTGGCGGCCGCAGCGACAGCGGCGGACGCAGCAGCGACTGCAGCAGCCGCAGCCGCAGCTCTTCGCCGACCATCTTCTGAGGGATAAATCATTGGAGCATTGGCAAGATGCGCGAATTCTGGAGACAAATAGGGTAGGAAGATATCTGGGTAGTGGGTGGAAGAGTACAAAGGGAATCGAAAAGGATGTCCAGAAGAGCATGGTGAAGTAAATCCAGAAGTACAAGTAGTCTGATTGGGTGAGCGTTCGTCCGCAGTAGTGAAAGTGTTCGTGGAACTCACAGACGGATTGATCGGATTGGGAGAACTTGCGATACCGTCATCACCGGTGGCATGATTTGGCACACAGGATGTGGGCTGATCAAAACCAGATGGGAAATACTTAACGGGAGCAAGTTCCTTGAGCTCGTCAACGGAAGGTTGACGACTCTGCATTTGTTCGATCGGTGTAGCTTGTATGATTGCATCTGCAGACTCATAAGCACGCGCTGCGTATAGTCGATGGTTGGTTGCACGATGCAACTTTTCCACGTCCGTGTAGGGTCCCTCATCTCCATGCCCATCTAAGTCGTTTACGTCCGCGTGATTCGTGTTGGAACTAGGAACAACGGACGACATACTCAATGACGAAGGATTCAGATTTACGAACTTCGATTTTCCCGCAAGTCCCGGGCCTGAACGGATGCATTTACTGTGCTTCTCCCCGTGGATGGCTTCGTTACAACCCAAATCCTCGCCCAACTCATCCACAGAGAAGGACGGATGTTGTGTCGCAGCGTAACCATTCCTGAATTCGTCTGTAGACGTAAGTCGATTGGATTCGATTTCACCATCGTCCTCGTCGTCCCAATCGGAATGAGCGAATCGGCTATCCTGGATATAGTGTCGATCGAACAGTCGGGAATAGCCTCCGTTTTTGACACTTCGACCAGATAGGGATTCTGGAAGCATACGGATGGTTGGTATTTCGAAAATGGATGCGGCTACATGTGTGTGGGAGAGAAAAACAAGATATGTATTCTGTGACAATATGAGACAGCCCAGCTACTAAATGAATAGCAGAGGAACAGCGGCATAACGTTACTAATAGCGCAAGCATTCAAAGTCAACTGAAGCTAATGAGTGAAGTTAAATCGCAGTGAGATGATAGTATACCTTGAGTATTAACTAACAGGCTGTATAAATATTGTTGATGAATGAAGCAGATATCAGAAAGACAAAAAGGATTCACAGAAAGCTTTGCATGCATTCTATAATGGACAAAAGTGCAACGAACTTAAAGACACCGTAGTAATCCGCAAATATGGCAGTCCCTGTTTACACTGAACCTCCTCCTGGCAGCACCTCAGCAAAACAAACAGATTTTGGGTTCCTAAGTTGTCCCTATATGAAAAATACAGTCCTTCCATTACTGCAACCTCTGTGTATCAGACAATCCAGCACAGACAACCATATTGGTTGAAACTCCAAATGGTTAGGAAATCATGGACCTTACCGAGGGTTCTATCCACATTCAGTATGCAAATATAAAAAAATTCGTAGGAGCTCACAGAGGTGCTCATCGGATACCCTCTACAGGTACCGTCTACTTACCCAATTATCTCAACAATGCATGTCACTTTTGCTTATACCACACCGCCTTTGACTGCATTTAAGTTTTACATCCACGTACTGCTACTGTCATGACGCTGTTAAGTGATGAAAAGTAGCAGTACATGGATCTCTACCTGCAAGGGGGATGTACTCGATACGATATCAGAATTCCAAAGACAAAGAAGCGACGTGGTCAATGAGGGAAGCGTCGAGGATAGAAAAATCAAGTGTGTCACAAGGGCTACCGGAAAGGGGTGACAGCAACGACAGGTGAGAGATGTCCATACTTCACGAGAGGTGCTGCATTCATGCGGAACATTCTACCAACAATGCAGGGAAGAAATACGTACGATATCATTTTGTGAGAACGGAGAAACACTGCCGTTTTCGATAAACTACTGTAAGGTTTGGCGAAGATATCGGGGGTTAAACATATCTGTATCAGCAACAGATCGATATGTTTGAGTGTGCAACTTTACAGGTTTTTACAATCGATGACAGATTGAATGCACTTGATTACATGTATTTGTGTCAATCTCAAGACGAAATTTGTTAGACGTTTAGAGATCGTGGAGAGAGAGGCTGTGAGAAGGAAGAATTGAGTGGAAAGAGAAACACCAAATCTGTAACCTGCCGGCAAACCGAACAGTAATCGTTGCTACGAACGACAAGCAGAGAGATAAACACGAACAAGAAGCAGGCAAAATTGTGATCTATGTGAAAGTATCCGGAAGGGAGCCAAGAGAACTGTGGCCCCCGTTAGCCCTGGTGTAGGTGGTGAGGAGATAGGTTACACCAGGTAGCTGCGACCGCAGAGTTGGTTGTGCGTCCGGGGGTACGCAGGCCATGAATGAGATGTTCCGCCTATGCCGTGATCTGTCCACTTAAAACTGAAATGTGAGAGAGATTTCAATACCTGGTTCTTGATTACCAGGAAGGTACCTGCTAGCGACTGATCAGGTGTGTACACCACTGTGAGTTGGAAATAAACCTCATCTCTTACGCAAGCATCTACAAGAATTGATCAACTGCTGCCTGCCTTTCTGGATAAGAATACCCACCCAACTCCATGGCTACTATTAGCTGGTCTGTGGATGCTGGTAACAGTAGCTGTCTTTATAAATAAGGACAAAAAGCCGGCGTTTTCCTTCATTTGATGGCTTATAATGGAGTCACGCATCGTGGGGAATAATTCAGGATAAAACAGTCTATAGGTTCTTACCATAACGTTCAATGCCATATGTGCACAGTTTATAGAAGGCTCCAAGTCGTATATCAACAACGTTTCTGGGTCTTCGTCCACAGGGATCATCGGCTTGTATAAACCTGCTTTAGTTGATACTGGATCTAAGAAGAAGTTTGGCATTGTGTTTTCAGGCATGCGGTTTTTTTATTAAAGTAGAAACAGTTCACTATGACGCGTTTTGGTTGCAGAGAAGGTCCTCAACCGTCTCTTACCTGTTACATGGAAGAATTTCGTCACCCGTGGTTTTAAAGTGACCAGAAGTTCAGAACGGCTTGAGTCTCCTGATGGACTGGATTTTCCGAAGCTAATGGCGGACAAGGTTATCGTATTTGAGAAGATGAATGACCCACTACTCCAAATGAGCATTGCAGCAAAAAGAAATCTTAGGTGTACTGGGAATGTGACCTGTGAATGTAACCGGCAAAAGTTGATTTTAAGATAACGCTCGAAGGTTGCTCTCTGGGCTTTGAGCATTTCTTTGACAGCAGATGACGTAAATCGGACTGCAACGTACTTGAAATGATGCAACTCCCCACTGTAGGTCAGCACTTTCAGAGATGACTCAGTTATTGGTAATGGCAATGATATATGGCGATGATATACACAATATAATATATTTTGGCATCAACTCTGAGTTAGCCGCTTTAGAACATATTGAAACTTAAACACCCATACCTCCCCAACATTACTAAACATATAGACATCAGTAAAGCACATGCTAACCAACTTTCAAAATACAGGCCACGATACAGGAATGCACCCAACAAGAACGCTTTATAAAACATGGTCCACCAAAACAGGTCATCCGCAGACTTGGGCTACAGAATTCTTCACCGCATGGCAGGAGTGGGTCGTCTGGCTGAACGTACATGTTGCAAAAGTGTGGAAAAACTAACGGGTTAACCGAGATATGAACAGAAAAGTGTTCAATACCGAGTACTGGATACCCGTTCGGATTAAATTTCGAAACTTCTGATGTTTTACTTGAGCGGGTAACGAACACGTATTCAATCCACTCATGGCTTAATGTATTAATCCTAATGTAAGGTGGCCAGCTAACCAGTACACCTATGCTGTGTGCGGGAACGGCGGAGTAATAGCCAGAGGCAATGCAAGAACGTTGTGTGCAAGTAAACTGAGCTCGTTGTTCACTTCAAACCACACAGAACGCTATATCAGTGCTTCTCAAAATGAATGATACAGCCCTTTGAAGAGTGGTATTTAAAAAAGGAATGACATGGGGAAACTGAAGACAGAGTGAGGAACATGTGGTGCTTCAAGTTCCTGAATTTAAAGGAGTAAGATTTCTTCTATGTGACTACCAGCCTGTTAGTGATAAGCTGATATGACTACGTCAATTGCAGAAAGCGCATGAATGTTTGAGCCTATCGGATTCCAATACACTTGTTTAGTTTCTATTACTCCGAGTCCAGTGTCTACGTGAGGCACAGAAGGTGAAGCCATTAGGGCAATATGCTAAAGCCTGAAAGTGAGTGAACATCAACATCTTGTTTGAACATAAACTGTCTGCTGCACTGTACAGCCTAGCGAGCGCTTTGACAGCTCAGTAGTTTGAGACTATAAATTTCGCTTTATTTAATGAAAGCTTTCTTAATTGCACCATTTAATCGGAACCAAGGGATGACATTATTATTGGGGTCTGCCTCACAACTTTTCTGTCAAAGCTACTTGTAAATAGTGAATGATGGATATATTAACCGTCAAATAACAGACATCAATTGCATTCACAAAGCGGCCACTTTCTCAATTCCCAGAGAGTGCAATGTGGAAAAGAAACAATAGCCTCTATCAGACTCAAATACGAACTGTTGCATGTAATGTCTTGAGGTGAATTTTACACTCCTCTCACAATGTGAAGTCTGTACTTACAGACACAAGTAAACAAGGGTTAAAGATCTCATTTTGTAACCCGGTAAACGGTAGGCTAGCGTTTTAACAAATACGAAAAGAATGCTTGAAACAAAATAAAAGCTGATGAAGAAACTTACTATCCGGGAGACAGGCTAATTGTGCCGTAGGCAGCGCCGTGGAAAAGTACGGTGTTCGCATGGCCAACCGGGCCCCAATACGTTTCGAAGGGGGTAATTGTAACAACTGAGCCGCCAAAGCTTCCGAATGTGCTGCCTGATTTAACCGAGGGATGACTCGGTGGAGAGGTCTACTCGGATACCACTGTAATCGGCGGGGTTTCGCACTCGACGACGAGCTACCAGAATCTGCAGCTTTAGTCGGGGAGTTCGACTGATCCACGCCATCAAGATTCTTAGCGGAGACCTTTTCTGAGTGCGACTGTAACCGAGCGTTTTCATCCAAATGGCCCAGGAGCGCCTTATACTTCGGCAACTTAGATACGCCACGCCAAGTTGCCTCTGTTGGTGTGCCCATGATCTATGGAAACAACGAACAGGGGGCTAAGTACATAACCCAAAAGAGCAGGTTGGAATGCATGAACGAACGATCGGGTGTTCGACAGTCGCCGCATAACAACGGGCGTGACAATATGCAGTGGCCCATCCAAATGGTTTTTAAGAAGATTAGGAGAATTAATTCTATACAGTCCAGTTGTAAGTAGTTTCTATTTTTTATCATCTCATATCGAGCAACATTAACGCTTGCATATTGCTCCAGTGGTTACAAAGTACTCCAGTACCGGATTCCCCCTGTCTTTTAGTAAAAGACAGTAATCAGGGTAACAAAGTATCTGGCTCGGTGCAGCAACACTAAGATGCATAATATTTTACCAATGTTACGTGAAAGCGCCCACGAAGTCTGTTGACGAAACTTTGAAGACAACAGTCATATTCTAAATTCAGATTCATCCCAATCTTTACCCAATCCTGCAACAAGATCCATGTATAGGCTTCTGTATGTTTTCACCGAGGCGCGACCCGTTTTTTAACTAGGATTTTTCTGAATATTGAATCTACCTCCACAGAAACTAAGTGTACAACAAAGCGAACTAGCTTGTTGCTTTGCGTGCACATCATTGCTCTTAGACTATTACGGCTCACAATTTCAGTTTTATCATTTCCGAACATGTCATGATATCGATTGGTGATATTTCGTCTTGCAAACATTTACATGTTGACAGGTTACAAAAGTGGCGTTAGAAACACATTGAAGAGATACATTGACTGTTTGGATGAAAGGACAGTTTGTATGAGCTGGATTTTCTCAAGTCAATTGATGAATTCAATTAGTGTAATTCCATTCTGAAGGGTCAATCGGAAGCTATTATACTGTGAACTACTTCAAGAAAAAAACATGGAAATCTCTAGCACGTTACCGACATTTATAATATTTGCCCTCATACATGGGCAAGTATTTCGAAACAGCTCATACCGAAAAAGAAGCATACGACCAGTTGGAAACTGAGACAAAATAGTCAGTGATGAAAATGAAATTCAACGAGTCCCAGGAACTCGATGACGAGGCATGACCATAACATTATCTGATGGGGCTAACAGGGCAATTAGTGAACGCTTTACAAATATGAGCGCAAAACTTGACAAGCAACCTGTCAGTGATAGAATAGTGCCACAAACGTCATCGCGAAGAACACGGAAATACAAGCAGTTCTTGGTCCGCAGCTGAGATTAGTTCACCTAAATTTCGAGTCCAACAACCTCTCGCCTATCACAAGAACGTACAGTTGGTGCAAAAGTACTCAGATTTACCCTCTACAACAATGTTTGGCTACCAAATGAATTTTTTGGGAAAAATGGATTGAGTCTTATCACACCACCAAAGCCTACATATAAGTGACTGGGATAGAGTGAAATCGAAATACAAGTCACAAGATTAGTGGCCATCGAGCAACCCATGGGCTGTTACGGTCGACTAACAAGACCGCTTGTTCCATCATGAGCACAGGGCCGTAAGGATGTGAAATCTAGTTCCTTGTTTACTGCTAAATCGCAACACAGACGAAGTATCAAAGAAGGTCCAGGAATCTTGGGCGACGAAACAGAACACCGATGTAAAAGAAGTAAAGAAATAAATAAAACAATCAAGCCGCGAGCGCAATTTCAACTTTTCTAACCAGTCCCGTAACCCCACGATCTTAGCCCTGGAAACAGGGGATAGCTGTCCAAGTTCCATTCTTCCGACGAGGAACGAACATGAAGTTTCACCAAAATTCTGTCGATAAACCCATATCACGATCAGTCAATACGGAAAAACCAGTGTGATACAAGTTGTATGTCATGCAGGGCAGATTCAGTAAAGCCGAACAGCTCAAAGTAATCAAGAAATCGCTGTGGATTGTAGAACAGAGCAAACAGGACAGTTGTCCCGCCACCCACCAGGGTGAGCTAACAACCTGAGCAACAAGCTTAAGCGAGAGCTATCAGAAAATTCAAGTATGATGCAAATGGAGTAGACGATAAAAAACCAACTCACGAACACCAGAGAATCAAAAGCCGGTTGTATACGAGGAGATACAGCACTAACGAGTTTCGACAGGAGTGACAGTTAAACCTAATGATTCGTTTCACGGGCAGCCGACCAGGAACGTGTAGCCGAGTGAGAAGTCTGTAATCCTTCAGCAACATTACCATGTGGTCACACTAGAATGTTCTTATTTATTCTTCGTAGAAAGATGGGTTCGCCGATCAGTCAAGCACTTTCTTAAACGAACGATTTCATCCGTGATTACCATTAGGTTACCTGAATGAGTACTCAATGTTGGGCAACTATTCGGAGCAACCACGACTTTGCACATCGACCTGCAGTGACCACTTGGACTAGCGTATTTTCATAAATGGACACTCTCCCGAATCGACGGATCAACCTGAACATCGGTCACAACCGAGTGCGCTAGAATGTTCCAGACGTAATGATGCAACCAAATATGAGCAACGATCAGCTACTAACTATCAGTCGTCTCGACCACTCCTCAGTATTAAAAATGCGCCTTGAGGGGAACTTTGGACGCAAACAACTGGAACCACCCCATCACTTGCAATAAATTAATGATTAATGTTCAGTGAGGAGGCTGAAAACAAATTACATTGTGAAATGGGAATAATGTTGTATGGTGACACATTGCAACACACAAAGACTAACGACTTTGTCTTACAACCTATCCACATCGTTCCAAAGGGTTATACACAATCAACTTCATGAAATAAAATTAGAAAATTGCCACCTGAAGCGAAAAGCCAAGAATTCTCCAAGTCCCACGAACATGTAGACAGTTTTATGCACGCAAATGTGAGTGTGTGAGGATGAGATAACGATTACAACAAATTTACCTTCCACTTTGATGGAACGGCAAGGCCAACACCACACCCCGTCTTCAGCACGGAGGGGCAATCAACCTAACAATAACTCCAGCAAACACTTACTGACTTTATGGACGAAAAAATGACATGATCGAATTAGAGGGTGAAATGCATCGAATCAGTGCCAATGAAAACTAATCTCTCAACCAATTTCGAGAGAAGAGAACAGTGTCGAAATCCAAAAAAATGACTGGCTTGCGGCGTGCGTGTTTGTGTGTGCGCACTGATCAGACTGAATATAAGGTCTGACGACAAAGTAAGCAGTGAATGAAGGCAACTAACAGTAGCAAGTATAGTAGCATTGCAAACACAAAACACGTAGTAGAA
The DNA here is from genome assembly GCA_008508345.1 of Paragonimus westermani. Taxonomy (NCBI): domain Eukaryota; kingdom Metazoa; phylum Platyhelminthes; class Trematoda; order Plagiorchiida; family Troglotrematidae; genus Paragonimus; species Paragonimus westermani. The sequence goes on from QNGE01000131.1 coordinate 134,129, forward strand.
GTTTCATCAGAGCAGTAAGAAGATATAGATTGCGACGTGGTAACACTTCGTCTACTCTCACCAGTCGCAAACGTAAAACACGCCAGTTATAATATGCATCATACAAACAGGGACTAGACACGCCTACAAGCACGCCAAGTACTGTGTAATCAAGAGCATGGCAACCCGATAGGCTCCCCTAACAATTTTTGTACACATAAAGTCGGCTGGTGAGGTAGGATAAGCCAGTAACGGTATAAGTCTTTTTTCTGCTCTGATGAAGTGGTTAAGGGGAACCCAGCGTTACAATAGACGTTGCCAGTGGGGAATTGCTTCGCTTATAATCATGTTCAGGCAGTGGAACCACGATGTACATAATACATCCTGCGGGTATCCACAGATAACAGTAGATGAGAAAGCGAGGTTCGAATGTACGTCTAAATCTTCAGAGGTTACACAGACAGAGCATACGGAAATCGCATTCGCGGTAGAAGGATTACATTGATGGAAATAGTTAGGTTAGAGAGGACAAAGCTGACATCAACCGAGGAGAAGGCGGTTAATCAGGTTCAATGTTGTGACGTTATACAACTGACTTGTCTCTGCGAATAACCAACGAAACAGGAAGACGAAAACCACAAGAAGGCCTTCTTGCAAACCCAGTCATGTTATTTACATACCGCAGCATGTTTGTCTACAAGGCGCAGGCATCTTGAGGTTGGACATCTGAGTCTAGACACAGGAACTGTGTGAACTCAATCTAACCCCTTTCTCCTCAATTGTTTAAAAAGTATTGCTGATTATTATTTCGGTGGTTGAATAGCAGTTAATCAGTGCTAGTAAACAGTGACCTGTTTCTGTAGTTTATAATGAAAACCATGAGGGAATCAAAAAGCGTAGTAATTAGAACTGGCTTACAGACACCTATCAAAGGCTGATTTGAGAACGGTGGAAACGAACACAGTTTTCAGAATTCAATATTCTCATATCTAAAGGGGCTAAAACACAGGTCGGAAAGATAAAAGAGAAACGGTAGGGTACTGGTTTGCTTGAAAAAACAAGCATGCATTTTTTAAGGAAAAGAAAACGCCAGCAACCATTAACCGTGCTGAAAAATACACTCAAAGTGGTATATATGCGCCTACTCACGAAGACCAACAAGAGCTCCAGTCATAAATCCGGTCAGCGAATCAAACAACAAATATTCCTATTCATTAGTATTTGGCAGCCTTTGCGATGACGAGGAGAAATTGACTGAAGATGTACCTTTCTATCACAGACAATAACGTAGGAAATAAGTGTCTTTCCGATCAAGGAATTGAACTTAGAACAGGAAGAACGCCGATTTTTATAGCACAACCGGCTAAGAAGAGAGAATTACGGTAAGCGGTGACCAATTTAAAGCACCAGTGTCTACAGTGGAGAAGAGCTCTGCATACTGTGCACAAGTATAATAATTATTCGAAGAACTACGACCATGATAAGCAGAAGGCTTGAAAAGGAAAACTGAACTGAGAGTCACACCAACATTGTACCATCCGCAAAACGTTCATGAATAGTGTATGGCATGAAGCCAACAATAATTACTCCACTGAATCGTGAGGTTGAAAGAAATGTGTTATGCGACAGGTGTAGGAAGTTTCACCATCGAATGGATGGAGCTGAGATAACTGAGCATTCATATACCCGCTTAATCTCATGACAGTTAAAAGGATAAAGAAACGGAGGTTAATTTGCCATCACGATATGACACATTATCGTACAACAACTGACTTCTAAGGCAAATGAAACATACACAGGTTTTAGCTGATTATGGAAACAATTACGAAATAACTAATGCGCACACTTGCTGAACTCATTCTGACAACATGTGGAAGCTTGTTGGTTTCTGGAGACGCGTTGCCCTTCTGCAATCAAATGTGTCCTTTGGATTAGTTTTTTGATTCTGTGGTGAAACGCCATGCAGAAAGGTGAAATCAATATTGGTATACCGTCGATCAGGCTGTCTCGCCTTCAAACTGAAAATCTCAGCTACACCGAGGCCAGGTTTTCGGATGAACATCCAATGCACTTCTGTCAACTTGGTTGATGTTCAATGTAGACTTTCGTTCGTTTACTCTCGCCTCTTAAGCTCGTTTATTTCAGCAGCGGCCCAGGTGAACTTCTCGTATTGTCTGTCAATCGCCGGTTATGAGACAGTCAGTGTGTAAGGCAAAATGTTCAAACACGTAGTCACAAAACAAAAACACTTTTCGACTCAACCATTCAATTTCATCCGTTCTGCGTTTCATCGCTGTTTCTAAATCGCAGGGACATACCGCTGGTTGCAGTTTTCAAGTAGAAAATACAACTTACAATGTAAAAAAAACTTCCATCTAAAAAGCATGTATACTTCTTTCCGGTTCCGCCCCTTTAGTTGAAGTTGTTTGACAGATTTTGGTCTAGCGTTTCTTGTTTGTTGAGCATATTACCCTAAAGGGCTATTCGATCAAAGTTTCCGCACCAGCCACCGGTTATGAGCTCTGGACATGGCCCGAAACCGCTGAGATAATCCACCAAATGTCGGAACAGATACGACTCCAGCTAGTTCAAAGGGCACAACATGAAAAGGTCACTTACAATCCTCAGCATGTAAGCTTCGACAGCACTGCATCCGTCGTTGGTGCTTACACATAACTGCCATAACAATATAAAAATGTTCTGGTTTCAAGGCGAAAGAAAGCAAGAGACACAGTTCACATAACTCTTAAGTTTCTTATGCCTGTACATGAAAATAAAAACAACGTGCCAATCCCGTGTAAACAATCAAACAAAAAGTTGCGCCGCTCTGTTCAAGGCATGAAGACTTCTATATTTAGGAATATGGAACAGCTGGACAGAAATGTGCAATATGAAACAACAGTATACCTTGAAGACCAGTGTATACAGCTTTCCTTATTTTTCTTACACGTTACGTGTTGAACGTTTGCACTGTTTACAATCACCAACTGAGAAGTCATGAGGACACTTCAAGCGTTGAAATTGTCGGGTCAATTGAAACTGGATAACGAAGAAGTCTGCTAGATGAATACAACCTCGAACAACGCAACAGTGACCGATATGCTCAGATTACGAGAAACAAGTAACGTCCGTGATATCAAAGAGAAACCTGCTCTGGAATTGTTAGTGAGCAACAGACACATCGTTGTACTACCATCTAACAGAACAATATTATTTTTGCCCAACAGAAGTAATTATGTCTCAAAGGTCCAGGCCCAGCGCAGCGATCAAACGGTCCACATGACATTCTATGGAAAGCAGAAAACAGTCAAAACTCTAGGGAATAAATTACACAGAGAAATACTGAGCCTCGAAAAACACGGAGCCAGTGACAAAACCCCCGAACGAGCCCAAACCTACCATAAACTCCTACCTTGAGATTCCACAGACGGACTAAAATTCCCAAAGACAATAGACTCTTGACACTGATCGTTTCGACCGGAGGAGCCTCAGAAGATAAGCTGGGGAGACTCCTATGTAGGTTAACGCAACCGATATTCGGAAATAGCCGTTTGAATAAACACAGCGCCTCTGACTATCTTAACAAAATAGAAAACATGAAGTAGGAACAGGAAATCATAGTAACGTTCGACGTTCGCTCGCTAGTTGCTTGCACCCCGAACGAACTAGTGTTAAACGCACTAGCCGGTATGTTACAGGACAATGCGCAATGGCAAGAACACACCATCGTAGATCTAGCAAAAAATTACACAGGAACTTACCAACATTTTGACGACACAGTATACCAACAAACACCGGGAGCATTAATGGGATCACCGTTTGCTGGAACCGTTAAGTAATTCTTTGAAAGAACTGCGTTCCAGGAAAACGGTCAAAAATTTTTACTGAGGCACATAGATGCATTTTTTATCAGCAAACATATGAGGGAGACAGTTTCAGACGAGACCAGTAATAAGATATTAACGCAATTTCAATTTGCCCAAGAACTGCAGACCAATGTCCCAATTTCAGTCCTGGGAATTATTATATTACAGAGACAATCTGATGGAACCAAATGGAGGACAAAACATCGCAAACCAACAACCACTGACACTACTATCGTTCAACAGCAACTATCCGATCATACGTAAGAAGACTCAAGTGCAAACTCTAGGTCGTAGAGCAACCATACAATGCAGCAAGCACAAAATACAAGAGGAAGAGAACCTTTCCCCAAGTTGTTCATGTTAAATGACTGTCCTAGAACATTCACAAATGCGTGTGCCAGAACCCGGCTGGATATTGCTTCTGACTACACCAGAAATAAAATCGCTAACTGGACGAAAAAACGGAACCTTGCAGAAAAGAGGGGATACTGTGGAAAAATCTCGAGTTAACATCGCTCGCAGACCAACAAAAGCCCCCGAAATGATCATCGTAAGGTCAAAGATCCGACTGAAGTGCATGGAAGTATGGGTGTAGTATACTCTATTCTCTGCCAAGGCCGTGACCAAGCCTACGAAGAAGAAACGAGTAAACAGTTGAAGACGTGTCTAAACGAGTACCACTTAACATTGAGATAGACAGATCAGACTGCACATCTTTGGCGATAGTGTGCAACCACAGGTCATGAAACCGAACATTCGGGACCCAGCGGGATCGAACTAGCGAAAGAGAGACAGCGGCGAATAGCTTGAAGTAAACTTTTTCTACAATACTTCTAGCAGATATTGATCCCTATGTGCACCATGCTTCGTTAGCCACACACACGAAGAAGACCAACAGACATGCCGATGAACAGGTACACTAGCTGTAACTTTTCTAACGTCACGGCTTGACAGCGGATCCTAGTGTAGATCTCAAACGTTATGCTGAATACCCATCGCTTCGTGCTAGTCTGTAATGCATTTACATTTATATACATAGATATAGTATGACTGGAACTGAAAGTTGTGTAAACTTTGGTGAACATATGAGACGGAACGATTTGACTATGAGCTGGACATTTATTCCAATATACATTGCACATCCAACTGTTTCACAAAGCATACAACACTAAGACTTACTCGAAAAATTTTGTCCAGTTGATCAATGGAATCTTTGGAACCGGGAAACGTTGCCACACCGGAAACCATTTCAGTGAAGATACAACCAACGCCCCTGTAATAGACAGCAACGGAACAAAATGTTGTTGGTCGATATCACTCAAGATCAGAAACGTGTGAATTAAAAAAGGAGGAGCGAAGAAGATGTTTGTTTCCGACTGTCTGACAGAACCCATAGCAAACAAGAGTTTCATGTGTCCAAATCAAGAAAAATTGAGCGCAATTCATGAAAACAGGTATAAAATTGCATTAAACAAAAGCATATATTTAGTTGATCAGTTGCCCCGATCTCCAGCGAAATAAACAGCTTGAAAATTCAATCTACATTGTGTACGGACACTGCTTAGGCCCGTCCAACACGTTGAAAATGGTGAAAACAAACGAGAAGTCATAAGGTTCGTATAAGCCTAGTAATCAACCAACACGCCATCATCCACATAGAAGGCAGACACATTTAGGAGGCAATTGTGTAAAGCTTGTTGAAAGAATAAAGAAATTGTATGGTTCCACCACTCTTAAGTACACTAATAGGAAATTCATCTTCTCACATTATGCTTCCGACAGTTGCGGATTGAATGGTTAAGCTATCCAATCGGTAACTTCACACAAAAGCGGAGAAACGAAGTTAAATTCCACTTGAAACTAAGATAACCATTCACCAACATCCGCGGATACTGAACGCTGCATAAACATACTTTATTGAATTGCCTCAATCTACCATGCTCACTGATTAGTCGGTGACCTTAATTGCTACTTTTGGTAACTGTCTTCTGGCCTTCTGATTAGAAAATGTTTGCAGATCACCAAGCACCGCACATATATATGAATGTACTTTTTATTCTGTCAGACGGTTTCGGGTGTAACCGAGTGAATTATTACATTCGTCTTCTGATTTGACTCGGAAGCAGTTAGCTGGGTCAGTTCAGCTATTCCTGTGGATCAAGAATTACCATCCTGTCCAGCCTAAGGGGGGAAATGTGAGTTCCGCTGAAGGTTCTTTCGTCTCGTGGTTGATTCAGCTTGATTTCAAAATGCTTGAAAGTTGTGGATAGCAAGTCGTTTGCAAAACCGTTCGCGTTTCCAGTAAATTTCAAGTGTCAAGCATAAGCCACTTATGTTACTTTGCCGTATAAAATTATAAAACTATTCAAGATCTCCAGGTAGACTGAGTTTCTGCATATGCCCAGTGAGTTCTTTCAATACTCATATTGACCTATTCTCTTTATACTATGGGGCATGTCTCTCGGTTCTCACCTTGACACGACAGCAGTAGTGTTGAAAAGAAGATGCATGAGGAAGGAGTAAAAGGCCCATCGGTTTTAGTCCTTGAATATCACAAGCACATGATTAATCCCGAGTGTTCCATGCACTTGGTTGTGTGGGTCAATCTTGACCAATCTCTCGAAAAAATTTCACCCGTAGGTACGGACTTCATACAAGTCCAGAACAGCCACCCAGGGTTAAACATTACACACACCAATATGGTAAACCGTTATTCATCAATGATATGAACGTAGACCCAATCAAATTCGTCTGCATGATGCATTCACTTGATCTATTATTAACCCGTTGCATGCCAACCACCTGGACCCTTCAAAGGATTAAATAAACGTGATGGAACAGATTTTGCTTCCGTTTGCATCACGTGAGAGATTTCCGATGGAGAGGCAAAGGTTTAGATGCAAGCTCTACAGCAACAACCGGATGTGGACCTAGGTGAAGGATGCCCAAATATAGGTGCGTCTTTAGAACCGGAGAAGTATCCCACAAAATAAACATGCGCAAGAGCGAAAACGTAGCAATCAAAAACATTGAATGCTCAAACAGAAATCGATGAAAGGCGATGAGTCCAAAGCGACCCCAGCGTGTCATACATTTGTGGTCGGGAATCGTCTTCCCCGCTAATAGTCAATTTTCCCAAGTGCACTGGTTATTCATAAGTACGTACAGTATTTTAAGTTCAGCCCGCTTGACCCTCGGCATGACAGTTCGGCATGGAGTTGAACGACACTCAAATCCGAGGGGTAACTGGCTGTCAAGGTCAACCACAGCCATGGCCACAACAGGCGCATAGTAAACGTCTCAGTGGTCGACTACGTGAAGTCATCATGCAGACCAGAAGACAGCAGGTGCAAGCCACCGCAATACTTGGAACAGGTGTAGCAAGATAATGAATTACAGATGAACTTTTGCGCTTGCAAACCACAGTATAAGTTTCACAATAAAATAACGTTACACCTCAGCTAATCCTTCTCATTACGATATTATCGGGAACACTTTGTGATCTTCTTTATCGCAATGGAAAAGTGAATAAGTCCATGCTGGGCAGACAATCCCATGAAAAACAAAATGTGGCCTACAACGTAAGTGAACACACAAGTAACAATCACTGTTCAAAATGGGGGATTATTAAACTATCAGGTCCACTACAAAGCAGAGATACCCATCAGCCACTCAGAGAAACGTCAGAGAACCTATGATGTAGATTCACGATGGACAGAAACGGGGGTAACAGAAAACAAAATGGGACAAATGTAAAAAAAAATGGAACGGCTATTAGGCGAAGTAAGTATGGGATCGAGCGAAACATAATGCATTTGATGATAATCAATTGTTAAGAGTTGGAAGAAAAACTTGCAACGCATCTGATACACAATCAAGTGATGGGGTAAGTTATCTGAATCTTAACGGCGTCATTCCGTAGGTGGTAATGCTGAGTAAAGGAGGATAATCAAGGCAACCAAGATCAATCCGTGACGGGAAAGCTGAGCAATGATTTACGAAATGAAAACCATCACGATAGTGAACAATCAACGGTGCTTCGCCGTTGTACCGTGATCAATTTTCTCGTGCTGTCGTTCGGAGTAAACAGTAACGATCTACCCACCTGCTGAACTACATGGACGGTTCTTGACTAATTTATGATTGCAGCTCCCCAGTAAAATGCCAGGTATGCTTTCTAGCCCGTGGATAGACTATCGGAATGATATACATACGTATGCCGTTAGAAAAAGAGGAGATAAGGAAATTCCGAGAATTTCGGCAAATTGAATAGAGGCGGGCTAAAGACGAATAGGGAGATTCTTGCTGTTTGTTCAGTGCACTCAAGGAAGTGAATCAACATGCAATGACCAGCAAGTTTACTTGAATGTCACTGAACATATGAAATTCATTTATAAACTATAGCGCAAAAAATCCCGTTCAACATGGTTAAAAATATGAATAGGTACATAGTAGGAAGGGGAATGGAAACATTTATTGTCCTCATCGCCCAGCGAGAGTCAACTGCGATTTGCAACTACCAACGCCGTTTTATGACGAGTCCATTCTTTTCCAAATCTAGCTTCTTACAATTCCGTTGAATCAACCCTTGTCAGATTGCTAACAGTCACTGCAACTGAACGAAACGAAAGAGGCAGCATGACCCGAACGGGTACCAACTTGAAATCATTGAAAACTGGGAAGCAAATCCAACAGTTAATAAGCTAAGCTTTAGAGTAAGATAGTCAAACTGTTAAAGAATCTGATCTCACACTGCATACGCGAGTACGGACACTTTCGACCAAAAACGTCGAGTTAGAGCAATAGGCCTGAGAACACACACCACCAAACCCTAGTCTGCTGTCGTCCCGAGAGAATGGAAACCGAGGAGTTTGCCACTGATGCGGGACGAAGCAGACGGTGGACAATAATACCAGCTGTCGATAACCACTACGTTTCCCACGATTACTGAGTGTATTTTTGTTTACAGATGAAACAGACTATCGATAAAGACGACTGAACAGAAGAGAAGGACTTTATACGACTAGGAACAGAAAATATAGTGTAGTTTCAGTATGCAAAGAGCGGCAGGTGTTTACGCATCACCTCGATCAGCTTTGTATTTAGAAAGTTCATTTTTGGCAGAAGGACGCAGAACCACAAAAGTGAACGTCTGCCAGGCTTTTTCAGTTTTTAAACCACAACCGTTCAACAGTACTGGTAAGATGCAGGGATGGGTGAAAAGTAACACTTCCAGTCGAAGTTCACGGAGGTTATTATAAAATTAGCTTAAATTACCTTTTAACAGGAAACCGTGCTTTCTTTACACTCTATCCATAAGATTTCTCGAGTCCTACTATCCATTTTTTATTACTACTGCAAGACAACACATTTTAGTTTGAGAATATTGTCACCACTTCCTAAAAGTTACGCTAACGCACTTCTAGTAATTAAAATGAAGCTTAAATTTACGTGACCTACATGCGCAAGCTCAGGAAGTGATAGAACAATGTTGAATATGTGAAGGTAAGCCAACTCGAATCTACTTTCGGGGCGGATTAAACGACCACAAAAGAAGGGATCGACAGTTCCAGAAGCCTGAATACAACGAGAGTGTGGCGAGACGAACGGGAATTCGACCGGAAACCATCGAGAGAGTGGACTTTACTGAATGATTTATCCGAGATAAATCATGTCGCTTCAAAAGGAGGTTAGCAAGGCGCATGAACGGTGGTCACGGAATGGCGTTTATACAGCATAAATCATATGGCTAATTAGAAGTCAGCAAACTGTGACACTAATTTGACACGCGCACTGTACTGAAAGGTGTAGGAGAACCTAACGTGAAAGATAGCATGGGCTCTACTGAAGTGTCAAGCCAAATAGCCTAAACAATTTTGATTTGGACAAAGCCGAAATTAGAGATGTATGCTAAACCTTGTTTGTTTGGATGACGCAAACAAGTAAGTTGATCAATAGCACACAACAGTACCAACGATTAGCACGTTCTTGTTGTATGCAATTAGTGAGTTGGATAATAGAGCGATAGGTTTTAGCACCGTGCCATTGGTGTTTTAGCAAACCTTTCGGAAAAACCAGTACACAATTGAACTTAGGAGAAATCAAAAGCATCCCGAAGAAGAGAAACGTCTCAGCGCTTGACAACAAGCTGCAATAGGGCAAAGTAAAGGAATAGCCTAGAGAAGCATACCATATCGTACTTGTCACCCAAGGCGTTGCTAATCTCATGGTGTGTGTGTGCACAAAACGGCACGGGGCATGACACATTACACAAGAGTTAACATATGTGCATGACCAATCAATTGAACGGATCTATGTAAAAAACGGTCAAACTTCAAAGCAGACGCAGCTGAGACTTTTTAAATTTAATCATTAATCGACTTCTCAGTATAAGATACCGATAAACTATTAAAAAAATATGGATCGAACTGAATGAAGCTTTCTATGAATGCGATTCCGCCACGAGACTGAAGGCAACGCATTTCATTACTATTCGCAAGAGAACTGACTGTTCTAACTGAGCATAATAATCGCACAGAACTTGTGTATATGTGATGCCTAGACGAGAACGCAGCGTCAAAATAGTCCCACATAATCGGTAGGCGTACAAAAATCTTATTTGACATCGGACGCGTCAATAGCTTGCACGTATATGCGCTTTTCAACTTTAGCATCACCCGCTAGCTAAGTCATCGAACTCTCGAATATCAGTCATGATGGGACAACTGAATATAGTATGTTTATTCATCGACTGACACAAAAAAACGGTGGGCCGGAACAATGAGTGAAAAAGGTCGAGTGCGGTTTTTGATATTTCCGACCCTTGAATAGTTTGAGGCAGTGGTGAACGAAACGAAACGAGTCACTTTAGTCAAACACTCGCGTCAAGCTTTGCAGCGAACGCCAATACGGAAATATGGGCAACTGGTTTTACTGTTAAGAACAGACAACACGCCTTAAGGTCATGCCAATAGCAAGTCATTAAGGCCATTTATATTTAAGTCTTTCTTATCACTAAAATTCACGCACTCCCATTCTAATATCTACAAAACATAAGTAACTATGAGCTTTGCAAAACGTTGAATGTGTTTATGACCCCTCATGTCATCGACTAATTGAACCGGACACACTCCCGTCACGTCATCCTAGCATCATTCCTACAGAAATACTCGACGTAGACGTTGAGGTCAACTCTGAAGATCATGCCGTTGGAGTATACATTAGTCGAGGGAATCTGGGGATCTCGTTGAGATCAAGTTCAAAGTTGTTGCAACCTATATGTGAGAATGGACGTCTTGGGAACCGGCTGACGGTTCGATCCGAAGTCGTTGGGTAGTCTTCCACGTGTTCAAGTGAACTTTCTTAAAAGCGAAAAAGTTATCTCTACACCTCGACGGAGTCGACATCTTGTGGCACGACGGAATTAGGGCTAAACTACCTTTACGGATCGATCGAGTTTGAGATCCAGGCATAAACGATCCATCTGCTTAAATATCGGCTCCTCAACTGACATGTGCTGACGCCGCATGGTGCCCTATTCTATCCACACTTAACGCATGAGCGATACGTGTCTGGGTGGTGAAGTGCACTAGAGGACATGATGCAAACGGAGCAAATTTTGTGACTCGCCCCATCAAATCATTAAGAAAAAAAGGGTGTTAAACGAATTTCCGCCAATGAGGCTTGCAATAATTTCACTTGATTTGGCGAGAAAATTGGACAGCCTACTCGATCATTGTGGAACGGGTGGGTAACTAAGTCCAAATGTGGAATTTCTGAGATCGTGGCGTTACTTCGTAGCTGGTAGAGCGCTTACTGCGTTCGAATTCAGTCGATGCTTTGATTTTTCACAGGTGGATCTCATCTAAATCACCAAATCGACCAAACCATTCAGTAATACTGTAAAATGTGTGTCCACAAAATCCTGAAAGGACTTAGTGCTTTGGTTGAGCAGTGTAGAGGGTTTCGGTAGCACAAAGTTAGAAAATCAATCTTACAAGTAATCTTTGTGGCCTTCACACACAAATGGTAAACATTTAGCAAAAAACAGACTCTATGGGCAACCGTCGTGGAAAGTAAACACTTCGAGTGGTGTTCGACAGGGCAGTCCCATCTCCATCTTCTTGATGATCTTTGTTATAGACAATATTCTAGGCGGTTTGCCCAGAGAATCCAACGATGATGATGTTAATTTTCCCCTATATACTAAATTGATAAGCATGAGGTGTGCGTCTAGTTGTGGGTGCTACATTGCTCTTTTCCGAATTGGTTTCTCCCTTGTTTCTTCCTACGCTTCAAACAGATCCAAGATTGCCTTTCTCAAGAGAAGCTCATAATAGAATTATTGATCCGTGATACAGCTGGTCAGAAAAAATGTCAGAAACGACGATGTGCTACATTCACAATGTTTTAATCTCTTTCATTTAACTCCCTTACATCCACGTTTGTGGGATATTTCTTATCACTATTGCAATGAACAACAGCGCTAGCCACAGTATCATTTGGTCGGGTTTATGGCCGTCACAGATGAACGAATTACGAGTTCGTGAGCACCAACAAAAATATAGAAAAGAAACAAACAGTTAGGTAATTTCTGATATCCATAAAAAAAACTTTGCAAAAAGTCACACCAAAGCTAGGACACTGGAGTATAAAGAACCTACAGCTGATCCCTCACAACTTCTAAACAAAATATGAGAAAAGTAGAATGAGCGATATATTCAGGAAGTAGAAGATTCACTTAACAGTACAAACAGAAAAAGTCCATTTAAAGGCTATTTGCAAAAAAGATTGACCCACATTTCCACGCACGTCGACCAAGTAAGACACAGTCAATTAGTACAACTTGAGAATGATTAACTGTATCACATCCGCCCAAAGTAATGTAACAAGTGGCGGTGCTCAATGATCTCGGAAATGGTTGAACGGACAAAACCATACAAAATTATTATGCAAATCATGCTCGTGCAGCCTTAATCTGTGCGCTCGAGAACAATTTTTGAAAACAGTTTAAAAAAGCTTAATTTGGGGACGCCAGCTGTCTCACTGTCACCAGCGCCCCTGTAGCTCGTGCGCCCAGCCCACGCCACCTGACAGTCAGTGCCGGTTTTGTTTTGGAACGTTTAAAGTAAGACCCAATTATGGGACAAACAATGAAACACAACGCATGGGCTGTAGACTCATTGCTACACTGGCTCGTTGTGTGAGTCCCATTACCACGATTCTGGCTAGGCTAAAAGTGCGAGGTGTAGGGACGGTGACCTACTTCTTTACACGATGAAGACCGTTCAGTCTATGACTGAGCGCGCCGTGTTACTGACATTTAGGTGTAACTCAAATTATGACACATTTTTGGTTACATAGGCTTTCACATATGTTGTGGAACAGGGGCCGATGGTGAGCCAGTTCACAGGAGGAAAAATGGGATAAAATAACCAATCGATCAAGACCCATTAACCGATATCAAGCATACTTGTGTAAAGATTAGACCATAGCTGGCGGTGGGAAACTGTGAACGCTCAAGCGGTGCCACACTCTATTAAAGTTTGTGATTGCCACGGTATGTGAACAAATAAATTTACTTTCTGAATGCGTAAGTGGGGTTCGTTTTTAAAACCGTCGACCAAGGGTACCACCACGAGAGACTCTTGTGAAAGTCCGGGTGAGTGATCTCCACAGCGTAGGCGTACTGCTCCATATTACTGATTCAGCGGTTTATTTATGAGATAATTTTGGCAAAGGGCTGCAATATTTTAAGAAAACTGTCTGCAGACAACGTTAAATGAGACGGTTCTATCATCTTTGTCGCTCATCATTCCACCAGCACAGCAACGGTAATATGCTTCAAGAGAAATGGACAACACTACTGAACATTTGACTCAAACCCGAAGAACATCTATTTGTTGAACAATGTCGAAAAGGCTTCAAGAGAGAACATCATAAATGGTCTGGGAAGCAAACTAAAGATGGACCAGCTTAGTGACAATTCAAGTTCGGTATGGATACATGGAGAGCTTGAAAAGATCAGTCCACGGTCCAAGGCTAGTCGTAGTTAGTACTGTCTTCAAGGAACCCCTGAACAGAAACACACCGAAACGACCACTTTAATTTCCTGCATCGTCACTTTAAATTCAGCGTGACGCTCAGTACAGCGCATCAAGAGTGAATGAGTGGAAGACGCAATTAATTCAACATTCACAGAAATATCCAAAAACGCCTGTGGGAAATAGTAAAGGACTGCCAGTGCAGGAAAGCAAATATCAAATGAAATTGCACGATATGGCTGAAGGAATTCACATTAAGGAGTGGGGATGAAAACACAACATCAGCTAACCGAACTGGACAGAAATGCACAAGCCGCTTAAATGGAATCTGATCTCGTCGTCGACCAGAAGCACGGGTTAAAAACGGCAGAGCGCAAAAGGTGGAATGTCCGCCGAAACAAGCTCTAGTCAAACGCACTCTCAGATAGAAGCCGATAAAAACTAGCTAACAAAGATTAAAACGAGCGTCGCGTGCAACAGACTGAAAAGCTATACAGAACTGTCAACGGGTCTTGAGGCACATCTTGCTGGACACGCTAAGGCCGCGTGTGCCTAAAACGTATATACGAAACCGGTGATTGGGTACCAAGAAACAAGAACGCCAGTGATCCAAGAGATCAATGAAGAACAAGACCACAAGTGTGGGATACAACGTTTTCATGGCACTTAGTTCTTTTGCACTCAGGATCCCGTGATTCATTATGAGTGACTCTTAGGGAAACCAAGCTTCGGTCCATTTGAAGCGGATGGGAAAGCAAAGAAGGGATCAATGAGGAAACGACTGTTTCATTCATCAAGAAATTCCAAAGAAAGGTGCAGAAGAAATCATATAGAATCATCGATAGTGAACGGTTCGTTGAACCAACAGAATGTCTTCCAACATGGATTAAAGTCAGTGACCTCGAAAACACAGAATGGACTAGTTAGCAACAGCGATGAAACGCAGATCAAGGATAAGATGAACACGCGGATGAAATGAAGACTGTTGTTGCTTTGTGAATACCCATATGAACATTTGCCTTACACTGTTTCAACAAACCTTATACTATGGTAACAGGCAATTGTAGGGTGCTTGAGGAGGAGTAATGACTGAGGAGGTCGATGGATCATAGTGTCAGATACAGGGGCTGCAGCATCTATCGCAGGTCGAGTAGGTGGACTGAGATGAAAGACAGGTACTTGAGAGTGGTTGCAATGAGAAGGACAGCTTCTAAACCACTACGAACTGAGATCGTTTAAATGTCGATGGGCAACGTTAAGTTACGCTGTGTGATACGGAGGGTCCACAATGCCCAATGAAGGATAACATGCAAGGATAACGTAGAAATGTAATTAGCAACGCTTGAAAGACAAAGAAATGCTCATTTTCACAAACAACTTATCGCACTCTTACGCATATGCAACGGACACTCAGTATCCATGGTCAACACACAAAGTCAGAAAATACAAAGAGCAGCATTATCGACAAGAGTTTGTCATGAAAGGGAAACTTTTCTTTATCGTCTTGAACAATGAGCTAGTTCACCTTTGATGAAGTCTACTGAATCACCAGTGCGCCGTGGCAAGATCACTGAGTATGAGGACGACGATACTTATTGGTACCTCACCAAACACCCGCATGAAAAGCCATACTCAACTGTATCTATCACTACCGAACGTGATTCAATTCACTCTTCAGTTATTTGTTTGATGAGAGATGGTTGTTCTGTTATGTCGATCAACCACTTCTATCACACACCATCCATTTCGATGCGCGCTAGAACGGCCTTTTTATCAAACAGTCCTACTGCTATGAGCTGTGTACAGCAGAAGAACCACTACAGAATTCTTCAGTCACATCACGACGTCCAAATCTGGCTTATTTCATTGCACCCCGGACTGCATGCAGCTGTTTACTAGCCGGCTAGTTTACTATGGTTGTCGCGATCACCGTTGATTGGGTTAGCCCACGTGCGACGAGTAACGACTGGAAGATAGCCATCCGGTGATTAGCACGTGTCAAAAGAACATGGTCTCGGAATACCAGTATTAAATGACCAAACAGTCGATTCACCGATAACTGCCCCTATGATGATGTGTGCAACCAGAGAACGGCTCAGTTCATCAGGCTCTGAAGAGTGACGGAAAACGTCGACAAGTTCGATTTACCTTTTTCGGAAAGTCACGCCACGTTGTGAAACTCAACCCCCGAGGCTTCCTTCATAGGGACCTTTCGTGTCCTATTCAAAAGCTCATTCGCTCAACCACACATGGGCGTCCACATAGTAGCCAGCTTTCACTAGTCAGTTTTAACTTGGAACACTCCGGTGACGTCTATAAAATTCTCTAAGAAGGTTTGAGAATCACCACTCTTAAACAGTTGCGGTCAGGGCATAGTCATTCATGAACAATGGGTATTGGCAAGAAAGCCGAGTTTACTGTGATGTGAGTCACACGCTTTATCCATCGGCTTGTGCTGGTTGACTTGGTCACTGTGAAGTGGCATAGTAACTGTGATCAACTGGAGTGGCGAGATGGTCACTATGTCACGAGAATCAGATGAACGATCAGGAATTACTGCGCACAGATTGCATACTGCTCATCGATGTTAACATAAGTATATCACGCAACGACCTTTCTTTGCCAACTGTCCCTTAGCTCTGTCATTTTTCAGTATTATCTCGATTCATAGCTTCGGAAGCGTCATTCATAAACGCGAAAGCGTTTCCAGTTGTGTAGTCCGGAAAATCATTTGCTCACCTTGATCTCCAGGACGTTGAACGCCGTGAAGATCAAATGATAGAGTGGACCAAGAAAAGACGACTTGAAGGCCTATACGAAGATTCCCTGGTGGAAAGCTATCATTCTGAAGTGGAAATATTGATTGTGTTGTTGCAACAAGGCCCCTTTCAGCCCCAACCACAGACAGCATACTCAAGAAAGACTAACTCAATCGTCTCAGATGGCTAGCTAGTAGCATATACACGGTCTGAGCTGTCTATAACTTGTGCAGCGCCCGCATTAAATCACTCATACTGGACTCTTCACATAGGAATTTTCCTACTTTGCCTTTTCAGATGAAATTGCCATTTAACATTCCGCCTTCGACTTCTCATTTGATTACCAAATTGTTGATCATTGTCAAGTTAAATAACGAGCATCATAAAAATGTCCAGGTGAACGATGGTGAAAATACGGATGACCGCTATTCAGCATAGATAATTGTAAAATGTAGTTATGGAGAGGCCTGTAGCAATAACAGACGACAACAATTTGATTTATTCATAGTGGACGAACAGATATGCTGTTAGTGCACGCACGCAAAAGTCTGATAGAGAATAAAGTTATTCGTAATGGTGTCTGTTCAATGTCAACTGAGATCAACAAATCACCTTATCCATTTTACATGTGCGTGTGTGTAAGCGAGTTCTCACTTTTTTGCTGCCTTGACGTGGTTTTCAGGCATACGTTGTTTTCATCCGAAGGCTCTATGGACTAGAACTTCGGCCATTACAGGTTCAATCATGTCAAATAAGCCAAAGGGGAGCAGGCAGACAAAAAACAGTTACATTGTAAACAACGAAAATCGCACTATTGGTTGCGTAGGAGAGATTAGAAAGTGAAACAAACTTATGGGTGTGCGGAAGAACTGCGTTTACAGCTATAGCACTACCGGCTTCCGTTTACACAGGAAGAGGACTAGAAAAGTATCCTCAAGCAAACAGCACTGTGATCGCCTAACGGCTGACCGTGCACACCGACATATTACTCTGCAGGGTCGAAGACAACTTGGTGTAGCTCACAGTCCGTCTACTGCACACAGCAGCAATGGGAGTGAGACGTTCATGTCTTTTTCATTGCGCCTCCAAACCGGGTTAGCAACTTGCTATCAAGTGGGCCAGATTTTTGAGACATTGGATCCGGGTAAGGTCCCTCATGAAAACACTGTTACCTTTTGTGCCACAGGTCATGTTGCTGAGCCAGAGGCTCTAGCTGAAGTTCCACATGTCAATCTGGGACACGCCCGTGGACAAAAAAACTTTGTCCGCCGGGGCACGAAGTGTGCGTACGCTGCTGGATCGGTGCGCTGCCAGAGGACCGCACCGCACTAATCGAGACGGAACTTAGCCGATACGACCTTGGTGAGACGGCCTTAAGTGAGATGAGGCTTGCAGACTAAGGCAAGCTTCGGGAAGTAGGTGCTAGATACGCCATCTACTAGACAGGTTACCCAGCAAGGGGTGGTCGAGAGTACGGTGTCCGTTTTGTAGCCGTTGGGCGCATCCATTCTTTAGTAATACGCCAACCACACAGCATCAGCCTTCGAAGTATGACCGTGCGCGTAGCACAAAAGACGAACGGGGCGTTTGTCGTTTCTACAGTGGACTCTAGAAATGAAGATAGAGAAACCACGTTCCGCGGCGTTTGTTCTAAACTCACCGGACAACTTCGCGGAATCAAAGATGGCTGGCGAAAAAAGCAAGGTGGATTGATGCAAGGCCACGCTAACCTTCGACAACAAGAAGGGTTCAGCGATCCGTTTGAAACGATTTTTGATCCATTCGGTCGGACTACTGAAGCACTTATCAACAGGCGTTGTATGCACGTAACTGGTAGGTCGCCATCAACTGGGTTTTCGTGGATAGCCTATCACAACGAGATATTCGAGCGTCACTTACTGTCGCCCCGGATTTAGCAGAAGTAAGAAGAGCTGTCGAAAAACTGCAAAATGGGTGCAGATGGGGTGCCGGGGTAACTTTTGAAGCCTGATGATACAGCTTTGCTTCGGTTGTTTTACTCCATCTGGAAGCAGGAAACAGGCCTTAATGGACTCAAGGATGTCCTGACCGAACCTTAGTTCAAGAGTAACAACAGGCAAAGCATCGACAATCAGGGTACCAGTTTACCGGGCTGTTTTGGAAAGGTTATGGTAACCAATTTGACAAACCGATTTAATGCGGACGTTCTGAAAAACAACGTCCACCAGCAGGTGAATTACAAGTAAGCTGCGTTACGATCGAGGTGGGGTTTGTTGATTAACAGATTCTGGAGAAGTGTCACGAGAGTTACCAGCCAATGTACGTTCTCCTTGTGAATTACACCAGGGCGTTCGAATCCATGATCCATGGGGTAAATGTGTCGATTTAATCAAAATGTCGCATGTGGGTAGACAGGGGAAGGTTCACACATGTGGATCGACCTTTGATGATTCTCACAGCACTACTGGCGTGGAACCCGACAATGTCTTAACCCTAATCCAATTTAATTCATATTTGGTCGCAACACCAACGGTTGCTCATTATTACTCGGAGGACGGTGTTGAGCTTGCATATCGCACGGCTGGCCGCTTGTTGGATAGTCGACGTTTTGATGCCCAGAGTCGGCTGTTTAATGCGATAATACACACCGTGTTGTTTGTAGGTGATAGCAAGCTATTCGATCACAGTGATGAAGGGCATGAGCGGCTGCTTACGATTTTCGCGATCACCGTATCTAAACTTGGCTAGGCTATTAACAGAGGCGACGTTGCTGTGCCTGCGCGTGGAATCCGCAGTCACGGATACATCGGGGATAAATGCGCAGCCTTGTGCTACATGAGCAACAACCTACCGACAGATCTATCAGTGGACCGCGTGCTGGTAAGGGAAGGCAGATGAGCAAAATCTTCGTAATCAGAAGCTGTGATACTCAGACGCTATCCAAGTGTGCCGGTTCTAGATCTTAGGAGAATTTAGCCTTGAACCGGGCAGTCCGGATTAGTACGGTCCAGAAGAGCACTCAAGAGTTCAGTGAACAACCGTGAAACGAAGCGCCTAGTATGCAAAGAGACCACATGTGCTATAAATGTTAGTAACGTAACTATATGGCGTTACAAGTGATACAGATGTAAATGTGTTCGACGCCTCGGATTCGTAGACCATCAATGTACACACAGCATACCGTCAAAGAAGATACGAGTGCATCAGGCGCGAATTTAATGTCAATTATATACAGCTGAATAACTGACTAGCTCTTCTTTTCGGAAAGCTGGATCATGGCTGCCCCTTAGCTCTTCCTTTCCGTGGATTTGTTAGTGCAACATATGACTAAGGTTTCACTTGTTTTTCGGTCCAACTTTGGATTTTTTTCATCCTAATCCCACACAGAATGCAATACCACCAAATAATGTATTGCAAAAGCTCTTGCCTTATATTTTCCGTAGCTGTCTTCTTAGTTTAGATTTACTGGTGGAGTCTGTTCACCTTCGAGACCAGCCTACCATCTGACTAATCAACACTAGTAAGCTAAATCATAAAATTCCCCCACTTATTAGTCTTCACGTCGTATTCCTTCGATTTTACACCGAACACGGAAGGCATGAGTAGATTTACGAGTAGTGCAGCGCAAGCCGTCTGCATCCTTTTCCCTGTAATTGTGATGGATTAATCCGGAAACGAATACCACCAACCGTGCATCTGTTTAGTCACACTATTTTACTAGACGCAAGTTCAGAAAAACATCGCACGCACTGTTGAGAACAAATAACGGGAAACTCCAACGTTGAGTAAAAAACACTAACCGCAGCAAGGGGTAAATCACACTGAGTCGATGTAAAAGTCCGGGAAATATTTGAATGGAAGGAATTAGACTGGAACCAATTAAGTTAGCTATTTTTCCAAAGGTAGGCTGCAGTTAGGAAACATACTGAACAACCTGTGGATCAGACAGGAAGAGCCAATGAAACAGGGATAAAACTCAACCATATATAACTGGCGGCCAGTGTAAACATTAACAAGTTACTGTTAGTCTTTGATGTTGAAATTAAAAACATACACAGGACAACATGAACTTATACATTACACAGTCCAGAATACCAATGAGGCATGGGTGTAAATGTCGGATACTATAAGGCAACTCACCAGATATCCAACGATGCCGTATAGCAAGTTGATCCAAGTAGGACATCGGGAGGTCTGTACCAGAGGGTGACAACTTCGTGGCTGTAGGTTCGACTAGGCACCGATTTAGCTCGAGCCAGACCAAAATCAGCCAATTTGAGTTCACCGACAGCAGAAATGAGCAGGTTTTGAGGTTTCAAGTCTCGGTGAAGAATATGTCGATCATGGCAGTAGGCCAAACCCCGGAGAAGCTGATAGAGGAAAAGCTGCGACAAGATAAAACAAGTAGTGAGAATCGTACGCACATGGGACTACACGTTGGAATAGTCATGATGAAAGGAAGAACTGAGAAGAACGACACGGTTAAGTATGACTGAACAAACACAAAACCAACGACCCGAAAGCGAGCGGAACAGATCGAAGACTTACCCGGACGTTATGCAGACGTATTCCATGTGAATGTTTCTCTATGTACTTGCTGAGATCCGATTGCTGTGCGTAAAATAGATCCAAAATGAACGCGTGAACATGAATGTACGTAAATTATGTCAAACCCAGAGCAGTATGTCAAACATACGAACCACAACAAATGAAGAAAACAGAATCAAAGACTGGGTTGTACAACAAACCTGCAGTAAACTTCCATTCCACATTAGGTCTGGTATGTTGTCTAATCCCTGGTCAACATCAACCTTTTAGCCTAAACCAAGTGAAATTTCTTCACAAGATCTAAACATGTTGATGTGTGAGTTATACGTATGACCTTTCAGTACCTAGATTCCCAATCCTCCTATGGTCGTACAACAGTTAAGCATGACGGTCAACCAATGATGTACTGCTACGATCGGTACGGTGAGCCAACACCAGATGGTGAGTAAAACTCTCATTTTGACAAAGGAACGTGCACCTCATGAAGCTGCCTCCAGAATAATCCAGTTCGTGTGAGCAGCGCATAACTCGGCAATCAATGAGTTAGAAGTCACCAATGTAACGAAATTAACACGTTTAGTGATATGCTCAGAAAATACGCCGGAAAACAGTACTGCTGTTTGTAACGTGATCCTGATGCAAGGGCACAGTGATACGACTGTACTGCTGGTCGAAAGCAGTCTTACAGTATCATCTGTATACACAGTTCGGGTTTGGCAGCCATTTAGAGCTGGGTGTGAAAAATGGGTGCAGAAGCGATCTTTCGATGAAAGGCTGATGTCACACAGGTTAGGTTATATCCAACAAGGAAAACAGAACATGGAGAATGAGGTTGTTATATTACACACAGAGCTTTGCCTAACATTCAAAGCCATAACCGGAAAGAGAACGGGTGACCCCAATTCAAGACGACGGCGATCATTACATGCCCTCTTTAACTGACAAATGAGAACGGTCGATAAGATTGACTAAAAAGCCACCTTAACCAACGACTGGTTATGTCTCCATTGTTGAAGCGTTTGTGTATGTGACAAGAGGAAAATGACCACTAAGTCGGCTAAAAATACGCAGACAGAGACAAAAATAGGGTTCCAACTCTCGTCATAGATTTCAGAGCATCAGTCATATGTGCACAAACAAACATCAATAACCGATGACCTCCTCCAGGTGGATTAAAATTCAGACTGACAGACCTCTTTCGGAATGGATCGTTCAAACAGAGAGGTCAGGAACAGTTTTTGTATAATATATCTCTCCAGCACATTTCGCTGCATCTCATCAGGTACACAATGCAATATTTGGGTTTATATAGTGAAGTTCGATGGACACTATGGAACTAAACAACAAAATCAACAACCACGGTTGGCGGCATCCGATCCCGATTAGCCGACCGAAGCCAAGGAACGCCTGCGCCTAACCATCACCGCAAATGGCCTGTGCTGCACCACTTGAGGTTCCACCCACAAATCACATATCCAGTATAAACTCGAAGGAATAAGACGAGTAGGTATGTGAGTGAGGCCATTGTGTTCAGCCGGTCAATGCTGGTTGGCCAGTTGAGTGGCTAGCAGGGAAAGGAAACCCTTATCTCTCGGAAAGTAAACGGAAAGACTGCAATGAGATCTAAACTGAGAGGAAAAATTTGTGAAGTGTAATTCGAGAAGCATTTCAGCACAGGGGTGCATGCTAGTGCATTCCAGAGAAGGCACGGATGGGAAACAAAATTCAGAGTGGAGTCCGAAAAGAACACGCAAACCATTCATCATACAACACACCAACAAATTTGAAGAAAAGAAACGGTAGAAGATCGCAGACATCCAAGTTTCTAAAAAGAGGGGGCGGATTAGTTGCCATAAGACCATGCTCTTGGCCGATGCAGTTAATATCAACAACCACACAAATACACGCACACACATATCCACGAATATCAGTTATCAGAGCGATCTGGTATTGACGAACAAGTCTTTCTGTACGCAAAGGGGTGGTTTGCATTTGCTAACTGCTACCGTCTCCGCGAACAGGAGAAGCTTTCGATTTGTGGTTGCGCAACGTATGCGAAAGGTCCTCTTTAGGTTCACTTTGGGTCGACATGTCAACAGGTGTCGAGCGATCGATGACGCCGACGCCCTGTGACTTGTCTCATTCTGACTTGAGTCCGACATTGTGGTACCCAGGAGCGTTTTGCGAACCGAAATGAGATGTGCTTGTTGACCCAATTACATAACTGCCGCTCTGTATGTAAGTGGCTCGGCACTCATACGAGAGTTCACAGATGACGTGAGGATTGGCTTTATTCGGTAGCGGTGTAACGGTAAAACGTAATGTGCGCCCAATAGCCGCTGTGAGACGCGCCTTCAACAAAGTGGCAATGTCATCACCCTTGTACGGCAAACGGAGGTAGACATTTAGCTTGAGAGCTGTTGAACACACCGCGGCAGCCGACGTTTTTTGATGAATTTATCAACGAATGCCGATGGATAGCCGGTCTCTTTGGGTGTGGTTTTCAATAATGACCTCCTTTTGGACAGTGTTTCTCTCGAACAGATTCGTCTTGCGCGATGGGACAGAGTTCTTACCAGACCTCACTTGTGCTGGATCGGCCAAAAACTGTGAAACTGCAAGTACTGCTCAATCCAGGTGTTTCCGGTAGACGGACTGCAGTACAGAGCCGTTGTTCTGGCGGTCCATGAGAATATCCAAAAACACCAAGGTCTCGTGCTGCTCGTGCTCAGTGGTGAAGCTAATTTTGGAATTCAGCTTGTTCATTAAATCGAGCGTCTTCGTTGTCATCTCCTCGATGTCGGTAAATATCAGGAGATCGTCGACATACCGTCGGTAGAAACGAGCCTGACTGACAACAGCGCCTGCATTCTGTACCTGGTGGGCAACGAAAATGTCGGCTAGTAGCGGACCGAATGGACTTCCAGTTGCAACATCATCGATCTGTGTGTGGTCAGTTTCCTGGAAGCAGAACATTACGTTCACTGTGCACAGTAGCAGAAAGCGTTCTAACTCAGACGTAGGCAGCCGTATGTTCAGTTGATTTGAATCAATATACTGACAAATTATGTTAACCATTTGCATCAGGGAAACATTTGTAAACAAAGAAGCGATGTCCAAAGTGGCCACATGCATACTGTTACAGTCCCAACCATCGAGCAAATCGATTAGCTGAAGACTATATCTCACAGTTTTCTGAACCATTGATTGTCTTACGGGCTGAAGAAGTTGGGCTAGCCACTGTACCAGCTTGTGTCGTGGTGGATTGGACATGGATAGTATTGACCTCAGTACACCAGTTTTGTGGAGTTTGGGCAAGCCATACAACTGAGGAGTATGTGATCCTCCAGGTGTAATTAACTTTGCTGTTGACTGGTCAATGAAGTGTCCATCCGGCAATGCATGTAATTCCTTGTTAACACGTCGTTCAATTTCAGCAGTATTGTCTGCTTAGTTGTCCTGTCGGAATTCGGTTGTGTTATTTAACACTGGCTACACCCGATATATAATCAGCCTTATTCATGAACATAGCGCCAGAACCTTTGTCTAGTTGTGAGATTATCAGGTTTTCATTGGTTCGCAGCTCAGAAAGGGCATTAATACGTTTTGGAGTCAGGATTGTGGTTGGAGGACGTAACTCTGTACTGGTGCTCGACACTGACTAGCCTGGTTTTAAACCAACTGTGAGTGTCCTGTGATACCGGACTGGGTTGTAAGAGATGGTCAAACAGAAGCTCAAACTGGGCTTGTGACTCGATGTAGGTGTTCCTCTTTGGGGGTACACAAAATTTAGGACCACAAGACAGGGCTTCCACGTGAATGTTGTTGATGGTAAACCGGTCATATACATAGCCAGATTTTCTGGAAATACTGAGGTTGTAAGAGTGTGTCGCAGTGACATCTGCAAAGCGCTGAGTAGATTGATTCTCTTCTGCTTCATTTTTTCATTACAAAATTTGATGAACTTGATGTTGCCGATAAGAATGTGTTCCTCAAAAACTAACCGGTTGGAACTGTAGAGTCTGGTTAGCGTCTTCAATTGATATGTGGTACTTTTCGTTTAGCGTTTTGTCGGACCAAGTAGACTAGAAACCGCGGGTCAAATTTTGTCGTGTCGAAGACGTTCGTAATGAAATAATGGGAGAGAATTCAGTTAGAGACATTTACCACATACTGACAATCGAACGCGCTGGGTAGCGATTTTACATTTTACATTCACGATACCATCGAGCTGCTTCACCACAGATGTCGGCAGCCGAGTCTTCAGAAAAGCAAAGCAAGTTTTTCCCGTGACTAATTTGAACAGAAACGTCATAAACGGATTTTTTCGAAATGTATCTTTCGATCGTTTAATCATCTGATGTCAAGTGTAATCTGTGGTAACACGCTAGGAACTGTACCTTAAGTTTGTAAACGCTGAACATGTTCTGCAATAGTACTAGTTAACATTGCCTAGAGCTCCGTAATAAACGCACCTGGAACAGTCGGTTCGATTGTAAATCAATTCTTGATCGAATGAAAATAGCGGACGATCAACGCAAAGTGAGAAACAAACGCGAGTGCATCGGTGACACGCCAACCAGACGCAAGAATGGGAAATTCCTAAAAATAACAACTCGGTCAACAAGCTAACCAGCATGAAGCAAACCAACAGGAAGATGCTGCCAGTACGATGAAAAACCTCACTAATCGACCTCAACCGGTTGAGCGTATCGGCATTTAATCGATGAACGAATGCTTCTGGACGCTTAACACATAATCACTGGACGGAGTTCAGTGAAATAGTGGAGAAAACGACAAGAGTTCGGGCTTCAATTTACTTGGCCTTCGGAGACTGGTCTAAGAGTGGATGGCCAGGAGAATAGGGGATGGTTACAATGAATCAAAATCAATCACGGGAAGGAGGGTTGGGAATAGGAAACAGAGTGAAATCGCCAACGGGTGGTTGTAGCTGTTAGAAACCCGATGTGGAATATACAGCGCCAACAATCTAAAACTGAATGTAGTTGTCATCGGAGAGTCGTGATAAGTGCATTTCGTAAGCGTATAAAAATCGCTGCACTGAAGATATTGTTAAACAGCAAAGGTGATAAAGCAACTGCATTTTCATACACGGGCATGCATAACAAACAACAAACTGGAATCAAGATAACGGAAGTAGATGCTCTTTTGAACTTGAGAATGGTGATACGGATTGGGAATTCCATACAACACATGAATGGTAGGTTAACATGTAAAGAAATGCAACATGTAAGTGGAACCTGCCGCTTACGGTAGACAACCGGCCCCAATTAAAAAAGTTAC
This sequence comes from Paragonimus westermani, assembly GCA_008508345.1. NCBI lineage: Eukaryota > Metazoa > Platyhelminthes > Trematoda > Plagiorchiida > Troglotrematidae > Paragonimus > Paragonimus westermani. Next base: position 160,607 of record QNGE01000131.1, read on the forward strand.
TGGGGTGCGCAAACTTTTGATAAAGAACAGACAGCTTGACCTTCAAAGACATACGCACGAATGTTGGACAAACGTGTCGTTTACAAAGCTACTTTGATAGTTTAGGAAGCAAGAAAATACCGACCTCATATGTGGACGAAACTGACGCACAAACAAGCACACGAAGAAGGTCACCAGAGATATCCTCGTTTACCACAAAACTTACTATAAGATGGCTAGCAGAACCATCAAATATGGCTAATGTGTAAACAGACGAGGAGAATATGCATATAGTACTAAATGTGCCGCTTGACATACGAGTAACACTTATTCGGTGTTCGGCTGTACTGACACTGGAATGCCTTACCTTCGGAAAAATCGTAAGAAGTAGAAAAATTCAACCGCAGGATTGAAATAGCTGTATTTTCCTCGATACGCTTGAAGTGTTCTTGACAGACGGTTGAAAATGCGTTTTTGTTCGGTTCTCCTAAATTTGGCTATTCATCAGCTACGCTGTTTGTGAATATGTGAACCCTTTTTTCTCAATGTAGTCTACCACAGATCAGATGAGCGTAAGACAACTTGTTACGTTGACTCGATCTGCACCATTCTTACGAATGTTCTAAGCAATGGGTACCATGAGACACAAAAATGGTGAAGAAGAACCAAGCAAGCAAGTGATGCATGTCATCTCAATTGGAAATTTACAAGGCTTTCGAAAAATTCAATTCGGATAAGTAAACCCCAGTGGGATTGATGCACAATCTGAAACGGCCAAAAAACTCATCCCTTTTCTGATATACAAAAATTAAATACACGACGACAATAACGCATAACAGAATTGCTTTATAACCGAGGTAAGTGCAAGTAAGAAGCACTGAGCAGAAACTGAAAATCTCGGTCTCAAATCCGCACACTTTTATCAACTGGCAGAGCATTCAGATCGCGACACACAAAGTAGTTTAGGAAAGTGATGCGTTGCACAGAGACAAACAAATGAATGAGCAAATGACTATTTTGCGTGCTACCAGACTTCATAACTTACTACGTATTCGAAGATGAAGTTCAGTGTGTTTTTCGTATGGACAATATCGTGCAGAATGACAATATTTGCATGACGCAACACTTTCAGCAGAGAGGCTGGAGTAGAGAGAGAGAGAACACAAAATAGTAAACGACTCACAAAATATCAGAAGTTAGCGGGTAAATAAGTTCGCGACGAATCATCCCAGGGGAGAAACATGATAACGAACTGAAGATGAGTAAAATGGGTGAAAATATGTACCGTAAGAGAGCACTTGAGAAAATGACAGACAATACACAAGTCGGCAAATTAATTCGGTCTGAAATGGTTAAAAAAAACCAAACACACGGTGAATATTTGCAACCCAGAGTGGGTAACGGATATTGCCACGGTAGAAAAACAATCTTCTAGTGGTTAGAAGAGGAGCTAGTGAGTTGGTGAGAAGTAATTCGTGGAATAGGACAAACTGGTTACCCATTGTCAGTGCCAAATGAAATGACAGACCGTCGGAAGAAAGCGATCATGAATCGACAGCAAAATAAAAAAGTATTGATCAAAATCAGAAGCAAGATTCACTTTATAATTTGGAAAATCAAAATGTGTTTCAGTAAACGTCCCATTTCATATTAAACACGATGTTGATTGCAACATCAATCCAACCGAAATCCACAAACAGGAAAATAAGATGAATTAAAAACCGAATGAACGGACATGGATAGGGTTGAAAAGCAAATATTCCGTGGACACCGTCAAGAAAAAACGTGTAGCAAACAAGCTTGTTTTCAGTGCACTGAAAACAAGCTTGTTTGCTACGCGTTTTTTCTCATGATTAAACTGGGCATATTCACGATACCCTCAAGAAAGTTCAATCATTCAAGCACATGCTAAGATGGTTGGATCATGTGGGAAGAGTACTGTCGATTCAGCGGGTGATTGGTTTAACGGTCAAAGCGAGCAAAAGATGATTTGATGTAAATAACTGATGGCAGCTAATGACCAAACAAACGACTGGTTGATCCAGCTAAGCTGGGTTGGTCTCAAGAGCAAAGGTCCTCGTAGTTCGGAGAGTCACAAGCTAGAGACAGCACGAAACATGACAGCCAAATGAGTTTGATTGCGCAGACTTCACTGCTGTTTGACACAGAAGTATACGAGGCAAGTGCGACCAATGGGGCGAATTACTGAACGGATGAAGAAACTGTTTCCTGAGTGCCGTCTTCCTCTCATTCGTATCTCGGTTGTTTAGTTGCAATGTGTAGGCACCTCAATATTGAAAGGCTGAGTCCAGGCACAAGATCGATCGGAACTAAGACCTATTCCTATACATTCTCTCACTTTAAAACCAGGGCCTGCTTTTGTGTTTTTTATCTGCAAAGTTATAGAGCGTAGGGGTTCGAATGACCTTCTCTGAAATTGACTGGTCGCTACTTGGTCAACCGAACTATCACGGTAAACACACCACCACACCGCCAACCTATCGTGTACGCAATCAAGCCAACTACTTTTCTAACATGTCGCATCCAACATGTAACATGTCCCAATATTGATACCACCTTGACCCACATTCCAAAGGCGAGTGTAAACCATAAAAGCAGCTATGTTTATTCGATCATCGTTCGACGCAGCGCCTGACATGGTCAACGGTTCCAACTCCATCAGCAACCATACTGGTAGTGCCACCAACACGCTATCTTGTTCACAGTTTGCCATGGCGCACATCCAAGAACGCTGTCACAACAGTTACTAGGGTTCTGTCACACAATCCTACGCGACGCACCAAGAGGAATGACTATTGACTGCTGCATAATATGTTAAAGGACATGTCTTGGAACCGCCATAAGACAAAAAATACGCAGTCTTATCGTGAGGATTTTCGATTACAACACTTGTACAGCTCCATCAAAACAGGCGAAATACAAGTCAGGGACAGCTCCTATATCGACCTACCCTCCGACATACCTCGCAAGCTTCTAGTGCCTCAATTGGCGATTCGCAACGGTCGAAGTCATTTCTATTGCGAACTTTGGTGAGTCTTGAGATTGTATACGGTTTCGTTCTTCAAGTATATAGGTGTGAACTGCTAATTACGTGTCATATATGCATTTTTATCGGCATTATTCACTTTCTGACCATAAGTAACGTATGCACCAATAGGGGCGAATAGGAATCACTGTCAACTGTTGATGCCACATTGTCAATTAGGGAAAGAATGAGAAAAAACAGGGGAGATCGATGACAAAATAACTCAGTCATTTGGGGACATTCACTGAGCACCAAACCGAAACTTTGATGGTCGTAAATCTTATTGTTAAGTGATTAGGATACACTGGGGATAACCCACAATATTATTATGTTACCAGGGTCCACCTTTGATGGAGTACTCCAGTGATATCATATAAGTGGTCAGGCAGGTTTGGGTCATTTTAGACTGGTCAAGAATGACCAGCCTTAGCTTCGTCTAGATGTGCATCCGTGAGAGGAACCAACTGTGTAGTACGTGCTCCAGAAGGTAAGATAAGCGCAAAGTAGCCCGACAGTTAAAATTAAGAAATTACAGTCCGAACCTTCTCACTGTGGTTCACAGCACTCCTCAAACAACACGAGGGATCTATGGCCCAGGTAACAGCTCTCAGGAAAAGATGGATAAACTGGTATTATAAAAAGATTTCCGTGTGGCTTCCTTGTTCAATAGGTGCGGCACCTACGCTGTGGAGAGACAAATATATTCCAGCGCTTGTTCGAACCCAGATTTTTATGCTCATGAAATACAATGAAGAAACCATTGCCATGGTGAAATGAACCGATGGAAAACAAAAGACGTCCCGGTGAAACGTACCAGTGTTTAAAGCAATCTACACGCTAAATCTACGGATTCTATGAAAAGAATGCACATAACGAAATGAGTCGAAGCTCCCAACAACGGTCAAAAAACAACCCTTGTGACAATCAACCATTCCCTAAGAAAATCGAAAAATGTCGGAGTGAACAAAATTCCGACCAATTTTCCCCCATCCCAAATCGAACTGTTACTGATTCCATTCACTGTCCAGCAAAACTTGAGACGGAGTGGTAGTATTGTAAAAACAAGGGAACATAAGACAATATATTAAATTTGATGGATAGGCGAGTTTGATCGAGACGAAAGTTTTGTTAGACAATCATAAACGAATATGCGATCTGTGAAAACACACTAGGTTGATTTACATTTCTTGAGCCTTAGTGTCATTCTGCCCCATCACTACCAACTTGTCCCTGTAACCCAACAGAAGATGGTACCGGAGTACACTGGACGTAGCTGTCCAGTGTACATGCCCAAAACGGATGGCCGAAATGGAGAGAAACACGTGTCCACAATGTACAGTTGCTCAACGCAACTAGTTTGTTGCGGTTCGTTGAATGTCCAAAACATACTTGGGCTGCAGTGCTGCGTTCGTGCGCGCACGATGACCCGAGATGTCAACTCGTAGTCTAATAAATCAAACAGGTCACAGGCAAGACACGATCGAAATGAACCTGACGGTGGTGAGGCAGTTGAGCGTAACAGCCTTCAACCTTCAAAATATTGCTATTAAATTCTGGAAACGCCGAAAGATAGTTGAAGAACGCACAAAAAACTTCGGCGACTTCCAAAGACGAAGAGCTTAGAGCACTGAACAAGCCAGTACCAGAAGGCAGCATGCTAAGATGAGACAATAGATGATATAAACGGAAGCTGAAACAGGGATCTAGCAATTACTTACCCTCTCGGATGGCTGTAAAAGGCAGACCTTCTTCGGGATTGATACGAATCTCCTTCACGGCAACCGATCGGCCCATCACACTATGAAAGACAGGATGAGACGAAAGAGAATAACCACGACCTTGTGGAAGAAAAAGTTCCGGATTTTTAATAGGTCTACGAGAAACACTGGTAGACACAGCAGACTTCTATTATGCTCCCCAGTTGGGGCTTTTTCTTTTTTGTTTGGTTGTATGACAGTTGAGTGGCAGCTTAACCCACTGGTGTGTTGCTGTGACGATGATAATGAACCCGACGGATGCCTAAGAGGATGATATACAATCATCCACAGAAATTAACAGTCTGCGCTATGAGCAGCGTCACTGGACAAAAACGAACACCCAAACTTGAGAAACTAAATTCCGATACAGTGCTCCAACTGGAAGAAACACGTTCGCCCAGAACAAACTTTTACCAGGCACTCGGTATTAGAAAACGCCTCCCAGAAGCAGACACGAAAAAACATGTTGGTCGCGAAATGGACGCAATCCCCTCCAAGAAGAAGTAAGGTAACAGACTTGTCCAACCGGACCAACCTTGCCTAAACACCCATCTCCCAAGGAGCTATCAACTCACACGAATCTACTCATGACAAATATTCACACATCGTCCTGACATGCTAAACCAGACAGACAACCGACCATGTAATATGATTTTTGTTTCAGTTATGTTAAAGATGCCAAATAAATGTCCGTTAAGTGATCCATAGGAAGTGTACGCGGATAGGCATGACCTATGGAAAATTTGATTGCACAGTGACAGCTAACAGTTTTGGTTTTGGAATCTGGGCTCACGGCATTAGTAGTGTACCTGAACTATGAACAAAATGCTCCTTAACCTTCAAATAGAAAGAAACGAAATATACTTCACCGATTTTCCGAGGCTTTCTAAAACGGTGACAAACTGCATGAGACTCTCCAAAATGCAATCGTTCTCCTCATACTGCTCTTGTTCACTTAACTGCTGTCTTTGCGACAACAGTGCTGACAACATTATCTTTTTGGTCAAGACTCTTGTGATCGAATCATCGCTACGTGTATCTTGTTTGGACTACGATTTCTTAAGAGTAAATAGACAGTGCGTAATCCTACAGACACATTGCAACTAACACATTATAGTGTAATGCCAACCAGTTCTTTTTTTCTTAAACATCTTAATAGCATCAGTGTTAATGTTCCCCTAGAGAGATGGCCCATCAAAAAATGCACGAGTGGATAATTATCGTAACAAGCCACAAATTAGAGGAAGTCAATAAAGTGTCTTTAAAACGCACCGATGTTGAGAACAGCTTGACGAGATCACACCATCACTCAAGAACGCGGTTCTGATTGTGTTACGCTCATAGCAATCTGAGTTTAACGGACTGGAATCCCCGTCCGTGGAAGAAAAAACCATTGTTCCCTAGGGAAGGGGTTTCATGTTGACGGAGTACCATGTATCAAACAGCTCTTGTCTAATAAACATTGCGCATAAACAGCGTTCTTTCATAATTTTTGTTTACTTTGAATGTTCCAGAAAAAAATACGGTCTTAGTAGCCCTGACCGAAACAGAACGGAATTTGTGACTATGGGAATTTAGGCGAGTAAATAGGCTTTACCAATTGAGATGACGGAGGAATTTTGTAACATTGATCCAGCAATTACAGGACACAACTAGACAGGTAAGTTTATGTTCATTATTCAAGCTAGCAGGCCTGACACACTTGCTGGTAATGTCGCGCGGACGACTAACTCAAACGGCCAAGGCTGGCTGTAGCCAGCTGTCAGTTTTAATTTATTAGTTTGATGTAATAGTCGCACGCGAAAGTTAAGAACTGACGTTACACGAAAAAGTGAACAGGGACGGATGTGAAGACCAGTGCTGAAAACAAAATAAATAAATTATAGAGTGAGTCGATCCAAAAACACCCCAAATTATACACATACGTGAACGGCCTTCGGCTTGACCGAATGATACTATGGTTCAAGCCGTGGATCCCTATAGCAATGCTGAGGAACATAAGCAAACAGGCGAGTTAACAAACACGAGAGTAAACAAGATTAACTGGGGCAGTATTGGCTGTCCCGGGCAGTTACGGAGTCACATCACAGAAAGCAACAACCTGCCATGTCGTATAGCGTTCCTAATTGGTGATTTAAGCGCGTCCTGTCAGCTAATTTCGCGCAGAAAAGATGTCCACGTCTTCATGGACGACGCACTGGCTCTGTTACGTGGTGCAATCCAACGGATGGCGCCCTCCACAAACAAGGTCTTATGACGTAAACGACCAGGTGCCAAAACAAATAGCCAAAACGATATAAACGGCTAATTACTCTAAATTATCGTTAACAGGTTGACGTGACAAGTGGTAGGAGTTACAGAACTCCAGTAGACACCGTAGGAATGGTGTCCAAAACAGTTGACGCTGCAATCATTCGAAAAGTGATGTTTTTGTTGACGTACTCCTGCGTTTTAGCCTCGAAGTGCAGATGAACATGCACCATATGGTTTATCGATTCGCGGCGTTTCTTACCAGTATATGCAACACAAACTTGCGTGTAAGGTCACTTTATGAACCAACCAATTAAACAGCCCACTGCACTCAGTACTTGGATGTCAAATGTCACGTGAAGACCCATACGAGTAAACAAAGCAAGAGGAACCAACGGTTGTCGTGCAAACTCATAACACCAACCTTATAATCAACATAAGAAATCACAGACACAACGTGCATGTGGTCAAGAACGAGACCAGTTATTATGGGGTAACGAAAAACGTAGCCTCACAGATGTTGCCCTAAGTTCAATTGTATTTTGGCCGCTTACCTAGTTGCGCGGTAGAAGCAATTTGAAGTTGAAGTCGACTGAGACATGTGCCAAACTATCCAAACAGCAAGATAACGTTGAGAACCGCTTCAAGTTCCAATGATGACGGACGTGACCCGTGCCGAATGGTCATGAGATGGACTGTGTCCATCAAAATTAGTGAAGCGAATCCAAAGCATATTTTACCACTAGACAAATTTCGGAACAGCACGAGTGAGCGGTTCAACAAACCATCTGTGAGATAACCACAGACGAAGTTTTAATAAAAAGTAAACTGCTTAACTTATGCTTAACAATACTGTAGCATCGGATTTTGTTTGATCTGAAGTAACCAGCCGGATGTCATCATGGCAGAAACATCAGCAAATATATTTAAAAACACGTTCATGATACCGAGGTGACACTTCAGAAAGAGTGGTCACCGTAGATAAGCCAGCACAATGGACGTCCGCTCGATAACTAGCCGCCGCCAGCCAGCTGTTGCTTACTACGCGGTCAGGGGTGTCTATTGTATGCACGGTAGACTGCGATTTGGTTTTGGTTTTGCGATTTTTTATCGTTCCATACAGTTCGGCAGCTGTCGACATTGCCAATGTGTGTCACAGCAACGACGAAGCTATTCACCTGGTTTTCTACTCTCTAAACCAGTAAACACAGGCCCACACGTGCATGCAATTCTTCGGCACCCGCCCACCAATGCCTCTCAAATGGACGTGACAACTCAGAAAATTCCCGTTAATACTCAAAAATATAAGGTAACATAAGAACAAACTACAGCACTGTAATGAGGATAAAACGGAACACAGGTGAAGATCCGATAACGATAGGGAGAGAGCAATTCACGAATGGGATCAGTAACAATGTTATTACGTAGACAGTGCAACCGGGTCAATAAACGCCACCGTTTCACATGCCAACCCTCGGACGTGTAGACAACTGAAGTATCACGAACAAACGGCGCAAAGCATGTTGTCATTGTCGTGTCCGTGGTTTTGAGTGTGAAAGACAAATACACTGGGAACAAAAGTGGTAGATTTAGCATAGAGCTTCAAGACCAGGCAGTTAACTACAGCTCCGTGTGTGCATGAGTCACAGAATAATGGGAAAAACAATGATCAGTGGTCAAAGATGACGCGGACGAACGTAGGCGCGATGGAGAACACGGGGTTAGAAATGATGGGACCAAACAAACACTGTGCAAGACGGTAGGCTAGAAGACACACACTATGTTATAGCTATAAAATCATTGACAGTTTTAGAAAAATGTTCCGTACTGGTCATTCAGTAACAACCACTTTCCACAAAAAGCAAGCAAGGGCTGTTAAAAAGATGTGGTTTGTGTTTCGTTTAAAATTCTTCATAGGAAATGCATTACGCACAAAATATGAGCCCAAGCGAAATCATAAGGCGATTGCAGGTTACCATAATACTGATATGCTGGACCAACGTTTGTTACACTGCGAACTTAAAATGCTTCAACAAAAGGACAGGCATGACCACCCAGAAGATATACAGTTACCGGATCGCACTGAATGTTCTGAACGTGCAATGTAGTCAGATGATTAGTCCCCAGTGGACTGGCATTTTTACTTTGCGTCCACTTCATCAAGGAGCTAAGAAGTGAAAAAAGCGTACACTGGACAATTCAAACATCCAGTATATGCCACACCAAATATGGAGTTGCACGATTGCTTGGGCCCACAAGCACGCCTTGAGAGATAAGCGCAACACTAACACTTTCGGGCGCTTTGGTAAGACTGCTCATCACCCACCTTGATTGACCTATATGGTGTACATTCGCCTTCATACACAGAGTTACGAAAATATTTTCAGAACTTTACGGTGATTTTTCAAACTGGCGTACGCACAGCCGCACTAGTTGGAGAGCCAAAGCCTTAAAGCTCCCAGTCGGGACGGTTAAACCGCAAAGAAGCAGTCTTGTTGAAGATGCCTCAAATTTGACTTATAGCCCGGTTGTCTGTTTCCATAGTGTACACTGATTGAGTTGAATTGTTTGACTTTTGCCGTTAGTTGTGTACCCCTCCCGATTTCTTTTTTTCTCTTTTTCTTGATCTGTTCGTCATGGTTGTATAACAATTGGGTAACAGTGCAAACCACTCATGTATTACTGACAATACTTATGGTCAGTCAGTTTGCACTTTCGTAGCATGATGTGGAGTGACTGCAAAACGGAGTGTTTACCACATAGGGCTTAGTCACGCAACGATTACTTTCCACCTGGACCTAGCAGGTGTAATATCGACCAAGCGGTGGTGCAGTTATAATTCTCAAAGCATCCAATGCGTCTGGTGTATCCAGAAGAACCACAACAGGCCGGAATGGTCGAGTAGCTTTGTCACAGGTGTTTCATATTGCGCCCGATCCAATACCAAAATAAACAATAACTACTCACTACAGTTCTGTCACAGGTAGCATGCCGATCATCCTGAATCGAATAAACGAAATGGCTACTATGTAACTTCGAAGGGCAGTATTGAGTTGACAATGACTCTGTGATCACAGGGTCCTGTGGTGTTCATTAGTAACTGTTATCTTCTACGGCTACTAATAAACACCACAGGAATTTGATTCGTATGTATTTTTTGTGTGAAAACTATCTGTAACTGTGGTTCAAAGTGTCCACACCACACTTAACTTTACTGGAAGAACCCGCACACCGTATCACTCTTCTCAGTTTGTAATCAACTTTTGACAGGTAAACTAGTTGCACGGTCAAGTACTTCAGTATTTCCACTAATATTCTAATGGTCAACGTTCCGCTTTCTACATGGCAGATGAAAGTATTCCTCTGAACTCATCCGATCGTGCTCTATAACTTTAGAAGCAGCAACAATTGAAAAAGCTAAATATTGTGGTAACAGTGTACAAACTTTGCTTCAAAAAATGCAACACATTCAGTTTCGATCACACAGATAAATTAGGTTTTATTCTATCGTGAAGATCTGGGATACAACAATAAAATGTGGATCCAGTAATGCTTCACTAGGGAAGGATGACTGCTTAGTCGGCCAGTTGGTTAGGCAAACTGACAGCCATTAGGTAGTCATTATAACAGAGGAGATATAACGACACTTACTGCGAATATCCTCGATAAACGGTGGCATAGGAACCTTCACCAAGTACATCCAATTTCTTATAGGACTCCAGACAACCAAAGGTGCTCGAGCGAGCCGTACTCATCTGATTCACTTTATGAATAGCTGGCGATCTTTCGGAATGTGGAGTCCCAGTACTGGAGACTGCTACGCGATCTTCCAGTCCATGAGCATTACCAGTGAAAGCGAAATATTCCGAATTGGTTTTCGGTAATGAGCTGCGTTTAGAAGCAAGTATCTGAATTCCATTGTTCATATATGAAATATGCCGATTCGAGGTATCCGGTGCACTTGGTTCGTGGATATTGAGCAGTCCCAGAAGCCTCAACTCTATAAGAGAATGGAATATTACATGTTGGGAAGAAAACCCCATGAACGCCAAAGAGCTGCAGACGTCTATTTCGATCAAATTTCAAGGCATTTCCGACTGTTTTTGTGTAAATAACATGGAGTCGGACAAATGCCGATAACAACTTGAATATCTTAAGGCATGTAGACAATGGGAGATGTCCGAAAGCAGCCGTATTTGTTTATTAACAGAAGTAAAACGAAACACATGACTATATGGAATGTATTTTCGACTACGGAATATAAACAGAGGTTACTTTAAAAGTAACCCGTGGAATGATAACCCTTCTCTTACTTATACACCCTAAAAACTCTCAAAAAAGCAACCATTACACCCATCGGAAGACGATAGGGCTCGGAAGCGGGACTACACTCACCGAAGTTTCCTGAGTAATGTGAACTTCATATAATTTGTGTATTCCAATTGAGACATGCTTATGTTCATCCGATGAGATGCACCTTCTGGATACGTGAGAGCAAAAAGTATCTTCTAGCAAAACCCAACCACCACTCACATTTGCACGCAACTTTCGTATTGAGAAAAACATGCCCTCAGTAGGAACTTTTCGAAATAAGCAAGGTGAAGTTCGATGGATGCCTGCTCTTATATAGCAGAGTGACTTGACCTACTGACCCGATTTCTGGTTGATCGCTTTCTGTTGTGTCTGACCTTTGACCTGACTCACCATTGGTTGGTTTTGTTGCACTTGAACTTTGGCCCGATATCCGATTGGTTTTTCCCGGAGTCCTTGAGCTGAAGTCTGATTGGCTTCTCCTTGTGTCGCTATCGCATTTTGATCTATAATCGGATTGGTTGTGAATTGACTGGGTGTGTCATCTCTTCGTTTTGGAATTCTGTCCGATTGGTTATCCATTATCCTGTTCCGACTTTGGTCTGATCAGTTCAAGTTACCAAGATACTATCAAAACCAAAAGAACAATCCAAACCCACCGACAGAGGAAACGCCATTTACAAAATCCCATGCAAGGACTGTGGACAACACTACGTCCGCCAGACCGGACGGAAGTTATCGACACGAATACATAAACATGAGCTGGCCATCAAGAGGCACGATCAATTTTCCCTGATCTCCGTCAATGAGGATAAAACTGGACACGTCTTCAACTTGAATACCGCAGAAATCCTTACTCAGGCAAACACCAAACATGCAAGAGAATTTCTCGAAGCTTGGTACACATTGACCGGGCCAATAAACAAAGACATCGAGCTGGACAAGATCAATGAACCAATGCGAACCAAGGATTTGAGGAGACGTAGACACCATCAGGCCCAAATGCCAGTAAACCGAAACGGGGCAACTTGAACTGATCAGACCAAAGTCGGAACAGGATAATGGATAACCAATCGGACAGAATTCCAAAACGAAGAGATGACACACCCAGTCAATTCACAACCAATCCGATTATAGATCAAAATGCGATAGCGACACAAGGAGAAGCCAATCAGACTTCAGCTCAAGGACTCCGGGAAAAACCAATCGGATATCGGGCCAAAGTTCAAGTGCAACAAAACCAACCAATGGTGAGTCAGGTCAAAGGTCAGACACAACAGAAAGCGATCAACCAGAAATCGGGTCAGTAGGTCAAGTCACTCTGCTATATAAGAGCAGGCATCCATCGAACTTCACCAAACCTCACGCTCAAAACTATACGCTGAAACAGTTACGCACTGAGGTCACCTCGCTTTGTGATGAAACCTTTGCAACCTAAATGCCAAGCTCGGCGAACATACCAATGCCAAAACCATCAACCTCAGCTATGAACAACACCACCACTGTTCCCAACCATCAGAAAGATTCCTATTTGATCTTCAAGGATACCAAGCATATACTCGATGCGACGGAACCACAGAAACAGAACTCGAATCTGCAATACCTCTATTCGAAGTAAGTCAGAATGTTCAGCTTTGCATGGACAGATGGTTGCACTCGGCTATCATGCGAGCGAGGTCACACATGTTCACCACCATGTCTTCTACCATAGTGGCGTAAGGGTTATGCTTAAAACTAGAACCAACATTTTAATACAAAAATAACCAAGTCCTCATTCCGACGATTTTCTTACGGCTCAAACAAATCTATAAGCCCATTAGTACCATAGTTTAACTACATAATTATAACATAACTTATGAATGAAGATGCTGAAATTTACGAGGGACGGTTCAGATGCTGAGGAATAGCTTACAATAGACAAAGAAGCGCATTGAGTGCACCAGATTAAGCCACCCAGAGCCTACATTTGAAGACTAAGCGACGTTGGCAAGTTTAACGGTTCACAAATTATTGGTGATATTCCATGTAAGCCTTGGTCATTCTATAATGCTGTGTCGGAGAAGTACATATTGCGTGTAGCTTTTGTGTAACCCAAAGTTTGAGTCATGTAAGGGTCGTCGAAAGGAAACTCCAACAAGCAAACGTTACGCTACCAACTAAGCTCCTATCCACCACAACACAAGTCCCGCAAGCAACATCTGAGGTGGGAGGTTTGAGAAATTCGACTACTATCGCCGAAGTTCATCAGAGTTTGGAAAACGCGACCAGTAGCCATCGCAATCCGAACATACTTATTAGGGAGTCAGTTTTAAAAAAGCACCGGACACCCGTTTATGTTCTACGAAAGCTCACCAGTGCTGTGCACAGTTATCTTCAGATGGTCGGTTGAACAGCCTGCGTTCTGGTCGACGACGAAACTGGAGTCTGTGTTGGTCTTATGAGAAATGGACTAGCTGAAAAATGGTTTACGTTGAGGGAAAAATGGCAGTTTTCGAGTTTTGGCTGATAAGCGTGCAGGTAACTGACCTTCTGAATGTGGTCGACTCAAATAGGAGGAGTTCGGCAACGCATCACGGATGTCCGAATTGGATTTTGAATGTTTTGAACGACGAGAGCGCGACTTGACCAGGAGTCCAGATGACTCACCACCGGAACGGTTTCGAAGTAAATTTCGTTGTCCTTTTACCTGTTTCACTGTTGTTGCCCTAAAAACAAATCAAACAAGTGATGAAATTACAACCAGCCAGAGACGAGGAGATCGTCAAGATATGGGAAACGTAACTCTGTATCGCATATATTGAACTCAACAACCCGACAGGAAAATGATTATTTGGGGCAAAATTTCGGGGGAATTGAATAACGCTATAGGTAGCATGTGATCAAAAAAGAAAGATGAGCTAGCGATACGGTAATGAAATATTACTAGAGTACCATCTCGTATGAGAGACGTCCGTTCGCACTCTGCTGGGCTTAACGTTAGGCGATGCAAATAACTACCACCGAGAGAGCCGACCATACTCTAAGTCTGTTCTAAGCTAAGCCTCGAACTTATACAACACAACCCAATCGTCGTTGTGACACACAAGGTCACATGCAAATTGGATAATGTCAGGCTGTCCAAACGCAGAAATAAAAACTGCACATTCCGAAAACTTGACAGTTCTAGCAAACCAGTAAGAATTTCTCAAACTAGACGTTACAGGACAAATTGAAGGGGTTGAACAAAAAGGTAGATCGAACACATCACAGACGACTGGTACAAACTAGCCGGAAAGGCTGTTTCGTTCAGCCAATCAAATCACTGTTCTTAGCATTTACATTTTCTTCTGCTAAAATCAATCGACCGATTTTTGTAGTTGGCCTGTAAGTAAACAAGCATACAGCACGGCCTCAGTAGGATTTGAGAACGATTTCTTCGTAAATAGTTGGTCCCAGTGACCACCAGAAAAGGAGCGGACAGCTGTTTCGATCTAGTTGGGTGTCATCAGCACTACGCACGTCGAACGCACGACCCGTGAATAGGCGGTAGACTGTAGTCCAAACACTTATCCACTAGATTATCCGACGTGCGTGGTGCTGATGACATCCAACTAGGTCGAACCAGCTGTCCACTACTTCGCTGGGGGTCACTGGGACCAAATGCTTGCAGAAACCCTTCTCAACGTCTTTTGGGGTCGTGGCGAATGCTTGCTTGCTTGCAGGTCAACCACAAGAAGTGCCTGGTCGATTTTAGCCCATGAGCGTAAGGAAGAGCGACAATCAAGAAAAGTAATTTATATAGCGTCCTCCAACTCCAATGACCATGAGCCCGCGGTCTAGTGGATAAGTGTTTGGACTATGGTATACCGCTTATTCACGGATCGTGGGTACGACGCTCCGGCATACGTGGTACCGCTGATGAAACCCAGCTGAGTCAGACATTTGTCCACCACTTTGCCCGCGGTCACTGGGACCAAATATTCGCATACACCTGAGTCTCAACTACGCAAAGACCTTGTCGTTATTGCGAACGGCTAGTCCCAGTGATCATCAGCGAAGTGATGTACAGCTCATAAACCCTGTTGAACCTCCCAAAGACAATAACCACCGTGAAACCGAACACACGACCATCGAATAAGCATCAGTTTATGCTTCAGGCACTTACCCACTAGGTCACGGGGTCCAGGTCAAAGGGGTTGCGTGAAAGCATGTAGAATGACCGTTGATTTCAGACCGTCCGAAAGGAAGAGCAACAGCTAAAGAAAGTAACACTTGGCGTCGCTTTGTTTCACAACTATTGCAAAGCCACTTTGTGTAGGAGCTGTGATTAGTAAATTGATAAAACTATCTTCCTATGTTTTACATCTTATGATACAATCGACAAACTAAATCCTTAATCCCTAGTTAATTAACACTCGCGCCCTCCTGAACCCCTGACATTGTGTGTCTGTGTACAATGGGAACGATGCCAGGAGTATTCGGAAACCCATACAGGTCTGACCAATCTCACTATTCCTAAGTACCTAGTGTCTGCGATAAATTTGTTGCCAGAAGCCTTTCATACTTAACCCGGTTTCACTTTACAGACCTGTCTCCATACCACTCTAACCCATCAACACATCCTAAAATGACTTATTCATTCTTTAGCGATTGACTGTACTTCATTTCTCAAGAAGATTTTTCAGTAAACATTCAGGTTTGCCATTCACCATGTGGGCGTATGCAGCATTTTTTAAATGAACGCATTCTGATTCAGTCAAACAGAAGTTTGCAGCAATAGACAAGATAAGCCTATTTATCACACTTCCATTTCTCAACAATATGGGCTTAAACCTGTACTTGTGACCATAGAGTTCTGAAGTCACAATGATACTAAAGTGCACACGAAAAATGTGAGTTCTCATAAATCTAGTGGGAGACAGTAGATCATACAATCATTCACGATAATTAAAATCAACCGTTGATATTTGACGATTATGGGGCCAATAGTGGTGGATGACCGGCAAAATTTTGGACGATTGCCCAGATCAAATAGTCTAGACCCCAACTGGCTGTGCGCTACTCATGAATTAAATGAGAGGGCAACCAAGAAGAAACAAACAAAAGGGTAGTAAACAATGTATGGGTTGATTTCAACCTCTAATGAAAGGCCAGCAAAATACTGTTCCGTTTACACACAAACATGACCATCAGTGTCATATGAGAATGGAAAGATGTCTAAATGAATATGAAGTCCGTATCTCACAAACCATATAGTGTGCGTTCAGTCTGATTTCGTAATCGCGTGTCCCAAGTCAGGGTTACCCCACTCACGGCTCAAACACGGAAAGGGAGTCTCCAGCTTTCACATAAAATATGACGAAAGAATTGCAACTGATTCTGAAAACTTTTGTCTGAAATGTCACGGTGCGTGCACCGTGAAAGCAAACAAACAGCAGCTCTGTAAATGCGCGTAACACGGCGTCTGCGAGAAAGATTCTTCGTGTATTCCAGTGCTCTGCTATACTAATGGTCATTACTACACACATAGCTCATTCACACAAAGACAAGTAAAGTAACGAATCTGATTAACCACTGTCTTTCGTAACGTTTCCAGATTTCGACTCAGAGTGTCCTGAGGGTCCTAACCTGGGGAGAGAGCCGGAACAATCGTTCTTAACGCGGCAGTACTTGTTTCTATCCATCTATACTGAACAGTTGTGACCAGCCCGTAACCTAAGCCTGTGAAACGGAAGCTTAACAAAAGTGTAGGCGGTGAAATAAAGAATGATCGTCTGATATTTTCGTAATATGTGCTATATAAGGCTCTGCACCCCTTTCAAGACCACAAGCCACAATGAACACACCTGTGGGGGCCCACACGGAGGATCTCACCGTTGTAAATAAACCAGTGGAAAATATCCGGTAACAGTTTGGAAAGTCCCATTATGAAACAAGTCATTCAATTCGAAAGTATTAGGTGGCCTCATGAAGGTAATAAGGGAATACAACTTCCAAAGTAAACGCGAAACAATGGCTGCTTATCTTCAGGAACTTGGGTTGTTACACCAATCAATCTATGAACGACAACTCTCAGACAACTTAACATGACCGTGATTGAAATTTAACCCCGAAGGTGCGTATTGTCGAAAGTAAGGTGTCGACGGGGAGGTAGATCAAATGGTAGGAAGCTGTGCAACATGTTCAGAGGCCGTAAAGCCAGAGAATAAAAGAGACACCTATAACTGACCAGCAAAACGGTGAGCAGTGGCTGCATAACGATTTCAGATGATCAATCAAAGAGGTGTAACAGTTGTTAGTCACTGGTACTCATTCCAAGTGACTAGAGATTTACCACGTGGGCAACATGACATCCAACTCTGCAGTGATACACCTGGAACATCAAAGGGCGAGAGCGGTCGTGATTTACCTGAATCTCTTAAAAGTTACATGTGACAGACGCCGCTGGCCTCAAAGGAGCATTCGCAGTAAATTGCGCAAGGTAAATGATTGATCGACAGCTCCAAACAAGCAGCTCTCAAGGTGTCCGGTGAAGGAACGTTCACATACGTAAATCAGATGTAACTCGGACGCAAGTGTTTATTTACCACAAAACCAAGCACTAATCGAATGTGTCGCGAACTACTACAGAAGTAGTGAGTCCAACACTTATCGCGAGATTAGCATACCTCAAATACAACCTCAGATGTTTTGAAATGTCCTCGAATTCCGGTACCACGAAACCAGATGAAGATCAACACTTACCTGAAGGTGGAAGGGAACGATCACGGATAACACAGGAATCTTCGCACAGACTGGCTCGGAACGTGAATCAACTCAGTTTCTGGGATATAAAAAAGTCCATAACATTAAACTTGGTCTCCCACTTGAAAACACTAAATACCTTTGAAGCGTAAAGCACTCAGAGAAAGGCCGGTTTTCAAACTATTCCTACGCCAGTTAAGAGTTTGTAAGACATCAAATTCAGGGGAGATGATAAAGGAAAATATGACTGTGCGCCGAAAGTTTCCTCTATTCACTTTGGACATAACGTCTCCACCCCTGTCGCCATTAACACTACTACTTATTCGACCTTAAATCGCGCGATGCCCTCTATGAGAGGGCTGACACAAATGCGTCCTACATTGATGGAACTCACATGCAGATGATCCACATTCACGCAAAAACGACTCACTGATTGTACATTGTTGGCAAATCAGCATGTAGGGCAAACGTACTTAGTTTATCTCCTTAAATGGCCACTTTCCGCTGTCGTTCTGGATGAATTAGTTTGCGTTTTCACTGGGTTAAACAAGTAAGGACTGGCCGAACTAAAATTGTGCATCCCGAACATTATTCGGGTACGTTACTAGGCGCTCGTGAAAGTTTTAGTTGGACACATCTTGTGAAGTTAACCGCAAACGGTTGAATAAACATAGAAACAGGTACATCTGAACTGGAAGATTGTGCCACTAATACACACAAAAAAGAGTGGCGCCAGTATACAGATGTGAACCGCAGCAGTTCAGGTGAAGGACAGAAACAACTTCCAGCTATTCCCGTTTCGACACCTGTGTTCGGTTGTACGCATCAAACTGCACCAAGTGGTAGATAACAGGGGTTGAGAAGCGGAGATCTAGTGGCAATGATTCAGATGGTTTGCACAGTCCTTACGGGATTCACAAATCTAAGTTGAGGAGACCAAAACAAGTGATGTTGACCCAGTGTACCAAATACACAGAAAAACGGACTTTTTAATTACGACATACAATTTGGGTTTCACTCTGTGAAAGCGGATTTGTATCAATCTCGATGCACACCATAATTAAGAAGCTGCATCAACAGCGATAGGATCATGAAAAATGAAACAGCGATTCGTACCTCTAGGAACAGAGCAGCCTTCCTCAAGCTCTGAGATCTACCTGGAGGTTGGTAGTCCAGTATACAGGGTGACCCCGGCTGCGCACGAAGGAAGGTGTGCACTGTCTTCTAACACTCGACCACCGATATCAGCGTTCAGTCGTATGCAATGGGTGGTAGTGACGGTTAAACAACAGCGACCTTAGAAAGTGGATATCTCGTGTCAATAGTCAAACGGGTTCATCTACTTCGTATCTGAGGGTCACTCAGTTGGCTGGTGAATGCAATAATGAAGCGAAGTAAGAGTCTGTCACTAAGTAATTTCTTTGCTGTAACCGCAATCGTCTAGTTTAGGAGCAAAAGTAAACAAACGTTGATGTAAAGGTACAGAAATGAGGATAGCAGCAGTATCTCATCCACCATAGGTTGTAATCATTCTTCTAATTGGGCTCCCGGCAATTTCCATTGTCCCCAACTGCAAACATAAAGTGAGAAGGTGGCCAACAGAGATTGGTGGCGTGGAGGTTTTCCTGTAACCGGACTGTCCACAAAATAAGGGCAATTTATGAAGCAGAGCAGTCATAGCTAACCTGTAGTTCTCTTACTTACGTTTGCAACGCGATTTCTGCATACCTGCCGCTAAGTTCCTTCTGGTTAAATTACGACTATTTCTACTCCTGGCTGTATAACATTTAAACAAAGATGTTAAAAGCTGATGTATCACTGTTAATGATGACGACAATAGTGTGCACTGGAACAGGGAAAAGATTGCAGGAGTGGGAGAGATTATGAAAGAAGAGAAAGAACGAATAGGTGGTCGCCATGAAGAAATTTAATTGAGTATAAGTTTGGTTAGTTCGGGTAATCTACCAACCGCCAAAACCATTGCCTGTTACGTCCCCTGATCATCACATAGCATCAATCGTCACATCGTACGGTTAGCTAGAGACTTCTGAACTGTAATTCACCTCACGTAGTTCGTACAAAAAAGACTACTGCAAACATCGAGAGAGCAATACGAAATCCTGCACTTCCATCCGTTTCAAGGAAACATGATCTCAAACTCCAGGCGAACACCAAACACTACGAAACGGGTGAAGTAAGTAACGTGTGCATGCAAAGTGGATGGAAGAACACGAGTTCTGATCAGCCGAACCTAACTGACTCTCTGGGACGCACAGCAGTCGGAGAAGACCACATAAAACTGTACAAAGCCAAATGCATTTCGAACAATGAGAGAGAGGATCAAGTATCCGATTCAAAGAAAGGAGTAAGTCACAATTTTAAATGTTAAGCGGAATGAATCGTGAACACTATTCCTAAATGTTCGAAGATAACGTACATGTTCCATTCTCGGAATCTTGATGTATGTGAATATCCGAACATAAGGAAGCTTCTGACGGTAAAGAAGACAACTTTAAAGGACACTACAGGTGCGGTAACAGCTCGTAAGGGAACAAGTATTGGATGTTTGCAATGCCACAACAAGTTTCTAGAACAACATAGTAGGTTAAAAGGCAGTTCTATGAATACGTAGGTCACATACATCATTCGCTGTTGTCTACGTAAAAATGTCCATGAACAGATAATTCTTAAATCGATGCAATGGAGACGGATAGATTAGTGATACCAGGTAGCAAAACGTTACTAGTTCACTGAGATCAAATTGCGAATCTGAAAATCATCACTGAACGCACCAACCAAAGAACAAAACAGTGATCGCTAATGCTATTACCTCAATATCACAATTGTCCGTGCAGAATACAAACTATGTTTTTGTTCACTCTCGTCCCAAATTATATCAGTTGTTTATGCATACATGCCCAACAGATCTAATCAAACGACAACAGTACATTAGTAATGAGAAACAGCCGGCAGGAAAGTTGGCATTAGACAAGTATGGACTGTAGGCACCAGGAGCAAATAGGTGAATAGTTAGCAGCAAAACATGCACAATAGATCGACAGAGATTGTATTCGGGTAAATAGTCGATGGTGCGGAGAGGGATCAGTAAGAGGCATTGAGAGATGAAGAAATGCACATCGTGACCAACACCGACTAAAACGTGGACTGTCAAGATAAAGCCAACTTGATGACCGTCACAGAGCAATTGTGGATGGATGGTTAGAGTGACTAGCAGCCCTGATAAGCAAAGTTGCATAAAGTTGAGAAGCATTTCATATTCAGTCAATCAGTGTACGCCCTGCTGAGTGACCCAGTTAAAACCGAGGTGAACGGGCAATTTGGAAACTACCCACGAGTGGATTCGGGTGAAGGACTGGCTGCGACCAATCGATTGTGACAATTGTGAGAGCATTGTTGCAACGGTCAATAGGGTTGCCTAGACCAGCGTGGACCGCAGTTCACATCTCGGTACCGGTGAAAATATGCATCAAATAGAAGCTGTGACAGAAACCAAACTAGTGGTTCCTTACGAAGGCGGCCGACTGAAAAGTTTGTGGTGGATTGCCAGGTCGGGGGTGCGAGTTTTCGAACGCTCGGCCGAATACCTCAACGTGGGGGGGAGTTGCGTTCGAAAACCTGCCGCGATCGGATCAAGCACAACGTGCGCGACCGGATGAGTCATCGCTCGACTAGATCGGACCAACGGGCGAGGCAGGGCAGGCGAAATACGACAGACGGCCAGATCGGAGGCGTGGTTTTTCCAACATTCAGAGGAACATCTCGACACGATGTTGG